>OY998126.1:18824702-19424702 GCA_963921985.1 Agrilus biguttatus
TAGAAGTTTTCCGGGTCCCAAATACAATTCATAGAAGCCACCCAATGCAGGATTTCCGACCAGAAGGAGGTAAAGTAAATTGGAGAACTGCATACTGCCCGGATCTACCCTAGTTAAATTGTTCCATGACAAATCGAGCCGCTGCAGTTTTTGCAAGTCGGTGAAGTGACTATTGTCCGCGACACTAAGGAAGTTACGGCTGAAGTTTAGACTTTGTAACGCTCTAAGCGGAGTGAAACAGTGGAAACTCACCACACGCAGTCGATTTCTTGACAGATCGAGCGACTGCAGTTCTCCGAGGCCCACGAAAGCGTTTACACTAACAGTATCTATCATGTTGGCACCAAGATTGAGCACTTTCAGTGAGGGTAACGTCCTGAACGGCGCGTCTTCGATCACTTCGATTCGGTTAAATGACAAATCCAGGGCTTTTAAGCTTCCTAGATTGAAAGTACTGTTCGAGCTCGCGAGTATTGCGATAGCATTTCGCGATAAGTCGAGCGATTGCAATCGGTTCAGCGTTTCGAAATTGAAGCTTGACAGTTCGGTTATACCACCTCGCACTGATAAATGGCACACATTTAACGGTCCCAATGAGTCTCCCAAGTCTGAAATGTTTACATGAACGCATGCCGAAGTATTCCCGTTACATTTGACACTGTAACTCGAGTTTGCGTTAAGTATCGGTTCGATGAGGAATCGCTGATGATGGGCACACGGAACGAAACATTGGCTAACGCACAATACGCCAACGCTCATAACGAAAATAACGGAAAGGTGGCGGTGCATCGTATTAACATTACTCGGGGGTTGATGATGATTAAGAAGAAAGAGGCGAACGGTACGCGTCACATAGCAACCACCGACGCTATATGTATATATATATATATATATCGCACGTCCTTTACGTTTCGTATGCGTACGAATACTGACGCTGACGCTGGTGGTAAATGGTGTCCGTCGGTCGTCGCGACGCTCACGTCTAGCCTGCGCGCTCCGTCGTAACATCCGATTGCATCCGACGACCCCTTTGACGCTACACTTATTGCGTTTGTTTTTGGAGTTTTAATTGGACCGCCGAAGCTGTAAATTAGACAAATATTTCGTTAGGAGACTCGCGCAGTTGCATTCGACTGTGCAATTGTAAAAGATACCCCAACGATTTCACGCCTCCCCTACTATAACAACATTGACAGAAAAAAAATACAAAAATACAAAAAAAATTATTGTCAATTTAAGATAGATATTGGTTGCAATTACAGTGCAATTTCAGTAATAAAATTAATTAAATGAAAGCAATTCATGGCTCATTCCTGCCAATGTTACCACCAAAGAAACTCGTTACAAAGAAAGAGTAGGGAAATATGTGCAGTTATTTCTTTTTTACTGTTATTAATTTTCGACTCTGTGAGCCTTTTTGGCGGCACAAAGACTGTAATAAGTAGTTTTTTATATTCACACAATATTATTTTTTAATCGATATAGTTTTGTTACGTAAAATTAGAAATTTAAGTACACAGGAACGAACTATTGGGTGTTTCATTCCTACCTGTTTTTGTTTTATTTTGTTCTAATATAACTATTACTTTTATAACTAATGTATGTATAGTATAAGGACAAATAATTGAACTGATGGGAAGAACCATAAATAAAAATCCTACCATACACATTAAAAACTCATTATTATTGTTTCGGTAATAAATATTTCTACTGAGCCCAATTTACATGTATATTAGTTCGATTTGTTCATGCGGGCCGAATTTATATTTTGATTTAATTACTTTTTCTATCTGTCTTAATGACCGGGCCGAATATGTCTATCCCCGTCCTTCCGACCTACCCTGTAGTACAAAGCCGGAGAGTAGAGCGTAAGGCCATCCTCAGCCTCCTTTCATAAATCGTGGGAATGGGTAGGCGACGTGGTGTGGTTAGGGAGAGAAAGATGAGACGGATGAAATGAAGACAGAAGAGAAGTGAAAGATTATCTGTGGAATATTACTAAGTCATCCAAGGAAACTACAGAAAAGCTTGAACCAGAGCAGTCGGATCAGGATTCGAACCGGTGACCTTTCGAATGCTAAGTAATGAACTAGAGCACTAGACCACTTCACTCGCTGAATGAGCTAATAGTCCGTTCTCTTTATACTCATTTTTTAACGAGCCACAATGAGAGGGTAATGGAGGAGATGCCTGGGGCATAAAAATGCCTCATTATCTAAAGAAACTAGACTGTTAGGACTTCAACTAGTATAAAATTAAAATTCCGTTTTCATAAAGAGATGGAATGCAAACTTTTGGAAAGGTAAACAGCAAAGAGAATTTTCAAAAAGAAGATAGGCATCAATGTTATCACCATTTTATTTTCCATGATATTATAGCCAGTATGTCACCATCTACTGATATGTACTGCTAACTGTGATATTTCATATGCTTGTCAAGGCTTTACGAAGGGATCTCCTAACAAACCGAATAATCCACGGCGCAGCTTATATTTATTTTTATAGAACAACTTCGATTTGGTCAATTTAGTAATTTCATTAAATCTTTGACCAAGAACTAAACGTTTTTTATTTTAATATTTAAACTTTGTTCGGTGCAACTTTTGTGAGACATATTAAATAACGGTAATAAAGAAATAAAACACTGGAATGTTTACACAGAATTGTATTTAAAATATTCTACAACATTGTTTAGTAAATAATAAAATAAAAAATTATGATCATATGGACAAGAGTGGTGTCTACCAATTATTCTGTGATTCATGCAATGCGTTGTACGTAGGTCAAAGTGGTAGATCTATTAAAAAACGCATTGTTCAATAAGTAACCATTCGATAGACATCAAAAAATCAAAAATTTTACATCCAAACATATCAAAAAGCAGGAAACTATCTTTATTGGAGAGTCTAGAAATTAAAAAGCTATAAATAATCAGGTTAATTTAGTCAATAATCAGTTAGAACTTGATATATCCAATTCACCCCCGATATTACACAAACTATAGTAAAATTTCCATCTACCACCTTCCTTACTCAAATACTTCTAAGTATAAATAATAGTTAAGCATTCTTTAGACTTTAGTATAATCCATTTGTTACTCCTGAGAATGACCGCGTCGGTCGAAACAATATTGTAGAGTATTTTAAATAGATTCCAGTGTTTTAATTCTTTATTATCGTTTTTTATTTTATTTTCAATAGCAATGTATTACTTTATAATAGTGTTAAACGAATAGATTTGTATAGTGAGTTGTGGGTGGAGTCGACTGTGAGCCTAAAATGAGCACCGTGGCGTATATAAAAAATTAACCGAAATTGTCTTCTCATTTTGACTCCCTTCGTTTAAATGTGTTTTTGGATTCCATTATAGCGATATGTGAGGGGTGTATAAGTGTTTATTATATCTGTAATTTTATTTAAAATGTCGTGCTCATTTTTGTCGAGTAACTGTAGACGTGGAGATTGTAAAAAATATGAGAACCACCTCAATATATGTACATATAAACTCGTTAGGAGTCCTTGTACTTGGCAGACGGGCAAAAAGCGTTGTCGTTAGAAAAGCTAACTATTTATCAAGCGCAAAATGTGTATCAGAGATTTTAGTGAAATTGCCAAGAGCGGAATGTAACCCCATTATAGCATTCGGGGCGCCGTATTCGAGAAGTCGCGATCCTCTCTTCAGTCTACGGCCACTCTTTAAGGGCACACATATACATCTAAAACTGAACGGAATCATTTCCATTTTCTACCGTCTGATAATATCGAATTGACATTTGCGCCTCAAATGGCTTTTCTTTGCTAGATACATCAACCTGTCTCATATACGTAATTCCTTCCATTTCGTTACAACGAAGGGAACGAAAAGTTCAAATGCATACTAACACTTAAATGCATCTCGAAAATTGTCTTAAGAAAATGTAACCTTCAATTCTCATAGATAAAAATAGAGGTTCAAAATAAATGTATATTTTGTTTTAGTAACTATTTTAATTACAAAAACAAATATGTTATATTAATTATTGAATTAATTTAAAACCCACCACAGATTACCTTATGCAATGAGGGAAAATTTTGTTACTGTTTTCACGCCCCCGCTGGGACTTGAACCCGGGATCTTTGGCTTTACGCACCAATGTTTTTGCCACTAAGCTACGAGAGGTGACAACAGTAACAAATTTACTTCATTGTATGAGGTAATCTGTAGTGGGTATAAATTAATTCAATAATTAATATCGCATTATTGTATTTAAAATTTACCAATACTAAAAATTCTTCAAAATATTTCATTATTAATGATTAATAATAATATAAAACATTGATTCCGACGTTCTGTGACTTAGTAAGTCGTTCGTCATTGTCACTGTTGTCACCTCTCGTAGCTTAGTGGCAAAATCATTGGCGCTTAAAGCCAAAGATCCCGGGTTTGGTTCGAGTCCCGGCGGGGCCGTGACAACAGTAACAAATTTTCCCTCATTGAATGAGGTAATCTGTAGTGGGTATAAATAAATTCAATAATTAATATCTCATTAATGTATTTAAAATTTACCCCTACTTAAAATTCTTCCAATATTTCATCATTTTAATTGCTGATTGTCACTTGCATCTGTTTTATCCAAATAAAAGTCAGTTAATGTCATACTTATAAATCAGGGAACTTGCGAAATAGGTTTTAAATTTGAACTTGAAAACATTATCGTTACAATGATTCTGTTCTGTTCCACAATAAATACTAAAGGTTTGCCATATTCAAAAATTGAATGAACTTATTTAAGACATGTGTGTATTATTTTATGTTTAGTTCCTCTTCCAACTTGACAATTAGCGAGTTTAAATTAAAGTATGCAATAGTTAAATAAATAAAGACTCACTCTAATTATCACTAACTAAATGTTATATGAGCGGACACGTGTTTCGCCCACTTCACACGTCGGCATTATCAACGCATTAATTTGGAGGTCACCGGTTCGAACCCGGGTCCAGCTGTTCTGGACCAAGTTTTCTGTGGTTTCATTGGATCATTTAGGCAAATGCTGGAGCAATAATATTCCACAGATAATCTATCACTTCTCTTCCGTTTTCATTTCGTCTGTCTCATCTTTCTCTCCCTAACGACACCACCCACCCGTTACCATAATTCCTGCAAGGATGCTGAAGAGGGCCTTACGCCCTACCATCCGGTTTTGCACTACAGTGTAGGTTGAAGGGACTGCCTGCCCATCAGCACGAGTATCCGAAATGTATACATTTGGTTGTACCAATAAACATTGTTTGTAGTGTTATAAGGCATTTAGGTCTATTTTTTATATTATTCACACTACAAGTCACTCGGTACTCATTCGTACCTCTAATTATTTGTTTCTGTTGTGTTTATTATTTTTAGTTAAAAAAAAACGCTTTTAAATATTTCAAATTTTATTAAAATGTCTCTACATATGTAAAAGGGCGAATAACCCGAAACATATTTTTTCTACAAATATTATTTTATATAATGACGTAAGCTTTCTTTATATTAAGTTAATTAACAGAGAAGAAGCCTTTGGCAGTGTTTTAAATCATCCTGTTGGTATTAAAATAAATTTAGAACATGGCGAAGTTTTGTTAAATGTTAAATTTAATTGGTTTCTTTTTGAAAGCATATTCTCAAATAATTATTACGGGAGAAGTCTGGCAAGTGTTACATCAAAGTCTTTGCTTGCCTTTTGCACACGTACCGCCACAAAGAGATAATCTACGTTAACATCGTTATGTGAAGTTTATTTTCGGGTTAAGTTAAATATTCTAGTTGAATGGATGGATCGTCTTTTGGTACGAAGCCATTAATGCAAAGAGAGGTGAATAATGTAAGAGAAGCACTTGACCGAGAGCGAGCGAGGACAGCACGCCCGTTACCCACTTCTTCACGTTACCGACAACCGACGTCGACGTTGCTGTCGCCATGTCCGCATTTCTGATGAGAAGTATTTAAAGCTATTAGAATACCCGTGCGAAGTGTGGCGTTCGTAAGGGCAGATGATAGATGCGATCCCGCACCCGGGACCACCACGAAAACCTGGCACAAAATTAGGGTCATAGTGACTGACGCGAAGACAGATAAATTATGATAGGCGTAGGTGCGTCTAGGGATGCTGGGTCTGCCTCCCTTATTATAGATGGTTGAAATTGGAGAATGGTATACATTGTGGTCCTACTATAGTTTCACCGGGGAAAACTCAAGTGGCTACACAAAATCAGCCTAAAACTATTTTGATTAAGATTATTGCTCTAATTTCTATCCTTTATCGAAACTGGACTATTCTATTTGAAATGGAAAATGTCAAACTATTTGTAAGAGTAGAAAATAGGAGACTGTGGTAAAAGAATAATTAAATAAAGAAAGATTCACCCTAATTACCATCAACTAAATTTAATATGAGCGGACACGTGTTTCGCCCACTTCACGCGTGGGCATCAACGCGAGACTGGTTCTAAAAACAAAAAACTTTTTTGTCTTTCATTCCCACCACCTAATCGTGCTGGTGGGCGGGCAGTCCCTTCGACCTACACTGTAGTGCAAAGGTGGGGGGTAGGGCCCAAGGTCCTCTTCAGCTTCCTTGTAGGAATTGTGGGAATGAATGGATCGTGTGGTTAGGGAGTGAAATATGAGACGGACGAAATGAAGATAGAAGAGAAGTGAAAGATTATCTGTGGAATATTATTGCCCCGGCATTTGCCTAAGTGATCCAAGGAAACCACAGAATCTTGGACCAGAGCAGCTGGACCCGAGTTCAAACCGGTGACCTCCCGAATGTTAAGCAATGATCTAGCGCATTAGACCACGCCGTTCGGTGGTTCTAAAATTTAAAATTATGTCTTTATAGGGGCGGTGGTTGAGGATCGGAAAGTAGAAGAAGGAGTGGGAGGAAAACTTGAATACGTTCAATGCCATATGTAAAGTGTTTAAAAAACCAATGTTGTAGGCCTATGTAAAAGACAACTTTACAAATGATAGCTTCGACAAACAAGAGAAATATATTGAAGGAATGTGTGTGTTTAATAACCGTTAATACATCCAGATAGCCTTTATGATACCATATTATGTAAATAACGCATGCTTCACTACATCATGCCTAATCAGGGAAAAAAGGAAAAACACTTAACGAGCATGTTCAGTAATCGCGGTTAGGAAGGCCTAATGGGCCAATATTAATTGCGCATGCTTCACGAGTCAAGTTCAGATTTGCAAGAGACCTCTTTGATTATATAGGATATAGGACTTGACTTATCTATCCGATTTAGTCTAAAATGAGTGATATGTTCTTTATATCTTTTTGAAATAGCACGTTTCTTTTGTCCAACATATTTAAGTTTACAATTTCCACAGTTTATTTCATAAATTCCTGACTTGTAGTGAAGCTTGCGTTATTTACATAGTATGGTCTCATAAAGGCTGTCTGGATGGATTAACGGTTATTGAACACACACATTCCTTCAATCTATTTCCCTACTTGTTTGTTGAAGCATACATTTGTAAAGTTGTCTTTTCGATAGGACTACAACATTGGTTTTTTAAACACTTTACATATGGCTTTGAACGTATTCAAGTTTTCCTCCCATCCCTTCTTCTACTTTCCACTATCTTTCCGGTCCTCAACCATCGCCCCCATAAATAGAGATAATTTAAAATTTAGAACCAGTCTCGCGTTTATAATGCCCACGTGTGATGTGGGCGAAACACGTGTCCGCTCATATTAAATTTAGTTAGTGATAATTAGGGTGAGTCTTTCTTCATTTAATTATTTGTAAGAGACTCTACTTGTCACTTTTATTGGGACTTCTTCGATATTGTAACGAATTTTCTAGTTCACTTATTTATTTAACAATTATTTATTTATAACTATTTGTTCAATCACTTAAACACTACTAACAAACTTAAGCTACTTATTTATCTGATAAACAATAATTCACTTTATTTATATCACTTTATATCTTGCCGTTGAATATTTATATTACGCGTCCGGAAATCAACTGTCCGCTGACTCAGAGTCGAGGGTATATATTTACTGAATGAAATTCCTAGAAATCACACGAAGATATTTATTTCGACCGCTTTTACAGAGAAAACGACTTGTGTTTTCAACAGATGATTCTCGAGCGTCTTTTGTCCGGTATCGATCGGTCTCAACATCAAACGTACCGCCTTCGGTTGCGTCAGGGCTAATCGATTCATCGCACACACGTATATGTTCGCTACAATATGTCAAACCATAACAACTTACAAAGACATATCCAAACCCTAAGATACAGTCAATTTTTGAGTTAATGGATACATAACATTCACTATGATAATTAAACAGGTACACTACTATATAAAATTGATTACATGCTAAAAAGTTATGATTTATTTTAAAATTTGCATTACTTTTTTCACAAATAAATGACGGTGTACATATAAATAGAAATGTTATCAAAATATTGACTGTCTTGGTTAGAAGTGACGCATTTCGAAGATTACTATCAGATAGTCTTGTTAACATACAAAACATAGACTCTAAAAATATTCTTTTGTTTTGAATTCATTACGAAGAGAATGAAACCGTAAGAGGATTGGTCGACTTTTTGAAAGGTTGTCATGAAGATCCCTCGATGAACCTTCAACTTTTACGGGTTAAATTTATTCAGTAGCAAGCTCTTCTCCTAAAGTTGTCCTTTCGTATAGCTTGCTTCGTTTCCGCCTCGAAAACGATAAATTCTGAAAACGGACTTGAGAGTCCAGCCTTATTATCGGAAAAGTCGGCGAAGCAACTTCTTCGAATTACATTTTGATGTGCCATCTGAGAGCTGCTTAGGTTTTGTACTTTTGTACAGCAAACAAGCGCCTTTCTCCCAGATATCTATACATGGTTTCCAAAAAATAATAATAATAATACGAAAGTGTGTGAAACTTCTTAGCCTCAACTATTTGAGAAGTAAAATTAAAAAATTGTAAAACATGTCAATAATGATAGAAATCGAACAAACACTGTCGTAAGGTTTTACAAAATTTTTAATAGGACTTCTAGAATCACATAATACTTTAAACTGTTTAGATTTGTCAATAACACGTAAAAATGGTATTTTAGAATTCAACATTTACAGGAAAAACACTTTTCAGACGTAATTATCCCAGCTTCTTCAAACCAAAATTATAATATTAAAATGTCAACTTTTAATAGCTTGATTCATAGATTTATTTCTCTTCCACTAGTTATGAAAATTAGGAAAAAGAAGCACAGTTACCAAAGGTCATCGCATCTAACAACGGCTACAACCCTAACATAGCAGATAAAATGTTGGCTTAATCATAAAAAGTTTCGATAAAGAACGCATAAACTGGACGTTTATAAATCATCATAAGTATAAGTACAACAATTTGCAAAAGGTTAAATAAGTTAGGCATCAATAGTATATGTTCTAATAAAACAAATTCAGGCAAAATTCTAATTAATAATAAAATCTCAACAACAGACAAACTTCAAAAATCAGGTGTCTATGATATTCAATGTTCAGACTGCGATGGTATGTATGTAGGACAGACAGGTAGATCCTTTAAAACTAAACTTAAGGAGCATAAAAAGTCTATTATTGATAAAAAATGTAGTACTGGTTTTGCCCAACATTGTTTTCTAAATAATCATAATTTTAGTGAAGATAATTTTAAGATTTTGCATTGTATAAATAAAAGTAGAAGATTAAACCTGTTAGAGAAATTAGAAATTCAAAATGCCTTTTGTCATAATAAATATATTACAAATGAACAATGTGAAGGACATCAAAGTCCTATATTTTTAGCCTCTTAAGAGGTACAAATAATATCGAGAAAACATAAATTCTGCTCACGTGTTTCTGAAATTGAATAAAATTGTTCAGAGTTTTCAGGCGCGAAAATTTTATTATTCTGTTGTAAAAACCCAAATGTAAATTTTGGCCAATAAAAAATCGTCTTATATTGGCTAAATTTTTACAGAATAGTTACCTTGTGTGATTTTGCGTCTAAGAGAATATTCAATTCAAGTTAGAAAGAGACTAAAGGTAAATTAATTCCTGAATCCCGCAAATCTCATTAGAAAACTTTTCGAGAAGTTAATGTACTTATACATATACATATATGTAGGTGTTCTCGAGGTAGTTTATGTCAAAGGTTCTGATGTGTTGGAGAGAAGTTGTCATTTAGTTTCTACGCACATCGTACCTTCAAAATGTGATTTTCTTAATCAAGTAGGTAATTTGTTGCTTGAACAAATTTCCAGCAGTCTTTAAAGGTTTCCAATTGCTAACTGAGTTATTTAATATGACCCCGTTTCGGTCTGGGAGGGCCTTCGACCGTTTCTTATTAAATTATTCAACAATTTTCGCTCACGTCCTTCTTCATATCAACACATTTTGACCTGGCGTCCCTTATACTCATACAACCCTCTACTCCCAGTGGCCCCTCGTGAGCATATTACACGAGTGGGGTTAACGAATAAATAAAGCAATATCATAAATAAAAATATAGATATGGAATTAACAGAAACAACTACTCCGAGGGCTAATACCCCTACCGGCATTGAATTACACTGTTGATTTCGATGGATTCTTAGACGAAGATATAACATATTAAAAAAAAGTAGGCTTTAAAAATTTAGACGAACAAGGATTTTGATGCCTTCTTT
The DNA here is from genome assembly GCA_963921985.1 of Agrilus biguttatus. NCBI lineage: Eukaryota > Metazoa > Arthropoda > Insecta > Coleoptera > Buprestidae > Agrilus > Agrilus biguttatus. Next base: position 18,835,371 of record OY998126.1, read on the forward strand.
TTTTTAAATGTTATACCTTCGTCTAAGAATCTATCGGAATCAAGAGTGTAATTCAATGCCGGTAGGGGTTTTAGCCCTCGGAGTAGTTGTTTTTTTTTGTTTTTGTGGAGGAGAGGTAATCTTCAAAAGACACCCTGTCGCCCGTGCGACTGGGTAGTGTCGGATTTCCACCGACTAAAACCTCTCCCCCTCAGGCCGTTATAGGAACTTACGTTCCTCTTCAGCCGTATGGGGTTATGGGGTTATTTGATTGGTTTTTGTTGGGACAAACCAATGGAAACAACTGCTCCGAGGGCAAATACCCCTACCGGCATTGGATTACACCGTTGGATTGAGGTTGGGTTCAGGTTGGGTTGATTAAAGTTGTGAACTTGTTTGGTTTCACGTTGAAGGATAAACCAACGGAAACAACTACTCCGAGGGCTAATGCCCCTACCGGCATTGGATTACACCGTCGGATTGAGGTTGGGTTCAGGTTGGGTTGATTAAAGTTGTGAACTTGTTTGGTTTCACGTTGAAGGATAAACCAACGGAAACAGCTACTCCGAGGGCTAATGCCCCTACCGGCATTGGATTACACCGTTGGATTGAGGTTGGGTTCAGGTTGGGTTGATTAAAGTTGTGAACTTGTTTGGTTTCACGTTGAAGGATAAACCAACGGAAACAACTACTCCGAGGGCTAATGCCCCTACCGGCATTGGATTACACCGTTCGTTTGAGGTTGGGTTGGTTTGTTCGTTTTGTGGTGGAAGTTGTGAAATTGATTGCATTCACGTTGAAGCATAAACTAACGGAAACAACTACTTCGAGGGCTAATGCCCCTACCGGCATTGGATTACACTGTTCGTTTGAGGTTAGGTTAGTTTGGTTATATATGGTTTTTTTAGGACCGAACAACGGGCGTGTTTAAAGAAATTGGTTTGTTTTGTTGATGTGTTTTAGTAAAAGTGTTAAAATGTGATTTTTTATGAGCTTGACAGGGTAGACGTTGATTGCCGTTGACCGGGAACAACGGGTGTGTTAAAAGTATTTTAGTTTGTTTTGTTTATTGTGTTTAAGTAGAAGGTTAAACTGTTTTTTTTGTGAACTGGACCAAGTTTCACGTCGATTACCGTTGACCGTTAACAACGGGTGTGTTGAGAGTTTTAGTTTTTTTTTTGTTTATTGTGTTTAAGTTGAAGTTTTGAAAATGTTTTGTGTGAACGTGAACAAGACTCATGCTGATTGCCATTGACCGGGCTAACAACGGCGTGTTGAAAGGATTTAGTCTGTTTTGTTAAATGTGTTTTATTTGTAGTATTAAAATGTAGTTTTGTGAGCATGATCTGTTTACATTGTTGGTTGAGTTTAGAGTTTGGATGGGTTGGTTGGGAGATCTCCTTCTTCCTTGCCGCTGGTCGGTGGAATGTCGGAGATGTGGTTTGGTTGGGATGGTTGAGAGATCTCCCTCTTCCTTGCCGCTGGTGGGTGGAATGTCGGAGACGCTCTGAATAGTTGTTTCTGTTAAATCCATATTTATATTTATTACATAGCTTGTAAAAGTCTTTCTGCCAGCGCTTACCTGGTGAGATCGGTACGTTGTGCCTACAGTGTAGGACGCGTTCGAAATGTGGGATTCGTGATCCTTAAAATTTAGACGAAAAAGGATTTTAATGCCTTCTTTTTTTTGAATAAATTAATATTTTATTATTTATATTATTATCACCGTGGAAATCCATTTTGTGTGACCGTATTTGATGCTACGTGACTTTATGCGTCTTTTTGAAAGTTCAGTAAATTCTGTTTTTAATTTAAGTTAGTAGCTTAGGAACCCATTTCGTAGCATAGCGTTTTCAAAAATTTGGAATGAATCTTCACTACATATGATTCTATGAGTGCTAAATAGCGCAATGTTTCATACATTGGCCAGTTCTTAAATTATGGCATTCAAAAAATAAGCAAAGAAACGTTCAAAAACCGTTACCCACTTCAAATATTTAGCTTCCTACATACACGACCTACTTTTTTGTCATTTTTGAATTCTATGACCCCAAATTACCCCAGAACCAATTTATTTCATTTGTTTTTCAATTTTAACTTAGAAGTCTTTTATCTTAATGTACAATAATAGTGACCATAGAAAGGATGATGTTGTCATTCTTCGGGTGTACAGGCCGTCGTCGGTTGGAATTGCTTCCTAACGTTTCGCTAGCACGAGTGGCGAGCTTCTTCAGAGGTCTATCCATTTTCGCTGTTGGTTGTAGACTGTAGCAATTCCAACCGACGACGGCCTGTACACCCGAAGAATGACAACATCATTTCATCAACTGGCCGCGAAAGCCTTAATCATAGAAAGGATACACGAATATATATGTTCGTCTGATGTTTAATGGATTATTAAACGATAAAGTAAAAGTAAATGAAATATTTACAGCTTCCTCTGTTTTGTGACACAAACGATCATGTTGACTCATAGAGGAAGTAACGGTGCAGGAAATTACATTTACATTAAACATCAACATTCCGGTAGTTGCAGTATGGATAACGATATCATCACGGGTCTGCGGGTACATCATTATGAAGGGGTTTGTGTTGGTACGTTTGATACTCTCGGAATGCTTGCCCCTCGACATGACCGGATATGAAAATGTGTTTATAGATCGCCCTTTCACAAAGAGATAATGCGTCACTTCAGCCAATTGGGAGATTTTAGATAAAAGGTATCATGCATTAAGGTCCCGGTTTATGAGGGTAAAATGGGGTAATTTAATTATGTGAAGAACTTTTTACAACTTATAAAATCCACATTCGTATAAATTGAATTATTACGTGCAGGTAAATGAATTAACAGATTTTTTAACAAGATAAATCCCGAACACTGCATATATAGAAATTATTTTGATTGTCTGTAAATTGAATATGTGTAGACATTTGTGTATGTGTGTGAGAAATGATGGGAGCTATACGATTTGTAAGTGATGAATAGCAAATAGAGACCTGTTACGAAACCAGCGATGCGTGAACTGTACCAGACCAGCCATGTACGGTGGAACTTGTTGAACATTTGCAAACGCATTCGGATTCTGTCAAATATCAGATTATAGCACATTATAAACAAATACATTAGAAGATTTAATTGATACATAAGTACAATAAAAAAATTGCTATTTGTGTAGTTTATGGTATCTTCGGCACAAAGGTTTTAGATTCGAAATTTCCACACTTTCTGCTATTTTTTAAATTTGTTGACAAGTTTGCTACGTTTATTAAATTCTTTTTGTGATACATTTGGTCAATAAATAATAACTTGACGACTGATTTGTTTCGAATCCTCGCCTCCGTCTCGCTGTGCACTCGTTCTTGCTTGCCTGCTGCTCGTCCTAAAAACATAGTCTGCCGAATAATTAATGGTTTAGGTTTTTATGGCCTGCGGATTTTAATAATAATAGCAATAATTCCAATAAACGTTAGATATTCTTCAAATAAATATTTATTTTATGTATTATACTTGCTTATTCATATGCCATAACGGTAACATACCTGTAGGTATATCGAGTATCCCAAGACACAGCGTAAGAAAAATGCAGACAATCAGAGGACCTTCAGGTTCATATGAAATATTTCCATGTATGTTAAATGATTTTTTATATTTTAAACGAAAATAAACATAAAACATAACAATTTGAGCTTCTTTAGGTGAAGATCTTCAGCGAAACAATTATTTAGGATTGTTATTATATTTATTGATTTCTTTGTTTAAACTATGAATCGGTTTCAACAATTGTTAAGGCTTCCACAATCTATCATACAATCCATCGGAATCAACAGTGTAATTAAATGCCGGTAGGGGTTTTAGCCCTCGGAGTAGTTGTTTCTGTTGATTCCATATTTATAGTTATAATATAGCCTGTAAAGGTCTTTCTGCCAGCGCCCACCTGATGAGACCCGATAGGTCGAAACCGGTCGTGGGATATGGCTTTCGGTTCGTTGTGCCTACTTGGTAGGACGCGTTCCAAATGTGAGATCTTTGATTTTAATATTTAGACAAATAAGGATTTTAATTCCTTCTTTTTTGAATTTTATAGATCTTTATATCAATAATAGTTTTGTTATTGTAGATTTCTGGTACTGGTTTTCATACTCTGTTGTTTAGCAAATCTAAATATGTAAATAAATCATGTTTGATGTACGTACTTCAAAATACGCGCGCTATATTCCGCGTAATACAAGTAGCTATCAAAATTCCATTTGGAGTCGTTGCTCAAAAACGAAAGGCGAGCACCCTCGTCAGCCTGAGTAGCAGAGTTGCCTGTCGACGTGCTACGCTGTATCGAAATCTATACCTAGGTGTCTTGACATGTAATTCATCACAACGGTAATAGAGGAGTAGTTTATGGCAGACGGAAATCCCGGGAAATAAATGCCGGTCACGTGTTGCTTATGGGCCACCTTTTTGCCCAGGAAATGATGGCTTAGCCTGGAGCTACGGCTCGTCTGGCCGACGGATTTTCGCTCTGAAACAATTCCTCATTGATAAATTACCCCCGGTCAGTTACCAACACTTCCATAATCCTCAAAAGTAATTTCGATGGCACAAACATGAACTGAACCACCTTAAGTAAAAAAATCCATTACTGATGACTACCTACAGGGTGTTGTAGACCATAGTCCATACACATCAAGGAAACTGTTACATCAGTTTGATGATTTTCTCTTGAGGTGATGGGAAAACATAACCTTTCGTAGAATTGATAAATTAAATTGTATTTAGAGAGGTTGCGGTTGGGAACTTGTAAAATATTTAATATATTCAAAAGACAAACACACATGTTCAAAGATTTTACAAACTATTAAGAATACTCTTACAATCATTTCGGCTTAATCAGGCCATTCTCAGAGTCAACTAGAAACTAACTAAATATAAAGAAACATAACAATTTATACCTCACATGTGGGTGGGGGAAGTGACCCCACTTACAATTTTTGGAAACATGCACGAAATATAGGGCTGTTGTGCCCTTCAGACTGTTCATTTTTAATATCTTTATTTAGAAAAGAGGCTTCTTGGATTTCTAATTTTTCTAACAATTTTAATCTTTTACTCTTATTAAGGATATGTAAGATTCATTCATTTCTAGTTCAACTTATTTATATAACGAATATTTATTTCCAATAATTTATTTAACACTTACACACTACTTACAACACTTAAACACTAATGCAACAACTTATTTATATGACAAGGAAAATGTGTTATTTATATCACTCGGTATATCGTATTTATATTCCCATTCTACTATAAACCGTAAACTGTCTACCAAGTAGGCACAACGAATCGAAAGCCATATCCCACGACCGGTTTCGACCTATCGGGTCTCATCAGGTGGGCGCTGGCAGAAATACCTTTACAGGCTATATTATAAATATATATATATATATATATATAAATATGGAATCAACAGAAATAACTACTCGGAGGGCTAATAACCCTACCGGCATTGAATTACACTGTTGATTCCGATGGATTCTTAGACGAAGATATAACATTCAAAAAAGAAGGAATTAAAATCCTTATTCGTCTAAATATTAAGATCAAAGATCTCACATTGTTGATTCCATATTTATATTTTTAATGTAGCCTGTAAAGGCCTTTCTGCTAGCGCCCACCTGATGAGACCCGATTGATCGAAACCGGTCGTAAAATATGGCTTTCGGTTCGTTGTGCCTACTTGGTAGGACGCGTTCCAAATGTGAGATCTTTGATGTTAATATTTGGACGAATAAGGATTTTAATTCATTCTTTTTTGATTATGTTATATTTTCGTCTAAGAATCAATCGGAATCAACAGTGTAATTCAATGCCGGTAGGGTTATTAGCCCTCGGAGTAGTTATTTCTATTGATTCCATGATTATATTAATATTTATTCGTATCTTTGTTACATGCGAAAAAAATTTCATAAGCTTCAAAAAGCTTATAAATTGTCATTGATTAAAATGTAAAATATTATCCACGTTGTTTGTGTTCAAAACAATTTGTGTACGTACATCAATTTTGTGTTGAATCTTCTAGTGTTTGAAATCAAGTTTGCGTTCCGCAATTTCACGCAAAATCTGCGCCCGTGTTGTGTAATGTTGGAAAGCTAATTATCATGCATATTAACGCAACGGTAACAGCCGGGCAGAGGCCTCGCTTCGCATTGCCACCGTGATGCCGGTGTATAATTACAATCATTGTTGCCAATTCTGCTCAGACAGATGGTTATATTCATAGGGTCACTTTTGCCCTCCGAATGCCTATCTAATGTTTCCCTTTATGAGCACATTGTGTCGAGTCTGTATGGGCTTTCGGTTAAATCATGGACGATTAGTACTTCAATTATCTGATGTACACATTTTCCTTCTCCAATTTGCGTGCCATTTTGAACGAATTAACTTCAATTCTGCCATGCATATGGAATTTATTGTTGGAAATTAATTTATATGTCTAAAGTAGTTGTTGTGAAAAGTTTGTTGAATTATTATCTCTGTAAGGATGAGAAGGGTATAAGGGATTGTATGGCAATGAGACGACTGTTCGTTTCATTTGTGGTTGTCGAATTCGTAAGACGGTTTCCGCCCTTACCATAAAGCAGCACACCGAATTCGAAGCTTTCTGTGTAGTCTGAGGGTTTTGGAACACTAAATCAGATTAACGGTAGCTCGGGCATCAACTTCGACAAAATAGCGCGGCCCCGGGATTCAAGTAAAGGAAGGGCAGGTTTTAATGGTTAATAAAAGTTGCTTGTTGGTCCGTAAAGCAACAATAAATACATCGTAAAAGTTTTATGCCATGCTACGTAACGAGTGTTTTTCGAGAGAATGATCTCCTACGGTTCCGAAACTGGTAGAGTAAAACTGAAGCATCGCGCCAGTTCCACATTTTTTAACAATAGCGCTCGCTCGATTCGACGCGACTACTGTGCCGAAGGAGTATAAGCATTGTTTACGACCGAGCTGCAACGCAATGTCCACATTAAAATACACCAGCTTAAGACGAAATATACCATTGAGCAGGACGAAGATGCTTCGCAATTTATTCACCATAAAATGCACTACGTTAATTTCGAATTAAGCTGGACTGGGCGACTACCCTCCACAACAATTTTATCGCTGTATCATCTTTATAGGGTTGAATCGAGCGGCGTGGTCCAATGGTTAGATAATATCTTAACATTCGCGAGGAAACCGATTCAATTCCAGACCACCTGACTTGCCCAAACTGCCTGTGGTTTTCTTGGGTCGTGTAGACAAATGTCGGGATGGAATCAAATTCCGCAGATCTTTCAATCTTCTACTGTCTTCATTTCATCTGTCTCGTCTTCTCCCCATATTTACCACCATCCATTCATTCCCACGGTCCCTAAATGAATCTGAAGAAGACTTCCATCTATCACTTCTATATTTATAATATAGCCTGTAAAGGCCTTTCAGCCAGCGCCCACCTGATGAGACCCAATAGATCGAAACTGGTCGTGGGATGTGGCTTTCGGTTCGTTGTGCCTACTTGGTAGGACGCATTCAAAATGTGAGATCCTTGATCTTTAAAGTTTGACAAATAAGGATTTTAATTCCTTCTTTTTTGAATATAAACGAAGTAATGTTCACCAATTTATTTATTTGAAACTCGACAATTGTTTCGGGATTTGCCCATTATCAAGAGTAATACGATACTAAACTAAATGTGTAAGAAACGTTATATTTATATGCCAGTTATCCTAAGTTCACTAAGTAAGAGTGGGGAAGAAAAATTACCTAGTTCGAATTGATGAAGAATTAGTAGTTCACTTAATTTTTATTGTAATCTTTACAAATTTGTTTCAACTCATAGGGTCATCAATTATAAACTGAGTCTTACAAGTGAGCCTTCTATATTAAAATTTAGGGTAGGAGAGGAGGAGATAAATACTTAGTGCACATTTTAACTATAGGGGAATTATGAACATTTTCTATTTCGTTTGAAACATTGTTACTATTTGAATTTAAATGAAATTCAACTTTCACTTAGTAGAGGCCAACTCAATCAATTATTTCAAATCTAGTTCTAATTGGTTATTTACTATATTTAAGTTATTTCGTATGGTCCTATTTCTAGACTTTCTACCATTGATAGCTTTTTGCTTTTATTAACGTGTGTAACAATTTTACATTATCTAATTTGTATTTTATGTTTATAAGGGATACAGTGTTCAGAAATGCCTGTTTTTACGGATTTTTTATTAACATTCTGCATATGCTCTTTTAATCTGGTAGAAACAGCTCGGCCAGATTGCCCTATATAAATAGCATTACAAGTATCACATTAAATTTGGTAAATACCACACTTTTCTAATTTATTATTCTTTCTCTTGTTATTGACTATAAGATTAGTTAATGTAAGAGGATTATTTTCGATAGCTGTAAGGCCTAGTTTCCGTAAATGAACCTTAAACTTATGGCTAACATGATTATCAAAATGTAAAGATACAAAGTATTTTATAGAATTAACAATAAACTAAGTTTATACGGTAGTCGTCTCAATCATGGGCCCGAATAGAAGATAGAGAAGAGAAAGAAATGTTTAAAATGATAAGGAGCGGTAGCTAGAGATGGTAAAGAGAAAATAAAAATAAATTGACAAAAATAGAACGTGGGTGATTTGGAATAGGAGAATATGTCATTGATCGTGAGTCATTGCGTTGAGAATTTTAAAAGAAAGTAATGATGGGAAGCAGTGTTTTCAGTAGGTAACACATTTTTGCTTTCATACATATAAAACCACCGTCTATAATAAATTTGAGTGTGCCATTCGGTTTGAGCTTTTTGAGTTATTAAATTGTGAAGCCGTTGAATAGTCGACCGGTCATAAAACTTTATTATTTAGCCGTTACAAAAGGGGAAACAGCTGGAACTGTAGTAAATCGTCACGTCGCGTCGCGACGCCAATATTACAGCCGGTTATAAGCACAATATGCAACTGAATTGCAACAATAACGTCAAATTAGTGCCGGGCGGCATATGTTTTTAATTGCATGGCGCCATGTTAGACGGACTTTTGGCATATGAATATACATATATAAATATATAAAACTTAAAATTAAACGCGTCTTCGTCACAATTTACTATTTTCGAATTGCCAATTAAATTTTGTAGATCCTATATATTTATAATACCACATTCGTTAGTTTAGAAATCTTGAAATTCTCATAAACGGATCTACTATTCGCCATGCAAGATGAATAATCATAGAGTAGGATTAGTTGAGCATTTTATATAGGTGTTGTCTAACAGATTAAAAATTTTATCGAAATAGTAATTCTTATTAAGTATGATCACAGTTGTTGCGTCCTTTGGACTGATTTATTAACATTGCAAGATGTGTAACGTCTTCACGCCGATTTTCTAAATTATGATTTTTAGCTCCTTTGTTCATTTGTTACCAGTTCCTTTCCTTTGTCAATTTAGTTTCGATTCCTTTCCTAATTGCACTACCATAAATCGCCCATAAATTCCAGTAATTTTCGCCAGCAGTAACTGTCAACCCACCAATCCTAACGTCCGTCAATTTGTATCATATTTCTGTCACATTTATAACCATAAACCAATACACTACAACAAGTTTCAAAACCCACCTTCCTCACTTGAAACACCCATCATCATTGTTCTCATCAAATTTAACCACACCTCCCTCCCTTTCCAACTTAATCTACAATCTATAAATAACCTTTTTCTAAAAAGAGTTCATCAGATCAAAAGAACAAGCAATATCAATTCACATCATACTATCTACCTATCAACTATATTCAAACGACAACTCAATCGTGACGCAACGCTTCCTGGTAGTTGCTACCAGTATTATCCGTGTATAAAGTGTAAATAAATTTATAAAACACCTTCTTAAAGACTTTAATTCAACGACTTACTTCAATTCAAAAATTCAACACAAACATCTGGACTTCATCAAGTTGCAGTCCAGGACGATTCATAGCGAATCATAACAACAGTGTTACCTTTATCTGCTTTAGAGATAATAAGGTTTTCGTCAATATATTTTTGTTTTAAGTTTTTTAGTATAAGAGAATCTTTTGAGGGTCTATTTTTGTGATTTTTGAAGTCATTTTTGACAGATATGTTTCTCATTTATGAGATCATACAGTAATTGAAGACTAGTTCAGTATTAATTCCTAACATTTGAAAATCCCGTTTTTTATAGCTGACCGAAGGTGAATATTTTAGGGCTTTGTTTAAAAGATTAATTTCTTCAGGATTGAATTGTAAGCTTGACAGGTTCTTGATTCTCTCACCGAATTGGAAAGAGTGAATAGATTCGGTGGCTGAAGATGGTGGGCTCGTTTTTGTTTGAAGCTTCTTTATTTTTTGTAGTTGTCTATGATGGTGTTGTTTTAAACAGTATTTAATTTATACATTTTTGTTGATTGTGTAAAAGCTTTATATTATCATCTATACTATGGTTACCGATAAATGAATAAACACTACTTCGTTTATTATCACTTTTTTATTCACAAATTCTTTTGACTATAGTTTTGACAAAGAAGCTTGTCATTGTCAAACAAATAATTCAAATTGAATGAATATAAACAGATGTACAGTAGTGTTTATATATATATTTTTTGGAAATACCATTAATTATTAAATGTATTGAATACTACTGAGTGGTACAAATCTACCTGGTCGGTTAACAGGTTATTTTCCGAAATTTTTGATGCTTTATATACTTCTAAGGATTCTAAAATATTAAGTTTAAAGCCTTTATTTAGATTATGAATAATTTTAAGATTTTCTATAGTAGTAAAATTGATGACCTGTTTCTAAAATATGGTTTGCAAAATTGGAATTATCTTTTCCTAATCTAAATGATCTAAAGTGTTCATTATAACGAGTTCTAAATGACTTTCCAGTTTGGCCTAAGTAAAAGGAATCACATTCTGAACATTCCATATTTTAGAATCCTTAGAAGTATATAAAGCATCAAAAAACAAAGTAGTGTTTATTCATTTATCGTTAAGATGAATTATCATAGAGTAACGGCTGAATCAATCCAATTTTTATACTATGGTTGTTATTAAGACAATGTTCAGAAAGTCCGGTGTTACAATTATTGTTTTTTACACTAGTTAAATGTTCTTTTAGACGAATGTCTAAGCAACGACCAGTCTGGCCTAAGTAAATTGCATCGCAATCTTTACAATTAATTTGATAAACACCGTTTTTCTGTTTGAAATCTAATTTACGTTTATTATTGACAAGATATGTTCCTAAATTGTTTTTCTTTGTTTCTATGGCTTTTATATTAAATTTGTTTAGTCTATTTGGAATTTTACAGCTCGAGTTCTTAATATAATTAATTGAACAAAAGTTACTATCCTTGTGGTTCACCTAGATATAATGTTTAAGGGTTGGCCATTGAACCACAAGGATAGTAACTTTTGTTCAATCAATTATATTAAGAACTCTAGCTGTAAAATTGTAAATAGACTAAACAAATTTAATATAAAAGCCATAGAAATAAAATCTGTTAGACAACACCTATATAAAATGCTCAACTAATCCTACTCCAAAATTTCAGATTAAAATAAACAAACTTTTAAAAAATTGTCAAAAAATCATTACTCGGAATAATCATAATTTTGCTAATTTGTTTTTAAAAGTTAAATGGACAGTTAGGTTAGGTTAGATTTAATTGTAGTCTTTAATTGTACTTTGGATGCAAGCTTGGGCGACAACTACCCTATAAACTTACTTTATTGGAAACCTAACACTGTGGGGGGGGGTGCATTTATTGTGAAACATTTTACAATCAAAGGTTAAATTAAACAGTATGAATAATTTCACCAAATTTTATTATTAAACTTCCTAACAAGTTTCGATACACGCGATCATTGTCAAAGGACTAGAGTAGTCTTATACTGAAGAATACAAAATTAAATGCAACTATTTATATTAATGATACAAAAATAAAAGTCTTTTACAGAATTTAAGTTACGCCCCTTAATATAGTAATAGGTGATGTCCAATGGAATAGCTGAATTACATCCCCAAGGTTGTGTCTTCTAAGGAAATGCTAAAGAGATATTATAAAAAAATTGGCCGCGGGAGTGAATTTTATGTACAACGCGACAAAATTGGTTCTGATTAACCTAGTAAACAGTAAACAGTAAACAATTTTTATACAGGAACTTTAAAATAATTATATATAAAACCGTATATTAATGTACGATAGATAGCCAGTTTACATTCACAGGAATTTTGGAATGATTACATAATTATTAGCGGGGAAAAGCAGAACATTACACATATGTTTCCTGTAGCTAAACAGTACTTTGTCTAGAGTAAATATTATATCACTTTCTAGCAATTGTATTCTAAATGATTAACAGCTATAAAATTAATAGCAATAAAACCTTTCTTTGAAACATTAAAAAACAAACTCTCTTTTCTTTCTTGTATGATTGTGGAAAGATAATCATTTAAGACTTAACTAATATTAGCATATCCCAAAATCCTGATCTACTACGGAAATTCTGAAGCCAGATTCGAAATCAGCATCTCTGGTCTCAGTTTTCTGATCAATATTGACCTGCATTATACTCTACCATACTCCTCGCTCATCTTATTCAACCCTTATTCGTTCTTATCACTTTTCTCTGTAAAACCTACCCTGCTCCTATAAACTCCAATAACTAATCATTCCCCTATTCATCCAAAACTAAAATTTTCCCCTCGATATTGGATACTTACTAAATGTTTTAATTATACAAGGATGTTATTTCATATATTTTCGATTCAATTTATTTTTATATAATTAACCCTCTTTAAGAGTGTGTGTTAATGTAACATAAACAAGATTAGAAGGGGATGTTTATTCCTAAATGGTCCTTTGCGTGGTTATGCGCTTCATGTTGGTCAAAAGCGTCTTATCAAAGCAAATCCGATGGATGACATGAAACATGATGCTATCAAATAAGAAGAGCTATAACGAGTAACGTAGCACATGGATGACGGTGTCACGATGCCGCAGTAACATCGTCGCAACTGGAGTTCATTCATCCATGGCGATTTCGTCGTCCGTGTCTCACTACATACCTGCATATAACTACATAAATATATACTCAGTAATAGTACATAGGGATGCTGCTCAATGCCAGATGGTGCAGTTAATTTCTGGATTAGTACACACCGGGTCCATTATGGGGAGATACACTCCTTAAACTAAGCAAACTCATTAGTTATTATTACGAATTAAATGCTCCTATACGAACCAGCGGCGTGGCATCCACGTTATTGATTTAGTGCAAGCACAGGTCTCTGGGAACAGATGCTGCCTAATGAACTCAAAATGGAAATGGAGATTTGGTAGTTACGTTTAGAGTAAAAGAGAAAGACCGACAATGAGTGAACTCGGCACAATAATGCCAATGGAATTAAAGAAGTTGGACAAAGTATTAGATTCTTGAAGAACGGAATACAGCAACACGGAACTTATGAGACTATAATAAATTAATAATTACTCTTTATGATCGAAGGGGTACTCTAATTTCTTTTTTTGTGTTATATTTTCCAAACTCAATTGTTTCTTAATGTTTCTTTTTATTAACAGCTATATTATAAGAATTATGTAGCATATTGGAATAAACACACAGCTGATAACTTCCACAATTTATTAAATAAACTTGACACGTGTTTCGCCAACACTGTGGCTTCTTCAGAAGTACAAAATCTACTTAAAACTACCTAAGAGTAGATGTCTATAAATAGGGTGGTGCATTTTCATTAGAGTGAGGGGAAAGATTTAATAGTGGTGAGAGGTTTATATCTACTTGGTCATTAAGTAATATGTCTGTATTTTTATATTTGTTTATTTCCTTAGATTCTAATAGTGTAAGTTTTAAACTTTCATTGTCAATGTGTAAAATTTTTAGATCTAAATTAAATATATGGTTATCTTCTAACACATGTTTGGCATAGTTAGAATCGGCTTTTTTGTTTCTATATGATCTAAAATGTTCGTTCAACCGAATTCTAAAATTTCTTCCCATCTGACCTATATACATTTTTGAACAAGAACCGCAATTGAGTTGATATATGCCTGGTTTTGATAATTTCTCTACTTTGTCATTATTATTCTTTATGTGTATGCTAAGGTTATTATTCGTTTTGTATGATACGTTTATATTGTTGTCTGTGAAATTTATTAATTGTTAGTGATGGTTTCCCTACATATGTTAAAATTTTGATTTTTTGTATTATCTTTAGTGAGTGGGAAGATGTAAATATTTTGTATGAATTTTTTTTTAAAGAGTGTCAATTATGAGCGGGTTGTAATTATTGTTTATAGCAATTTGTTTAATTAGATCCAATTCTTTATCATAGTCTGTTTCTGAAGAAGCCACAGTGTCAAGTTTATTTAATAAATTGTGGAAGTTATCAACTGTGCGTTTATTTCAATATGTTAGACTTCCATCAAGTATCCGCTACTTCAATACAATTAATTATGTTGCATTTTTTAATACAACATGTAATTAAAGATTATTTTTTCATTTTCTAATTGCGGGTTTGCATTATTAATATAAAATCCCCATATTTTCGACATGCGCATTCGAATATTATCAGTTGCAAATATTCCATGATAACCATGCAATTTCAAGTATTTTGATATTTTGTTCATTCTAAGTTCATTTGTCCATATTTATTTTGAGTTCAGTTATACAAACACACGAAGTCGTCGGCTAGTCCCTTAGGAACGAACTTGTTCGTATTCCACCCTCAAATATGTATGCACGTTATGGATAATTAAAGAGACACTTGGCATCATTCAAATAAAAATTCGAGTCACTTACACTAGAATAAAGTTACCTTGGTTAAGATGTACAAAAAACTACTGGTAGTTTAAAGACCAGACGCGACGGGATGCTTTTACAATTGCTTGTGATAAGTATGTAAAACGAAAGTAAATACAAATAGCTTCTTTGACAAATAGCACTTCAAAGCAACAGGCGAATTCAGGAGGATTCTAGACGAGACTTCTCTTAATTTGCATGACGACGAAATATTTTAACATTAAATCAACGAACAGGTTATGGTAATGTATCGTCATCTATAGATATTTATACGAGGATGGATCAAATATAAACGAGCCTTTGTTCATAAAACATTTATTTTGAAAAGGTTCACAAAAACACAAATTTCTCTATTTTTCGACATATCCCTCTTGTTTGTCTATACATTTTTCCCAACGCATTGGTAGTTTTTTCA
The DNA here is from genome assembly GCA_963921985.1 of Agrilus biguttatus. Lineage (NCBI taxonomy): Eukaryota > Metazoa > Arthropoda > Insecta > Coleoptera > Buprestidae > Agrilus > Agrilus biguttatus. The sequence continues at coordinate 18,850,639 of OY998126.1, forward strand.
TCCCGTTTTCATAAAAAGAAGCAGGGCTGGTGTCTATCCAGTTGCGCACAAACGCCTCCACCTGTTCATCGGTCTGAAATCGCTCGCCTCTTAGTGATTCTTTGAAGGGCCCATACATGTGGGAATCACAAGGGGATACGTCTGGGCTATATGGAGGGTATTCCAGCTGAGTCGAGTGCATTTCACTGATTTGGGCCTGCGTTAAAGCTGCGGTATGAGGCACATCGTTATCGTAGAAGAGTAACACGCCACAAATATGGTGCGTCCTTCATTTTCGGTGATAAGCAAGTTTTACCTGACTGAGAAGTCAGTAATACAGACAGTAATACGCTACATTAATGGTTCTTCGCTCGTACAAAAAATCGATTAACAGGACCGACTCCAGTTCCAAAAAAACGTGTCTAAAACTTTTCCTGCAGACAGACGTGTTTTCGGCTTCACTGGGTTTGCTTCATCTTTGCGCCGCCACTCCATGCTTGCTCGTTTTGATGTTGGAGTGTAATGGTGTACCCACGTCTCATCGCAGGTTACAATTTTGTGCAACAAAAATCACCTTCCTCTCTAAATCGAGTGAGAAGCGCCCGAGAGATATGAACTCGAGCAGCTTTTTGATCTTCACTCAGCAACATCGGAACCTAACGAGCTGAAATTTTTTGGAATCTCGAATTTTTAGTTAGGATTGTGTAGACACTCCCATGGCTGATGCCGAGTTCACCATATATCTGAAGCACAGTGGCCTGTCATGCCATTGTGCTTCAATAAGCGTTCTAACGCGTGCCATGTTAACCGGCGAAATGTTGGTGCGCGGACGACGAGGTTGATTTACATTTTCGACACGATTACGCCCATTGTTAAATTCTTTGCACCAAACATTTACACGTGGCCACGAATGCGTTTCATTTCCGAATTGTGCTTGCAATCTGCGCAAAATTTCAGCTGGTTTCAGTTTTTCACATGTAAGAAACTTAATAATAATTCGTTGCGCAACGCTGCTATGTGTTGTTCACCTCTTTCTCACTCATTTTGATAGCTATTAACCAAGCGAACGCAGCAATACGACGCATCGTTTCCGAGCCACCTAATATCCCCACTTCAAGTTCCTATCGCTCGGATGCGCCTTGAACAATTATCCGGTGCGCAATTTAGAAAGGCTCGTTTATATTTGATCCACCCTCGTAGCTACCTGAAGTAATCCATAGTATTTGACAAGGGCCGTATGAAGGCCTTTACTTCTCATAAGCACACCGAACACGTTTTCCATACAAGTAAGTTGATTAAGGTCAAGGAACTTGCAGTATATTACCATTTATTTGGTATTATAACGATCGTATAGATCATTACAGAATAAGAAATAAATTTAAAACCGTATTAAAGGCAGTTTCTCGTCATCTACTGATATTTACTGCTATGAGAGGTACTTGATGTGTTTGACATCGCAATCAATAACTTTTGACCAATAACTAAAAGTTTCTTATTAATTTGGGTTGAGTGCCTATCATGTAATTATAACATAAGTTACGTCCTGGAATCAATATGTCAAGTAGACATGTTACATTCGTAAGGGCTTATCAATCCTATGAAATACCACAGTTGGTAGTAAATATGACTAGATTGCGACATAATGGCTGTAATACGATATTATTCAAATTCTAACCATCGAGAAGAAGGGAAGTACCAAATATTCAGTGTGGAGCGGTCACATTTGGAATATTTATGCTTCGTAACTCTCATCAAACTTGTTGATAATGGATAGAAAATAAATAACCATAGTTTTTCATGAATCACTAACGTATAATATTTCTTAAGTGTATGTATTACGTCTAAAAAGATGAGTTTTATGCCAACAAATGAAGTCACATGATTATAAAAACACCCCCAATCGTTTTGAATGTAAAACGAACTTCTCGCTAGAGAGATAGGTAACTTTAAACTCTAGTTGCACTTCCATTCTATCTTTATTTTAATTCGAATTTTTCTGCGGTTCGTATTCTATTCCAGGAAGTTAGACATCACAATTTCCGTTTCTAGCGCTTCTTTCGTCGCATTGTTCTGTCTGCGAATTTAATATCAAACCATAATCTATTAAATTACGCGAAGCCCTATTATTTATTACTTACTCATAATTCGGCTAATAATAATAATTAATTAAATCAAACTGTTGAAATCGGATTAATACGGAATAGGTGTTAGGTAGATAATATTTTATTTCAAATTTATCACCTTACCACCGTGTCATTATTATTTTTTACTGGAAAACATTCTGGGTAATAATTACAATGTATGTTTACTTTACAACCCTTTGTTTTCGTTAACGCTAATTTGAAATAACAATTTATAATAATTGAGTTGGGGTCACTAAATAGGTTCTAACTAATATTATCACATGTCTATATGTCGGTTGTTTTTGGATAATTATCTGTAGTTTATTTATCAACCGCAATTATTATTATTTACGGGGTAGTTAAACTAATTAATATTACACGATTATATGTATAAATATTTTCAGCACGGGTTATGTAGAATCGATATAATTTATTCAAACACATTCTTACAATTATTTTAGTAACAATTGTTGTATTAAATTAAATTTTCGCTAATGGTAAATGATTCGTAGAGCTTTTCTTATCTTCTAGCTCTTTCTTTTTTTCATTTACTCGTGTTTACTCAAATACGAAATCGTCTTAATCATCGTCATTACTACTTAATAGAGAGCCTGTCTCCGATGAGCTTGTCGCCGTTTTTTCCTAACGATTGGAAACAAATTTCGGCTACTTTCGATAATGAAAATACTCTAAGAACCATCACCATTAACTGATTAATGGTGGAGGTTGCTGACGTGTTAGACAAGATCGACGACAGCTAATGAGGCACAAGAAAATTGTAACTAGAAGGGTAGACACTCATATATATATATATATATATATATATATATGCTCTGATAAATATCTTTAATTTTACTTTGAGAAAAATGGAAATGAAATCAATCTTAATACTTATAGCGGTAGACTTATTGTAAAACATCATAGAATAAATCTTGAAGAAAACACAATGGAATCTTTCACCAGTTTTATTGATTACACTCAACAAATGTTTCGGTCATTGACCATTATCAAGAGTACATGTTATTGCTAAAATTTAAAACTTTGACAAACGTATTTATACTTACTACATCTCACATAGAAGAAGAGGGGATGGTTCATATGCGACTTCAAGTCGATTATTTATAAAATTATGTTTATGAGCTAGAGCTTTTTTGATTTCCAAATTTTCCAGTAAATTTAGTTTTTTACTTTTTGATACGTTACAATGTAAGATTTTGATATTGTCTTGATCTAAATTATGACCGGAGTCGATGCAGTGTTCTGCAAATCCCGTATTTTTTACTTTTTTATTAATACTGTTAATATGTTCTTTTATTCCAATACCTAGAGCCCTCCCACTCTGTCCTATCTAAGGTGCTTTACAGTTTTGATAATAAAGTTGATAAATGCTGCTTTTTTGTAACGTCGTTTTTAGGTTTGTTATTTACCAACATTCTTGTAAAAACTGTGATGCGTCTTACATAGGACAGAGTGGGAGGGCTCTTGGTATTAGAATTAAAGAACATATTAACAGTATTCAATTCTATTTGTTCATTTATTAAATTATCACTATTTTTATGTTTATTTATTTCTAGTATTTCTAGAAATGACAATTGAAGACTATTATTGTAAATGGTATGCAAAATTTCAAAATTATCATTAAAAACATGGTCATGGTCTATTAAATGCTTTGCGTAATTTGGGTCTGCTTTTTGTGAAGGTAGGATTTTTTATGTTCATTTATTCTAATATTGAAATTTCGGGAAGTTGTTCCTATATAGTAATTGTTACATGAGCAGCATGAAATTTTATAAACACCGGATTTGTTTTTATTATCAATTTTGTCTTTGTTATTATTGAATAATTTCCTTAAAGTGTTATTAGTTTTAAAAGCTACCTTATAGTGAAGACTTTTTAATAAAGATAAAATACATTTGGTTTGTTTACCTAAATATTCTAACACTCTGTATTTTGGTTTACAATGACTTTATAGGAAAAATTTCCCGAAATTTCAATATTAGAATAAATGAACATATAAAATCCTACCTTCACAAAAAAACAAATTCAAATTACGCAAAGCATTTAATAGACCATGGCCATGTTTTTAATGATAATTTTGCATATCATATACAATAATAGTTTTAAATTGTCATTTCTAGAAATACTAGAAATAAATAAGCATAAAAATAGTAATAATTTAATAAATGAACAAATAGAATTAAGTACCTCACCATTGCTGAACGTCGTCCTTAACCCCACCTACCCCAATAGTATTTAACAACAAACCTTGTAAGATAGATTAAGCTTCATATAAAACTTCTGAAGAAGCGGCTGTGCTCGCGAAACACGTGTTAAGTGATTATACAATTATATAGAAATTAACCAAATTGGTGTTTTATTAATATTCTTGTCCTTTGTTCAGTGTTGGAAAAGTGTGGATTGTACATTTACTTTGAGGTGGTGGAGTTTTGGCATTGACTATTCCCTCAATTCCACCCAAATTGTTTCTTTCGTTATATGTAAAGAAAAACCGTTTTCACAGAGTGTTTATATCTCACTATCTCTGAAGATGATGATTTTCAAATATGGCCTATAGTTATCCGTTATGATGTTCTAGATGGTGTGAGATTCGCAGAAAAATCTATCTGGTGGTTCTTGAATTTTATATTAACATACATACTGATAAATTCTGAAGGTATGAACCATGGCCTTTTCCGTCATCTACTGACGATAGGTTCCAACATTGTTAATTTTCAACGTTGTTCTTCTTGTAATCGTTTACTAGTGCTGCTTTTGAAGTAATTTTTTGTATGCTAAAAAAACTGTGGCGTATTTTTCATACTCCAGATGACTTGTAAATGAAGTGAGATAGTTTCCGGCACAAAGAACATACATAGCCGAAGCTTTTACCTCGGAATATGATTTTGTGAGTATCTTATACCGGTTGTAAACCATAGCATCAGAAATTTTTTCTTTTGGCGAGTTGTTCCCTTTAGGAATTTTATATTTTAGAAGCTCCGGGTTTGTTCGTTCTCTGATACGCTCGAAGGGAATATAGAGCGTCTCTATATCGTTTTCTTCTTCCATTTCCCGTAAAGGGCCACGCAATAAACGAGCCGGCAATGTTTCTGCCCTTTCGTCTCAGAGGGGCGGTCTATTGTTCGACGATTTATGCCATCTCGGAATGGAAAATGCTGTGCTTTCCACATTTGATCGGCAACGGCCTCTTTTCCTCTTTATACGCCCGGCGATCACAGCAAAGATACGCGAATAATAACCAAGAATAAGGTCTTTCTCTCCTTTTGCCTTATTTGGACTATCTAGTCAATGTCTGGGAACTAAAACAACAGTAACCAGCAATATTTTATAAACCTTAACTGCATCATTACTCGCAAAGTTTCAAACACAATCGTCTACTCTATTCGGTTTTAATAATAATTAATTAATCATATTACAACGGGAAAATAATCTAAGTGCGTTATGTATAATAATCATACAAAGCATTTTATCTCTCACACGTTTACCTAACTTTATTCATGGACATAGGAGTATATCAGAACGGGGCATTAAGTGTCATTATAGGAGGGTGGTTTAATAATTCCGTTACTTCTTTCCGAATTTCCCGCTCAGTAACTATAATGGCAACACTGTTTATGTTAAGTGCCATCTATCGGTAGACAACTGTAAAACTTTGAGCAATCTGCGACGTTTTGTTTATGTTTGACAGCCATTGAAAGCACCTAACCTCATTAATTTCCACAATAATGGAAAAAGTGAATTTCGTGTGCTGTTTAAGCATTACTTTTCGCGTAAAAATCCGTTAAAGAAACCAAGGAGAGTCCTGATAAATACTATAGGGACTCGTCGATGTTAATTGGTAAAAAGTGGTTTACTGAGTTCAAAGTACGTTCAGGTCGGAGAGAGTCCAAAAGAAGTCGTTATGCCAGAAATCAAAAATCGTTGACAAAATCCATGGAATGATATTAGATAATCGAAAGTTGAAAGTACGTGGGTTGTCTGATGCTGTAGGCATTTGAACTAAGCGAGTGGCTCACATTTTCCATGAAAATTTAGACATGAAAAAGCTGTCGGCACGATAGGCGATGGATGTCACGATTGCTCACAATCGACCATAAGCACCACCGTATCACAAGTTCAATGGAGTGTTTAACGATGTACAACCGCAATCCAAACGCCACACCAGAGACCAGAGACCAAGCAACTATCGAAACAGTGTATTTCTACGGGAGAACGTGCACCGAAGAATGCTAAGATGGGTGTAACGGCTAACAAAGTCATGACCATAAACCACAGTTTTCTGGTATTTACGTGGTGTAATTCATTTGATTACCTTGAAAAATGTAAAACGATCAACGGCAAATATTATTCAGAGCTGCTGGACAAATTTGACACTGTTTTGAACCAGAATCGACCGCCTTTATATATATAAATTTCATCAGCTGGGCTACGAACTGCTACAACATCCACCTTATTCTCCGGATTTAGCCCCTCCGATTATTTCATGTTTGCAAAACTGAAGAAATGGCTGGGCGGTAAAATATTTGGATCGAAAGAAGAGGTTATCGTGGAAACAAAGGCTTATTTTGATGGGCTTGAGGAATCTTATTTAGAAGGAATAAAAAAAATGAAACACGATGGACTAAATTTTTCGAGCTAAAAAGAGGTTATGTAGAAAAATAAAATAATTTTTTGCCGAAAAACTGATGTTTTACTTTAAAAGTCATGGCGAAGTCTTTTAGGGGGGATATAGTGTCATGTAGTTGGGCCCAAAACTTATTGCTTAAATACGGTGAATAAATGCAGCTCGAGTTTCGTTAAATATTTCAAAACTAAACTACTTATTTTTTTCCTGATTTTTTTAAACCAATCGTATTGTGATTTTTGTTCAATGGTTATAGATAGACGATGCTTTCGAAACACTTGCTACTTCAGTGCTTTACCTGCTACTTTATCTTTAGTCTTTCTATTATTTCTATGTCTATGGATTTCACTTAATAAACATCGCCTGTTTCTGAATGGTACAAAACCATTTGTTTGCCAGAAGTGTTTGGTCAAACACGAAAAAAGAAGCGGTAATAGAGGATCACAAGCTCTCACATGTCGGCTAAAACAACCGCCTATTTAACTGGCCAAAACGTCGAATTGATGGGCCATGCTCCGTACAGCCCTGATTTGTCACCTATTGACATCTTGTTGTTCCCACAAATCAAGAATAATTGCTGTCTCGCGTTGATAATGGCCACATAAAAAGTGGACGAAACACCTGTCCATATATAAGTGGTATAGTTGATAAATAGGGTGAGCCCCTCTTTAATTTATTTATCACGTAAATCAAATTAATAAGAACAATATAAATTCTTGATCAATCGAAACCACCAGACCAAGGAGATACGTTATTTTTCACAAATGGCGTCACACGTAACCATTGTTTACAATTACAGTTAATTAAATATTCTTACTCATTTTCATTTACGGAAAATCGGAGGGGTAATAGTTATATATGTATGAAACAAAATTTATTATCTGCAATGATGACAGTTGTATTAGTAATAAAAACATACTTTCCAGTCGCATTCCGCAACTGGTGTTTATTATTCGTGGCTAAAATGAATTATCATTGTCTCTAAATTACTACACCAGTTACAAACATATGATTAATCAAAACTTGGTGACAATACGTGTTAATGTAATTTCACGTCACCTTATGCTTAAAAGGGAAATTGAAATCTCACTCTCCGAATTTACAATTAAATAAATCAGATTCAACCATGTATTATATACAGGGTCATTAAACTGAGTAGTATATTAGACGTTTTAGGGAAACTAAGAATGTTACAGATTTGAATGTTTGGGAGTTGGGAGTAGGGGTTATCAAAGATGATATATTTAGCTAAAATAATTTCATCTGTCGGGCACTTTCGGTTATACCGGAAATTGATGTCAACTTTCTTATTTTAAATGGAATGGTATATATCTTACGATGAATTCGTATGAAAAATAAAATTTTATGGTGACTTTGATAACGAACTGGTATGCCTATATGCCTACGATGAATAGTTTCTGAGATAATTTAATTTACCGCAACCCAAAATATAAAAAAATTACTTAGAATGTTGTAATGTTTACTAGTTATAGCCAAGTCATAAAGCTAACGTTAACGTCATGCCAAAACTAAGCTTTATAGTTTGTACAGGGTGTTCAGTTTGAATGACCCTGTACGTAATCAAATTAATCTGGAAATTTTTGTTACTACTAAGCTAGGAGCTTTGACAGCAGTAACAACTACGAAAGTGCTTACAAAGTCTCAGAATCATCGAAATTTTCCTCTTATTTAATTTTAATGATTAATTCACATTAATATTGAAATTAACCTCTACAAAAAAATCTCCAAGTATCATTATTATATGTAATCGTTTTTCTTTTTTACGCATAATTTTGTGCATTTGATAGACAACGAGAACGAGATTGCAATTGAAAAGATAAGCCTGCTGCTTGTTTTCATGTATTCAACTTTAACAACGACGTTGCCAGAATGTCAGCATCGCGATGCTGTCTTTGTTACAACCGGGCGCCGTCTGCGTCTTATATCTTTTCGGAACCATCTGAAAATATTTACCGTAATCTAATCCTGTCGGCCGCGTCTTCTCTGGTCGTGTCTTTTAAATTTTCAAGCCTTTCTTACTCGCTTTCATATATATTTCTTATATTCAGCGCACTCCTTTACCATCAGGGTTGTTGAACTCATAATTGTATGCTGTAATCATGTAGGTATTGTAGTGGCTTAACAAGAAAAATTTTTAGTTTCTAGTGTTGGGTTCTGTCCTCCAAATTCTTTGCGCGTTACATCACCTTTCAACCCTGTCCCTACGCCACTGGTACTCAATCTTGATATATTATAATTATTTCTGTATTCATTCATTTAAGAAATCTTATTAGGAGGAATGATTAAGAAGAACAGTAAATTTGAGAATAAATAAGGGAAAAAACGAATTAATGTTTTATCCATTTTACAGACAATATATTTATACTGATAGTATAAATGAGATTTTAAACATCAGCACTGATAATCGTAATATTTCAAATAATATACTTTGTTTTGAGTTGTCTTGGACTACAACTTAATGTAGGCCAGGTCATTATTTTATTGTTGTTTAAATGTTAATCGATGGTAGATCAATGTTATAATTAAACTCGGTGGTTCGTTTTATGCATATATTTACAGAATGTACAGTTTATTGACGATATTCACAAAGTAATAAAATTCAAACAAACAATATGTAAAGGTTTTACAAAAAATTTAATAAGATTTCTCTTACAATGTTTCGGCTTGTAAGGCCATTATCAAAGAGTTATAAATAGAAACTAAACTAAAAATAAAAATGCGTCAATATATATACTACAAATATTTACAAAGAACCTTGGCCAAGAGAGAATTGCGTTTCGTTGGTTAGATAATGGTAGTTGAATTCTTGATTTGAACCATTTATTGAACTCGTTGAACTCTTGTTATTTTTTGAGAAGAGGAATAATTTAAGCACTAGTTGATAAGATGGAAAGGGATGGGGTGTGGTTTAGACAAAAGAGAAGAGTGATGAATGGTCAAAAGTAACAAAGGTGGAGATTTAGAACTTGTTGGTGTGTCTGTACAGGATTGTAAAAGTGATCGGATTTTAGAATAAATTGACAGACGTTAGGACATTCGGTTAACAGTTAGAGTACTAAAGTTTACTGCAATTTTTATGGTAGGTTTACAGAGGTGCAATTACAAAGGGACTTGAAGGATGACTGCAATTGAAAAGGAGCGGAAAAGGATAATAAAGTTGACCAAAAAGAAAGTTTCGAGTTTCACAAAAGGCGTGGGAAAAAGTTAAATAATTATTTTATATAACAAAAAAACTGGACAGTCGTCGAAAGACGCAACATACTTATTTCGAAATTTTATTAAATTTATTAAATTGCATTTAGTACTAAAATTCAAAATAGATTACTAAAACATAATATCAGACCAATAGTAGTAAACAAAATGAATTTAGGTTTTCTATTAGTAAACAATAAGGAGCGACTAGCGAAAACCGAAAAAACTGGTGTATATGAAATAAAATGTAAAAATTGCAACTCTATATATTTAGGACAAACTGGTCGTTCAATAAAAACACGTTTAATTGAACATCAAAAAACAATAACTCATCTCTCAAAAAATATTAACTTTGTAAACCATTTCGTACAAAACAATCATACATTAGACATAAATAATTTCAAATTGCTACATACACAAAATAAAGGTAAAAGATTAGATTTACTGGAAATCCTAGAAATTACAAGAGCAAATAACAATACCAAATTTTATTGAACGACCAAATAGATTTTGGGGTTTCCCCCTTATTAAAAGTTGTTAGAGGTAGAGAAGAATAATATTATCACTAATAAAAATACAGGTATTTCAGTCTATTTAAGAAAAAATTTTACCCATTCTGATTTAGTTACTTTAAAACTCTTTGATAATGGCATAATAGCCGAAACATATGTTTTCCAAATAAAAATAGTGAAACAAAACCAAGTGTTTATTTTCTTGAATTTATTTCTTGAATTTATTTAGTACTTTTCATTTGTCTGTAGTATTTTTAATCTTCCTTTGCTAACTTTCTTTCCTTCTTTATCAATTTTGGAACTTTCTTACGTTGTAAAATTGGTTCTTCGGTTTAAATTCTTTTCGTATTTCCATACATCTATCTTCGTCTCTTACATTTGCTCTAGGCCAATGATTTTTCGTCTTTCTTCTCAGAACTACTGATAGTATTTCGCGATAAGGCTTGTCAACGTATCCAGTCCATTAATCAAGTAGTGGAGATAGCGCTTAATGTATTTTTTTTCTTCCGAAATTTGGGTTTTCATCGGATTCGGAAATGGGTATTTAAGGGTTGGTACTTATCACCTACCCGTTCCGATCGTTACGACTTCCTACGAAGTTTCACGGAACGAAGATTAATTTCAATCAACTACCACCTAACAGATAGACTAAGGCTTGGAATCTGGAAATATTTTCATATCATATTTTTAAATTCAATTCACCATGTTACCACGAAATTAAATTAAATTGAGTACATAACAAACTTGTGCTTTAAAATGGCACAATAAATTTATATGATCTATGAAGGGATTAGACGGGAGTTACATATGGTGACATCATTCACAGATTTGTTTTACAGTAAATTTTGTATTTTATATTCGAAACTTCATAAATTGGTGTAGACAAATACATAGTCATTCAAACTGAGTGGTACATTAGACGTTTTCGGGAAACTACCATCTTACAGATTTAAAAATTTGGGAAGGATGATCTATTTAACTAAAATAATTTTAACCATCGGGTACTTCCGGCTATACCGGAAGTTGATGTCAACTTTATTTTAAATGGAATGGTTTTTTTACGATTTTACGATGAATTCGTATGAAACATAAAATTTTACGGTGACTTTGATAAACAACTTGTATGCTTATATGCCTACGATGAATAGTTTCTGAGATAATTTAATTTATTGGAGAAAAAAGTTACACCGCAACCCAAACTATAAAAAATCATGACTTCCATAAAAGATGACTTAGTGTTAGGGTATTGAAATTGTTACTAGTTATAGCCAAGTCAAGTCATAAGGTTAACGTTAAAATCATGCCAAAACTAAGCTTTATAATTCGTTCAGAAAAACAATCCAAAGTTTAAAAACTTCAAACACGAATAACTCCATTCTTCTTAAAAAAAATCCCAAATTACTCAAAACTTTTCAAATAAAACAGTAGAAAATATCCAGATGGATCGAAAGAGGGTAAAAAACGAATCGAATGACAAAACAAAATATGCTAGGTGCGATTTAAAAAATGAAGTTATTCGTGTTTGAAGTATTTAAACTTTGGATTTTTTTTTCTGAACGCTCTGTACAAATTATAAAGTTTAGTTTTGGCCTGACGTTAACGTTAGCCTTATGACTTGACTTGGCTATAACTAATAAAAATTTCAACATTCTTTCATTTTCTTTTCATTTTTTATGGAAGTTATGATTTTTTATAGTTTTGGTTGCGGTGCAGTCTTTTTTCCAAATAATTAAATTATCTCAGAAACTATTCATCGTAGGCATATAGGCATACAAGTTGGTCATCAAAGTCACCATAAAGTTTTATGTTTCATACGAATTCTTCGTAAAATCGTAAAAAATATACCATTCCATTTAAAATAAGAAATTTGACATCAACTTCCGGTATAACCGGAAGTGCCCGATAGTTGAAATTATTTTAGTTAAATAGATCATCCTTGATAACCTTGATACTGCCAAATTTTCAAATTTTCAAATAGGTAACATGCTTAGTTACCCTAAAAGTCTAATATACTACTCAGTTTAATGACCCTGTATATAATACATGGTTGAATCTGATTTATTTAATTGTAAATTCGGAGAGTGAGATTTCAATTTCCCTTTTATGCATAAGGTGACGTGAAATTACATTAACACGTATTGTCACCAAGTTTTGATTAATCATATGTTTGTAACTGGTGTAGTAATTTAGAGACAATGTTAATTCATTTTAGCCACGAATAATAAACACCAGTTGCGGAATGCGACTGGAAAGTATGTTTTTATTACTAATACAACTGTCATCATTGCAGATAATAAATTTTGTTTCATACATATATAACTATTACCCCTCCGATTTTCCGTAAATGAAAATGAGTAAGAATATTTAATTAACTGTAATTGTAAACAATGGTTACGTGTGACGCCATTTGTGAAAAATAACGTATCTCCTTGGTCTGGTGGTTTCGATTGATCAAGAATTTATATTGTTCTTATCAATTTGATTTACGTGATAAATAAATTAAAGAGGGGCTCACCCTATTTATCAACTATACCCCTTATATACGGACAGGTGTTTCGTCCACTTTTTATGTGGCCATTATCTACGCCAGACAGCAATTATTCTTGATTTGTGGGAACAACAAGAAGTCATTAGGTGACAAATCAGGGCTGTACGGAACATGGCCCATCAATTCGACGTTTTGGCCAGTTAAATAGGCAGTTGTTTCAGCCGACATGTGAGAGCTTGTGATCCTTTGTTACCGCTTCTTTTTTCGTGTTTGACCAAACTCTTCTGGCAAACAAATGGTTTTGTACCATTCAGAAACAGGCGATCATTTGCTTTGAAGTGCTTCGCGCACGAATTACTTTTGTCAGATTTGGCTCGTCTTGGAAGACCCATACCGTGGATTGCTGTTTTGTTTTGGGTTCAAATGCATAGATCCAAGATTCGTCACTTGTGTAGAACAAATCTTATTGATGCTCGTCATACAAATGCCCAAGGATGACTCAATCTCATGATAAGTCACATGATAATCTTGCAGTATCAGTTCGTGCACAGCATCAATGTTTTCTGGTACAACAACACAACGACTGATTTTGGACGACCTTCACGACTTTCGTCCCTGATTGAACTGCGGCCACGATTAGATTCTTTATACCAGCATTTCATAGTGGCCAAGGATGAGGCTTCATCTCCAAAAGTCAAAGTAAGTTGATCCTTGACTCCTGTCGAAAGTCGTAAAAAATCATCGTACGAAACTGTTGTCACCGAGATAAAATTTTCAAGTCACTGTATATAACACAAGTTGTGCTAAAATGACAAAACATTCTGAAGAATGGTATGATTAAAAAGGTCAATCTTTCAATTAGAAACGTCAGATGGCGCCTGTAAACACATAGTATTGCCAAGACACAAAATATAATTACTATTCCTCATTTACTGCCATAACTAGATAACATACCAAGATGCTCGTAAAGGACTGCTTATGGCGTGCTGATGAAGTTTAATAAGATCGAAATCGCAATTTATATCTGGTAATTATAATAAATTACTAACCAAGAACATACACCGTTATTATCAATTAAATAAGTTGAATACTTTAAGGAAATAATGGTGGAAAGTTTCGCATGTTTTGTTTATTTAATTGGAAACTAGATTGTATACATACCAATCGGTTTCTAAAATACAATATATATGTACTGGAAATATATAATATTCGCAGTGTCACATGGTGTAATAATCGTAGATGCTATTGAATCGAAGAGAGTAGATTAATAATTCGTGATGCTTTTCATGATTGATTTTAATTAAAGTGCAATGTCACAGAATTAGAAGTTGGAGAATCTATAGAGCGTAGGTAGGTAAGAGTATATATGAATGGATTTTCGTTGATTGAAGTGCTCCAAGTTTAGAACCCGAACACACTTCATATCTTAGTCGATTCACAGGAAGCTCCCGTAATTCAAAATCTTCGATAAATTAATTAAAGTTTGAAAATGCCGGACGAATGGAAAAATGAAAGAGAACATGACACTTCAATCTATTTTACGGTTACTACCATTCCCGGAATGAACTACTCGTTGTAAAGAGTATGTCACTTTATAGATTAAGTTTGTTTGATTTTATAGGTGATAAATTTGATTAAATTAGTTTTAGTCTGTATTTAAAAATATAACAGTTTCTCTAAAGGAATAAAAATCTAATTTTCGTGAAGGTTGATATACTTAAACCAAATTTTCAGGTTTTTTTTTATTGTACCTAAAGACAGGTTTGACTATAAAAAGTGCAGCTCTCAGTTATATATGTTACCGACCTAACCCGATTTCAGGACAAACTAGTTTTGCCTAGGCTAAACTAGTTCTTCCTATACGCGATAGGATTAACTAGTATAGCCTAGTCCAAACTAATTTGTCCTAAGCCCGATAGGATAAACCAGTTTAGGCTAGTCCAAACTGATTTGTCTTGATATAAATACGCATACTCTAGGATAAACTGGTGTGGCCTAGTGTAAACATTATAGTATATCTAGATAAACTGAATAAAATACTCTGTAATTGTAAAAATAATCATTTTTATTAAAACCATAATGATTCGTAGTTAAAAGTAATGGATAATTGGTAATACAAACAATCATATTATAACAAATAATAAGTGTTTTTTAATAGAAGCAATAATCATACCTCAATAACTAAAATTGTTATTTATTTTTACATGGAGTGCTTTGGTGGCACTTAGAATTGCAGAGTATCATTGCCTTCTTGCACTGGCATCTGTTTGTGGAACAGTTTTTTTTGCAGCTGCATCTCACAACACCTATCTATCATAACTTAACCTATTTATATCAGGACAAATCAGTTTGGACTAGCCTAAACTGGTTTATCCTATCGGGCTTAGGACAAATTAGTTTGGACTAGGCTATACTATTTAATCCTATCGCGTATAGGAAGAACTAGTTTATCAAAAACAATTATTATGTTTTTGGTCAGAAATTTATCGAGACCACCAGACACGGATCGCGATTTCGCTCTTATTAGAAGCTTATCGAGACTGCCTATGGCACGATAATAAATTTCTGACCAAAAACATAATAATTGTTTTTGATAAGCTTTATGTGAATTCACGTATGTAGGCTGCGTTGTTGATTCAACTGGGCAAGTCTAAATACCTCAGTGAGCCTTATCCAGTTTAATATCTTCTGTTAGCAGCTAAAATCCACTAGATAGCAACAAATGCCTCTACGTTAGAACTAGTTTAGCCTAGGCAAAACTAGTTTGTCCTGAAATCGGGTTTGGCCAGTAACATTTAACTTTTTTTGGAGTCCTGAATTATGTATCTCTCTTTCCGAATAAGAGCAACTTGGAGATGTGTTATTTAATCATAGTTCTTAAATAATTTTTTCGTACAATTCCACCGTAATTTACTGACGGTTATTCCATTACGAATTTAATTTTGGAGTGCTGAAGCGAGAAAATCTCTTTTTGTTTCTTGAAATTATTAAAATAATTTATGCCAGGCGGTTCCCTTTAATTAAATTTCTTTTACCTTTTGATATCGTTGGACGTTAGAGCCGCTAAAATTTTAGGAACTGACTTTTGTGATAAATTGAAGAGCGTAGCCCGAGATCTCTGTCATTATTCATCTAGCGCAGCGAGCGTTCCCTTAATTCTGACCATTATGTGTGGATAAAGTTTGTTTTAAGTCACGAAAAACGTTTCTGACTTTTGACGTCAAATCGACACAATATCACAAAAAATAGACGGTATGTCAGATGTCTCGACATTCCCAGTATGGCGGGTATGTCAAGCGAATAAGTACGTTATGGTTATTGTTAGATGAATTTTTGTATGGTTCAATATTTTATTGACCTCATTTCTTTGCCACACGATGACTTTTGTATACATACGTGACTTCTGTATAGTTTCTGTATATCAGTATTACTTTGTTGGAGATTAAGGTCAGTACGAATTAATGACCTGTCAGTTGCAGGGATGCCCTAAAGATTTAATGCTCAAACTCCTTTGTCGATATGACGTACAATGACATGTCACATTCAGGATCGTATCTACTATATGTTCAATAAATATAACTACCGCATTTCGCATATATACACACGGAAACAAAAGTTGTTCATAGAAAAAAGGAAGCTTAAGCCCTACAAATTAAAAACCTTGCATTATATTCTATCATATAGAATATCCAAACCAGTTTAAATCACAAAATACAAAATTATATAGCAGATGATGAAACAGAACAGGTAAAATGCTAAGCATGCCGAGTTAGTCACGTTGCGAGAACTCATTCTCACAACGCATACAACGCGAGTTACCCGCGTTGCGTTGGATCATTCTCACAACGCGACTTGTTTAATTAGCTTGGGTCTCGTTGATTCATTCTTACAACACATTAAAGCGCAGCAACTGAGTTAACCCGTGTTACGTTGGCTCATTCTCATCACTTTGCTTGCCAAATTATCTGGCGCCGTATTAGCTCATTATCATAAGGCATACAACGCAGCATGTCGAGTTAGCCCGCGTTGCGTTGGATGATTCTCACAACGCGACTTGTTTAATTAGCTTAGGTCTCGTTGATTAATTCTTACAACACATTATAGCGCAGCAAGCTGAGTTAACCCATATTATATTGGCTCATTCTCATCACTTTGCTTGCCGAATTATCTGGCGCCGTATTAGCTCATTGTAACAACGCATACAACGCGGCATGTCGAGTTAGCCCGCGTTACGTTGGATGATTCTCACAACGCGACTTGTTTAATTAGCTTAGGTCTCGTTGATTCAGTCTTACAACACATTATAGCGCAGCAAGCTGAGTTAACCCGTGTTACGTTGGCTCATTCTCAACACTTTGCTTGTCGAATTATCCGGTGCCGTATTAGCTCATTGTCACAACGCATACAACGCAGCATGTCTAGTTAGCCCGCGTTGCGTTGGATCATTTTCACAACGCGACTTGTTCAATTAGCTTGGTTCCCGTTGATTCATTCTTACAACACATATAATAGCGAAGCAAGCTGAGTTAACCCGTGTTACTTTGGCTCATTCTCATCACTTTTCTTGTCGAATTATCTGGCGCCGTATTAGCTCATTGTCACAACGCATACAACGCAGTATGTCGAGTTAGCTCGAGTTGCGTTGGATCATTTTCACAACGCGACTTGTTTAATTAGCTTAGGTCTCGTTGATTCATTCTTACAACACATATTGTAGCGCAGCAAGCTGAGTTAACCCGTGTTACGTTGGCTCATTCTCATCACTTTGCTTGTCGAATTATCTGGCGCCGTATTAGCTCATTGTCACAACGCATACGACGCAGCATGTCGAGTTAGCCCGCGTTGCGTTGGATCATTTTCACAACGCAACTTGTTTAATTAGCTTGGGTCCTGTTGATTCATTCTTACAACACATATAATAGCGAAGCAAGCTGAGTTAACCCGTGTTACTTTGGCTCATTCTCATCACTTTGCTTGTCGAATTATCTGGCGCCATATTAGCTCATTGTCACAACGCATACGACGCCGCATGTCGAGTTAGTCCGCGTTGCGTTGGATCATTTTCACAACGCGACTTGTTTAATTAGCTTGGGTCCCGTTGATTCATTCTTATAACACATATTGTAGCGCAGCAAGCTGAGTTAACCCGTGTTACGTTGGCTCATTCTCATCACTTTGCTTGTCGAATTATCTGGCGCCGTATTAGCTCATTGTCACAACGCATACAACGCAGTATGTCGAGTTAGCCCGCGTTGCGTTGGATCATTCTCACAACGCCTACAACGTGGCAAGTAGAGTAAGCGTACGCCACTTTGATTAATTCTGACAAAGCATACAACTCATGTCATTGGTAAGATTAGGTGATATTTATAAGCTTTCGGTTGTTTAATGTATTAGTATTTGTATTTCGTGAATCACAGCACAGTGTCATTTATAATATTGCTAATACGTAATTATTTTGAAACCTTTTCTAACTCATGGTTTTAGCTTTAGAAGAGGAACAGTTTACATTCGGCTTGCAGCTTTCTATTTTGTCTTTAACAAGGGATTTCTATAACCGCCCGTCAAGAAAGTTTAATGACTCACGATCAGCACTAATTGAGAAAATCCAGTAATCAGCTTATGTTAAAAATGTACAGCATTCTCAGTTGTACTACATAGCACCAAATGCTCCAAGTTCTATTTTCATGTGGTGAAATAACAAACAATCATTTCACTACAATGAATTCCAAAAACATTTTCTGTATCATTATTTGTTTCAAATAGTTATATCAGCGATACATGTATCGGCCATTGTTATAATTCGAGAAGAGCCATATAGTTAGGATCGTCGAAACGATGCCATAAATTACCTAATATGCACCCTATAATGGCAATACGGTTCGTTATAATGTATGATAAGAGCGAGTACTTTCAGACTATAATTTCAGCACAATTTCACGGGAGCGCCCCGAGAAAACGACGCCGCATGACATCCGCCACCTAAACTTGAACAATCACCGTGCCAAATAATGGCACAACTTATCATAGTTAATTTTATACAAAGTGATAGGCGATAGACACTAAACAGCAGTAAGTTTAGACGGTGTACTAACCAAAAAAAAAAATGAAGAATGTGGGAAATATTTACTTATAAGTGAACTTTAACTGTTTAAATCTTTGAATAAAGTAACTCAGTAAGTATAAATATGGAATCAACAGAAACAACTACTCCAAGGGCTAATACCCCTGCCGGCATTGAATTACACTGTTGATTCCGAACGATTATTAGACGAAAATAACAATCCAAAAAAAGAAGGTATTAAAATCCTTTTTTTGTCCAATTACAAAGGATCACAGATCCCACATTTGGAACGCGTCCTACACAGTAGGTGTTAGCCCTCGGAGTAGTTGTTTCTGTTGATTCCATATTTATATTTATTATATAGCTTGTAAAAGCCTTTCTGCCAGCGCCCACCTGATGAGACCCGATAGGTCGAAACCGGTCGTGGGATATGGCTTTCGGTGCGCTGTGCCTACTGTGTAGGACGCGTTCCAAATGTGGGATCTGTGATCCTTTGTAATTAGACGAAAAAGGATTTTAATACCTTATTTTTTTTTTTTTTGGAAAGTAACTCAGTTTTTTAGTTTTCCATCTCCTGATATTTAACGTGTAACGTGGGAATTGTTCTTAATTTTATTGTATTTTCGCAATTGTTTGGGCACTGGTCTGCTGCTAAGCGTAATAATTGCCGGTCATTTCGGGGCTCTTAATGTAATTACAAACACCCGAATCGAGTGAGCCATGTTCTGTGGAAACAACAAAACTATTAAATGTCGGCAATTAAGAGTCGTTTTTACAGTAATAGTGTCATAAAAATCTCTTTTTCTTTCTTTTTAGAAGTACCGTCCATACTTTATTTGGAACATATTGAAATAAATGTTTACAAATGAAGGTACAATTGGGTTGCACCCAAGGTTACCAACAGCGATGAATCATTATTGTAGGTAGGTAAAGCGTTGGTAATGGATTAAAACAATAAAAAACTTTCCACCCTCAACTGAAATAGAAAAGTCATGTTCAGAGCGTAATAAAAATAGTTACTAAACGGTCTAGTAATTTAAAGTAAAAAAAAGAAGACTGTGGTAAAAGAGTAATTAAATAAAGAAAGCAGGTAAACAAGTAATTATCGAGAAAGGAATTGAGCACAGGGATCATACAGGTAGCAAATAAAAATACCGATGATAAGAACAACATTAACGTTGTAATGTTGCCAAATATAACTGGTTTGTAAGGGGCTGGAGAAATTAATAAAAACAAGGACTACCCTTATGCAATTATAGTTATCATTGTCTTGTACAATAAATAACATGTCTTCAATCAAATTTGAAACTATGTTCAGTGAACGAGGTGAAACTATTAATTTTTGAAAATTATAAGCCCGAAAACAATTCTAGAGTTGAAGCATTTCTGGATTATCTCGTTGATACGTATATAGATTACTTTTCAACCTTTACCTTCCTCATTTAGAACAAAGGAGACGTGGTACAATCAATAAAGTAAAGTAAAATGAAATTGGGAACTCACCCCAAATACCACACACTGTTTAATAAACGGACACGTGTTTCGCCCACTTCTAATGTGGACATTATCAACGCGAGACTAATTCAAAAATCGTACCAAGCTGCTATAAATATCAAAGGAGGGGGGTTGAAGTGAGAAAAAGCAGGAAAAAGAAGATGGGTTGAAAGGGAGCTTTCCATCCTATTACTTCGGGAATCGATAATTTTTTTAATGTTAATAAACACTTACGTTAACTTTACATCTTCCCTTTACTTGATTGTCGATGCATGCATTATTGAGGTCGTATTTTAAGCATTTTTACGCTTTTTCAGATTTTGACTGGTGGTATTGAACGTATTCAAGCTCCCTTTCAACCCATCTTCTTTTTCCCGCTTTTTCTCACTTCAACCCCCTCCTTTGATATATATAGCTGCTTGGTACGATTTTTGAATTAGTCTCGCGTTGATAATGCCCAGAGTAGAAGTGGGCGAAACACGTGTCCGTTTATTAAACAGTGTGTGGTATTAGTGGTGAGTCTCCAATTTCATTTTACTTTACTTTACCTACCTATTGCTTCAAAAAGAACTCAAATCTCTACAGATATTTTAAAAGAAAGCTGGCAACATGGCTTGCGCTCAATTCGGGTGTTTATTTAAACACATTCAGGTAAGAAAATCTTTGTGCTCAATTCAAGTGCACCGGGTGAGTCCGTAGTGGTAATTAGGGTGAGTCTTTTTTATTTAATTCATCTAGTAATTTAACAGATAGAGCACACATTCGAAACCGTTGAATCGAGTGTATCGATTTACTTCGTGGAAACTATAATGTGTGTACCTAATGTAGAATTTCTTTATCGAACTTAACTAACTGAACAGCGAGTGTGTTCATTTTCTTTTTTTTTTTTCATTGGTATTCAAATACAGTAAGTATTCACCTGTCAGCAATTACCCGAGTCCTGATTGAGGGTTTATCGGGACGGAAGGTACAATAACGTAGGGTTGTTCTTGCATGACTTGGCATGTCTGGTTATGATTGTGTACTTGAGTTGTGGCATATTGCCTGTGTGCTAGGTGTAGCCCTCCACACTGCAGAGGAGAACACGGTTCACTGGGTAATAACGTTGTGTAAAAATAGCTGTATTATATGGAACACGTGCTGCATTACGGACGTGACCGTCCGAACCCCACTAGCAAATGTTTCCCTGGGAGATTTCCGTTTGAAGAGTTCTTTGAGATAAAAAAGGGAAAAAAACAACGTGAAATAAACTCCACGTTTGCGAAATTTTATATTCCCCAAAGTAATATCCTAAACAAAAACTGTGGATTCAACAACGACCACCTTTTCAGACAAACGATAAATTTCGTTCTTCAAATTGTAGTTTCTCGTTTTCCTGCTGCTATACCAGTCGCCGTTTATTTTATTAAAACCAAACAAAAACATAGTGAGAGAAAATTCAACAGTTAGTAGATACAGAACATTAAGTTTTTGGTTACCACTTTATCGGCCAAACCAAGCAAAACGTAAGCATCCCAAAAGGAGAGTACCCCTTGGTCGTCGCGTATGGTAACGTATTCCGTTACTAAAATGGCATAACAGTCAAAAATGAGATTCCTACATTCAACTAGCACTGAAAAACTGCTGGCTAATCTGTATCGAAGATCTCTTCTTAAGGTATCGTAAATTATGGTTTGCTTAGCTTTCGAGTGATTGATCAACAAGACGACTATTTTAAACGTATATTACTTAATAACTATCAATTATAAATAAAACAAAGGTATTGATTTTCACAATTTTATTCACACATGTGTCGTTCGTTTCACTAATAATATTAGCTTCTTCAGACAAGGAGTATTTACTACTAAAGATATTTAGCAATAAAAGTACTTATACACTAAGATGGCCTTTAAAATAAGTTTAAGAAGGGGAAATTATTGCATTATATTTTTTCGTTCATTAAAATATCTAGTTTTTTGTAATTATTAATTTCAAAAATAGTGTTAATTTATCATTAAATTTATGTCCCTCTATAGTGACATGGTTGGCATAAGTATAATCTGCGTTGTTTTTTGTATAAATAGTTTTATGTTCAGACAAACGTTTTTTGAAGCTTCTCCCTGTTTGTCTTATGTATTTTTTTTGGCAAGACCCACATGTTAACTTATAAACTCTTGATTGGTTTTATATAACTTTATTAGTGAAACTCCTCCAAGTGTTTAATTTACTCATATTTTGTTTTACAATACTGCCTAATGAGGAATTAGTTTTAAATGTAATATTAATAATAAATAAATAATTGACTATTTTATTCGTAAATGGTCCAAGATATGTAATAAGTTGTATTTAGTTCCTTTGTTTATTGCCAACGGATAGGTTAATTGCAGCACTACAACCAAAAAAAATACATCGGACAAACAGGAAGAAGCTTCAAAACACGTTTGTCTGAACATAAAAATAGTATACAAAAAATAACACAGATTCTACTTATGCCAACCATGTCACTATAGAGTAAGTAAGGGAATTAAATTAACACTATTAGAAGTTTTGGAAATTAATAATTACAAAAAACCAGATATTTTAATAAACGACCAAACAGAATGCAATAGTTCCCCCCTCTTAAATTTATTATAAAGATCATCTTAGTATATAAGTATTTCTTTGTTAAATTCCTTTAGTAGTAAATACTCCCGTCTGATGTAGTTAATATTATTAGCGAAACGATCGTCACGTGTGTGAATTGTGAAAATCAATACCTTTGTTTTATTTATCATGATGGATTTTCATCAAGTAAAGGTCGAATCTATTCAGCCATCAATTACCTAATTAATAAAATAAATATATAAATAAACAAATAAATGAATGAAGGGAGCAAATTATTAAATCAAACAAATAAAAAGTAAACGAAATAATATAAATCAATAACCAAGAGGCACTCTAGGAGATTAACTCGGAAAATTGTTACCTTGGTTTGTCTGTAACCTCTTGCACTATATGCGTCTCTAGGGAAGAAGTTGCGATAGGGTAGTTAGCACTTCTCGCATACAATGATTCGCAAATTTGGACGTATCCCTGGAGCACTTCTTCACCCAGGTTGCTTTACAGCTTCACCAACATACTTAATATCCTCGATCATGATTAACTGTGACTCTATAGAACCCTACATAGTGCTTATTTGCGTTTCAACAACTAGATTTGGGTCCCGACCCACATCCGTTATGGTTCTGTGCAACGCAAATTTCGTTGAATGTACAATAATAGTAAAATTTTGAATAACGCTTCTGTGTTTTGTAAGTTAATCCGACTCTATTTTAGAATAAAAAATTTAATTTTATACATTATAAGTACCATATGACAATGCCCAGTTTAATTCATATGGTATCGCAGTTTTCCGTGGTTTATGAGGATTTACACGTGAGTCCTGGACTTTTTCCTGCTGAGGCTGATAATTTATTCTTCCCAGTCTTTGGATATTTTAGGGGAGATGAAGTCCTTTGCCAGTCCCTGTATAGTTCCCCTCTCGTAATTTCCTGCTTCACGGAGCTATTGCAAATACCAACAGCAGGTTCTGGGTCTAGTAGATGTTGTTGGGCATCTGCTATTACAAGATCGTCTTCAAGCTCGTTTTCTTTTATGCCGCTATGACCTGGAAGCCAGAGAAAGGCTTCCTTGGTTGCTGAGGGCTTGATAGCTATCCTCTAACAGTTTCAACTTTCGTAAACCAGTATTTAATTGTACAGAATCCTTGATGATTCGTTTGTGTTATTTTATTACCAGGCTTATTTGTCAAAACTTTAAGCATGTCAGAACTTATATTTTAAATTTCGTTTTTGAAAAACATCACACTATATTTAACCTTTCCAATCGCGTGCCTATTTATGGACTATTTATTATTCGAGGCACTTTTATGCCTTTGCTTTTTTCCATGTCGTATATGCACTGATGATCGCCCCGGGATTGAGCAAATTGATCTGAATTATTCAAAATCATTTTGGGGTTAATTTGCGCTATATTCGACCGACCGATAGATGCAATTTCCTCTTATGAACCGTTTAAACATCCTGTGCCCTGTCACTAAACATTACGTAGGTACATATATGTACAGCATATACCATACCTACAGGTAAATGTATGTATTTGTATTCGCCTGGGAAACCGCAGTTTATTCAGAAATGTATACGTTTCTGGAAATGTGTGTTATTTAAAACACTTTTGATTAAAAACATTTGCCAAATTTTGCTTGTTGTCATTTGTTGTTTTTTTTTCGTATGGAAATGTGACAAATTAAATTGGCATGGTAGTTACAACATAGATTAAAGGGTTCGTTTAAAAGGAGATCCAGTGGTGCATGAAATATTGTAGTAGAAAATCAATCAAACTCATTTTGAAATGTGCAATTGTAAAATGACAGCAAGCAAGTACAAAACAACAGGTACATAAATTAATTATCCAATATACCACATTACCGCACTCATCAATTCATTTTCATCGACTATTAACTGGTCTGTGTCTATCTGAGGACTTCCCCGAATAGGCTTTGAAGTGAAGATTTAATTTACAGTTAAAACCGTTTACGACAACATCGTTTAGAACATCATAGCGTTTATATAGACCAGAATCATAGGTTACGACTGAATGTCATATGACCGCCTTGTAAAATGCACTTCTTTTAACTACATTGCTTATTATGACATACCTCATTAAACGACTTTGGAGAATTAACACATGGGCTGAAAAGTCCCAGGCTTAACAAAGAAAACACAATCATTCCAGCGCCGCTCTAACATTTCAAAACCACTTTTGTTGAACAATTTATCTTTTGCATCAAAATAGGCCTCAGCTTCAGCGATAAAGCGATAACCTCTTCATTCGAGCGAAATTTCTTGCCGGCGAGCATTTTTTTGAGGTCTGCGAATAGCGAACAGCCAGTAGTCGATGGTAGTAGTTTCCAAATCTGGAGAATACGGTGGATGTGGAAGCAATTCGAAGATCAATTCATGTAGTTTTGCCATTGTTTTATTGTTTTCATTGACTTATGACACGGTGCGTTGTCTTGATGGAACAAATTTTTTTTCTTTGCTATATGCGGTCATTTCTTTGCAATTTCGGAATTCAAACGCACCAATAACGCTATTTAATTACTACAATTCACTGTTGATGGTATTTCCCTTCTCAAGATAATCGATGAATATGACTCCATGCACATCCCAAAATACCGAGGCCATTACCTTCCCAGCCGATTATTGTGCTTTCGACGAACTTTTGCGCTTTGGACGAGATTCACCAGTTGCTGTTCACATGACCACTCAGATGACGATCGTTTTGATTTCGATGTCAGCTAACTCACGCAATTTCAATCATTCAAAACGACGTTGTGGATTTTTTTGACATTTTCTGGTGTTACCGCCTCTGTCTCTACGACTTTTTTTGAAGTTAGCAAACCAATGTTTTATTTTATTTCGGTTATATCCGATGGTGCGGAGTCTCCATAACACTTTTAAAGCCATTGCTTGACTTGCACTCTTAGAACAGGAAATGACAAACTAATGAATAGAATATTATGAAATTTTCATAAGCTGTCTTTTGAAGGTTTTTACTAACTGAAAAAGAGGTGAATGCAATAAAACTAGCGCCATATATGTGTTAGGTCCCGGACTTATCAGCACATGTGTTATATCTGTCAACGACCAGCTATATTGTAAACAAGTTGAATAAGTAGCAGTGTCCACATCTGGCACAGTATAATGGTCAATGGCTATTAATCAAATTCCGTTTCTTCATATCTCTTCAGTCAGTTTATAACTTATCCGTACAAAAGACACATCAAAACATATTTTTGAATAATTTGTGAAACTTTTGACATGTCGCAAAGAAAAAGAAAACAAATAACATGGAAGAAAAAATTATCCATATCAATGCTAGAAAGCAGAATTTCAAATAAAGACTTTGCAAAGGAATGTGGTGTATCACACTCGACAATTTCAACCATTTGGAAATAGAAACAACAAAAATCAAATACTTTTTGACATTAATTTTTTGAAAATGAGACGAGCAAGAAAAACGAGGCATACAAAAATTGGAGAAGCTTTCTTAAAGCATCATTGGTTGTTACGGATATCGGTTTTTCCGATCAAAAATGAATAGTAACGATGTCGAATAAAAAACACACCCACCCATACTGATATAATTATAAAAATAGATCCTGCCACCCAATTCAACACAAGTTAGCCTTTTTCCACTGCTCTCTACTTAGATTAATAAACACCCCTATGTTAAACCTAAATTATGAAAAAGAACTCTTACTAATTAAACAAATTGCAATTAGCAATAGCTATAACATACACATAGTAGATATGTTATTAAAATAGATGCTATATAAAAAGGTGATAAACTCAATATACCCTAAATTACAAGAGAAACAAAATTATAAAATTTTAACATATTTAGAACATTCAGCTAAACAATTGTCATCTTTATTAAACAAAAATGATTGCAACTAGCCTTTGAAACTAACAATACGCTAAGTAAATACCTAAAAAACAACAAAGATGTAACTCACAAAAATAATAAATCAGGTGTATATAAAATCAATTGTAAATCTTGCAACATGTTTTACATTGGAAAAACTTACAGAAATTTTAAAATAAGAATTAAAGAGCATGTTTCTTACATTAACAAGCAAACTGACTCAAATTATGCAAATCACTTAAATAATGAAAATCACAACTTCAATGAAGATTTTGAAGTTATAAATTATGAAAATAAACCGTATAGAATATCAATGTTAGAAAAATTAACAATAAACAAATTTAAAAATAGTAATTTGTTAATTAACGAACAAATAGATGTAGGCTATTTTCGTTTATTAAACATCTTCCCCGTTCCTACCCCCTCTTCCTAAGCTAGTACTTAAGGAAAACATTTTGTAATAATTTTAAGTAATTTGTATACTTCCGAAGAAGTCACAAGGTGACGACACTTTAATAAATAAATAAATAAATAAATAAATAAATAAATAAATAAATAAATAAATAGTATATTGAGAGTTAACATAGTGTGTTTTCATTTCATTATCATGAATCTCAATCAAGTATCAGTAGACAACATCTTATATAACTTCGATGTCATTACAACAGATTTTGTTTTAAGTTACATTACTGCTATGCACAATGAGATCTCCAACTTCTTCGGTTTTTTATTGTTCGCTTGTCTTGTTCTGCACTCAGCTTGTTCCTTTAATTTGCTTGGTACTGTTTCTCTTATCAATTCGACCGATTAAACCCGTTCAAGTATCTTTATGAATCGACGGAAACTGCTCCTCTGTTCACTCCATTTATTCCCGATGTGCCGCTTTACTTAACACTTTAATTTCACAGCCTAGTTATTCCCAAGAAGTTCTTATATGATGTACTACTTCCATTCGGGCGGTATTACATTAAGTTCATTAAACCGGTAGAAAACTTTAATGATTCATAAATTGTAACGATTGAGCGGTAGGGTAATTATGAAACATTATAGAAATAAGTGAATCAAGGAAGAAAATGCTTTTTTACTGTTTCAAATAAATTTAATAATACTCTACATATGTTTCTTGTTCCTAAAACAGTGTCGAGGTAATATAGTGTAGATAACATTCAATTATTACACCAAGAAAAGAAAGGTAAACGCAGAGACGTGATTATAATATGGACCAAGCGTAAGCAATGTTCTTTGTACTAGAAAATGATGCCATTTGGGTATGCAACCAGCAAACCACATTCAGGGAGACGTATTTAAGTTTTCCATACGCTAAACGGAAATTTACGGACTTTAAGGATTGAAAATCATTTACAATAGCATTTAACATACAAATCAAATATATTGAAAACATAATTAAACTTCTTTAAAAAAAGAATAATACTGTTGTTTACAATAATATATGTACTACAAGTGAAAATAAAGTTAATTAGTAACGAAAGTAGATTTCTCGTTGTGTGGATGATTGGTAAATGAAGTTGATAAAACAGATGTGATGACTGTGATTAAAATGATGTTTATTAACGGTACTAATACTACTATTTACATGTATTTTACAAAGTCTGATTTTATGGTTTAAATAATAGTTGGTAATACTGAATTTGATAAAATATGTTTCGTAAGTTTTTGTTATTAAAAAAATCTAAAGTATGTGAAGTCTTTCATTATGTGTACTCTGTTGGGAATATATGTAACCATATTGTTCTAATATTAACCTGGTTATATATTAATTTAACAAAAAAATAGTCCATGAAAGTGTTCACAAAACCCTATGTACAAGAAAAATAGTGTCGCACAACATTTATTTGAAATAACTACACTCAACGCTTCAACTGTCTCAAACTTTCTGAGTGAAGTTACGAGCGGTCTTTACAATTCTCGCGTTTCTGTCCCTTAATTCGCAAAATGGGTTGCCTACCCAAATGGCATCACTTTATAAACGCAAGGCGCAGTCTAGTTATAATCGCGTCTTTAGGTAAACGTGTCAATAAGATGTTGTTTATTTGAATGTGTACTTGTCGATACTGTTACGCTAATGATAGGTATTTAAGTAATTTGTTTCATTGTTAAACATTAGTATTTATCGTTGTACTCCTGACAAAGGCACTAACCTGCCGAAACATATGTTAGTTTTATTAAACTTATTTGAAACATTAAAAAAGCATTTTCTTCCTTGATTTGCATATTTAACGATTCATTTAGGGATTAGAGTCGATCGCAAATTCAGAACAAATAAATAAATCAATGGGCTTAACTGCAGAAAACTAAGTTTTGATTAGTTTTCCATCTAGTTTTGGTTTGTAGATAGGTATACCTCATTGTCTGTAGAATTTTTGATTATTATTGTATGGATTTGATTTTGTTTACTTGAATTTGCCATGATATTTACAGAAGTTAATCAATTCCCTGAAGTATTGATTAAGTGTATTAAATTTCCGAGTTTCTTTTTTGATCTAATGAAAACGCTGAAAAGCAATAAAGCCAAGTTAAATATTTACTTACTGGTTTTCTTGTCTCAATTCTCTGTTTGATAGACCGTCGATCTGATTTATTATTTTTTTCATTGAGCTTTTGCCAGTGTATGTTCATATACTATTGAACTTTACGTTTTAATCCTGTTGTTAGGAGAATTATTCTCTGTGAAGAGGATTGGGGCGAATACAATTTCTTTTTAATCTTCTTCTCCCTCGTAACGTAGGTACATACTATACTTACCTACATATATTTACCGCTAAGAATAAAATCTTACGAACAACTTTGTTTGGCAAGGAATTTTCCACATTACTTAGCTCTCCGTTGTTCATTCATGCGAACATGTCTTTGCAAAAAAAGGCATCCAGCTTTGCTTTTATTTATACCAAACAATAGCTTAAGCGTCGTTCTTGATAACAAAAAAGAAATGATAGACAACATAATAATTTCAATTGAATTGTCTGTTGGATAATTATGAAACATCGTTTAAATTAAATGAAAATATATATAAACAAAATGCTTATCAGCACATGTGTTATATCTGTCAACGACCAGCTATATTGTAAACAATTTGAATAAGTAGCAGTGTCCACATCTGGCACAGTATAATAGTCAGTGGCTATTAATCAAATTCCATTTCTTCATATCTCCTCAGTCATCGTTTAAATTAAATGAAAATATATATAAACAAAATGCTTTTAGATGTTTCAAATATGTTTATTAACACACTCTACATATGTTTCGACTTCCGAAGTCATTCTCAAGAGTAATAGATATTTACTAAATTTAAACTGTAACTTAATGTTATTTATACAAGAGTCAAAAAGTATTTGTAGTTAGGTATTCCAAGTAATAAGATGTACAGGTACAAGTAAATTAGAGGTAGTTATACAAAGGTATGGTTATTTAGGGAAAAACCCTTGTCGAGTTGTAATTCTTCAGAAATTGGTCAATCACCGGTGTGTCTTGGAACTCGGATTTATCATTTGTTATGTTACAATTATTTCTAAAGGCTTTTTTAATTTCGAACTGCTCTAAAATATTTAGACGTTGACCTTTATTTTCTATATGTAATAGGTTGAAGTTATCTCTGTCGATTTTATGGCCACTTTCTGGCAATGTAGGCTTATGCCTGCAGATATCTTTTTGTTTTTTATATCTTTTTCGTGTTCTTTTAAACGTATGTTGAAATTACGACCTGTTTGACCAATGTAAAAAGAATTACAATCCTTACAGTTCAGCTTATATATACCACTTTTTTGTAATTTATCGGTTTTTTGTTTGTTGTTTGTTAAAATGCTTTTTAAATTAGTTTTATTGATCAAAATTGTTTTTATTCCTGATTTTTTTAATTCAGTACAAATTTTGTTGTTATTATTACTAGTATAATTAATTAATTTGAATTGTTTGTCTTCTTGTTTACACTTATAAAATTTGCTCAAAATTAGTTTTTTCTTTTTGTTTCTAATCAATTCATTAATTAATTTAGTTTTATATCCGTTATTCTTAGCAATAATTTTTATAATGTCAAGTTCTTTCTTATAATTTTGTTGGCTTAATGGGAAATGTAATAGTCTGTGAATCAAACTGTGAAAAGTTGAAAGTTTTATTTGCCAAGACTGTTTTGATCTTGCGTGTATGATGGCGTCAGTACTTGTGTTTTTCCTATAAATATCATAATGAAGTTTATTATCTATAATTTTAACGTTTACATCTAGAAAATTCAGACCTTGATTTACATCTTGGTTTTCTATTGTAAATTTAATTCTATTATTCAATTTGTTGAGGTAATTAAGAAATTGATCGAGTTGTCTTTCTGTTCCTGTCCAGATACAGAAGATATCGTCAACGTAGCGTGCCCAGTAAAATATGTTATTAGTTAAACTATGTTTATTGTTACTATTTAATAGTTTGTTTTCAAAATCTGACATAAAAATGTCTGAGAATAGTGGTGAAATAGGCGAGCCCATTGGTAATCCTTCGGTTTGTTTGTAGTAGTTATTATTAAAGCAGAAATAATTTTGGTTCAAACAAGTTTCTATTATGTTTACTAGTTGAATTTTATAATTGTTATCTAATTCTATTTCATTTAATGACATTTTAATGATATTTATGAGTTCCCTTGTAGGTATTGATGTAAACAAGCTACTAACATCGAAAGAGATAAGTTTTGCATTACTTGGTATAAGTAAATTTATTATTTATGAATTCGTAGGAGTTTTTTATAGAAAACTTTGTATAACTACCTCTAATATACTTGTACCTGTACATCTTATTACTTGCAATACCTAACTATAAATACTTTTTGACTTTTGTATAAATAACATTAAGTTACAGTTTAAATTTAGTAAATATCTATTACTCTTGAGAAGGACTTCGGAAGTCGAAACATATGTAGAGTGTGTTAATAAACATATTTGAAACATCTAAAAGCATTTTGTTTATATATATTTTCATTTAATTTAATGATAGACAACAATTTATCGAAACTACCAGATGTGAACGTAATTTCAAAATTTTTAACTCGCAACATATTTCGCCAAACATTGGCTTCATCAGGCAGGAGGATTTACTATTATTTATTATTTCTTATTTTTTGTTAACTTGAGTTTCTCATAAGAGTGTTACATACTGAAAAAATAACAGAAAAATGTTTCAAGAACTTTTATTAAACACTTTGTACATATGTTTCGCTATACAATAGCTTCTTTAGGCGAAGAATATAGTAACTAGGTCTAACATACAAATATTTATAATATACTAAAATTATCGAAAACAATTCGGTGGTAGTGGGGTTACACGTTTAAATTTAACAATGGAGAATTTGAGACTTCTGTTTGATCATTTAATATAATATTGCGTTTATTATACCTATTTATTTCCAGTTGTTCTAAAAGATTTAATTTAGTCCCTTTATTTTGAATATGTAATATTTTAAATTATTTATTAAAGTAATGTCCACTATTTATGAGATGTTTTGCGTACGTTGAATCTGCTTTTTTGTTTATAAAACTTTTGTAGTGTTTAGAAATGCGTTTATCAAATAATTTTGTGTTCTAAATGATTATCTAGATTGCTATTTAGTTTTTTCCGCAATGCTTCTGTAAAACAGTCAAAACAGTCAAAATTAAACAAGAATTCTTGGCCGGATCTTAAAAACGGCATTCACAAAAAGGGTTACTTTTTCTGAGTATCTTTTGCTTATCTTCTGAATGCCGTATTTGATCTAAGAACTGGTCAATGTTTCATATTACACTCTTTAGGAGTTTTAAACTAATATCTCTTGAACACTCCCTCCAAACCACAGAACTGTTCACATTCAGATATTTTATTTAGATTACAAAAGTAAGTTATATATGGTGATAGTTTTTCTTGTTTTTGTGTATTAATCTGTCTATTATTTTGGAATCATAACCATTATTGTAGGCCATTTGTTTAAAAAAATAATGGGAACAGTTAAATGAATGCGTTAAATTTGTGTAACAATTCCCGTGTTAAAAAATGTCGAAACAAGGTAACTTTGAGGATCTCCTCTAATGATACAAAGACTGATTAGAAAAGGACTTTACTGAAATTCACATTAAGTAGCAAATTTCAACAGATGGCGTCCACCACTCTGTTCGTGTTATCCTTTATCCTCTTATGATTATAATTGTTCTTTTCAGAATATTTTACCTTTTTAAGCTTCTAATTTTAGATAGAATTATTTGTTTACATTGTATTATATCGCAGTAGTACAAAGTGTAACCAATTAAACGGCAAATGGTTTCATTTTTTAAATACGTCTTCGCTTTAGCTCGCCCAAAACAACCACAGTAAAATCACCGGTTGCATTATTTTCGTTATTTATGGCTCGTTTTGTACTGTAATGTGTTTAATATATAAAATGTCTAGTTTACATTATGCTTCTGTCTGAGTCCAGCACAAAAGTATTTCGTGTAACGGATTTTGGTTGTAAACATTAAAAACCATGTCAGAAGCATATACATATCATGTGTAACCTTTCGCATTTCATGTCAGACTGTCTGTTGGATTGTTTTATTTTGTCATATTTTTTTTTGTTAAACAACCGTGATTTATCTGAAATAGGTTCTAAAAACCATGCTTTTGTTAGGTTAAATAAATATAATGTAAAATAAGTTTAAAATTAAAAAACACTTGGTAATGTTTCACAAATTTTATTATTTGTCTGACAGCTGTTTCGACTTTTACATCATTCTCAAAGACTGTGAGTACTTAAAAAAAACTTTTTTGTTATTCATTACCACCAGCTACTCGTGCTGGTTGGCGGGCAGTCCCTCCGACCGATACTGTAGTGCAAAGCCGGAGGGTAGAGCGTAAGGTTCTCTTCAGCCTCTTTGCAGGAATCATGGGAATGGGTGAGTGATGTGGTTAGGTAGAGAAAGATGAGACGGACGAAATGAAGACAGAAGAGGAGTGAAAGATTATCTGTGGAATATTACTGCCCCAACATTTGCCTAAATGATCCAAGGAAACCACAGATAACTTGGCCAGAGCAGTCAGACCCGGGTTCGAACCGGAGACCTTCCGAGTGCTAAGCAATAATCTAGAGCACTAGACCATGCCGCTCGGTTGAGTGCTTAACGTTGGAATTGATATTTATAAAGGTGGTTGGTTATGGGTAGTTATAATATGGATTTTATGATGGGAAAAACCTTAAAATCTAGTTGTTCGTTTGTGATGAATTTACCTTGGTAAAATTTACCTAGAAATACAAAAAGCCCATCACCAAGGTAAATTCATTACAAACGAACAACTAGATTTTAAGGTTATTCCCACCATAAAAGCAATATTATAACTACCCATAACCAACCACCTTTATAAATAACAATTCCAACGTTAAGCACTCACAGTCTTTGAGAATGACGTAAAAATCGAAACACCTATCAGAAAAATAATAATAAAATTTGTGAAACATTACCAAGTGTTCGTTTTTTGATTTTAAATTTATTTTAATAATGTTTCACCAAGTACCCTGCGAAACATCCTGATCAATTATAATGTAAAATTGTTGAATTTGGTGGATGCGCCGGGTATTTTATGTATTTCGGAAGATCAAAGTAGTGACATGGAAAATAGCAAATATTTTTGAAGGATATTTACTAGAGTAACATAAAACAATTTTTATTATAGATGATAAATTCCATTTTATTATTAAGTATTGTTTTTTGTCATGTTCCCTGAATTTCCTAAAAATCACCCCTCAATCGAGAGCCTAATATATATCTTAATAAATTAAGAATAAAAATATGCATTCCGAGATCCAATCTGCCATCCTCAGTTCCTGACTGAATGAATAATAAACTTAACTTAAACCCTATTTGTGGTTCAATTAAGGATTCTCAATTAGACAACGTGTAAACGCCATCTATAAAAAACTACTACTTGTTATAGGATTCATTAATTTTCAGCAAGGTCCTTTTCTAATAAGGATATCAACTTGTCAAACTGTACTGTCAACCAACTAACCAAGAACATGTCTTTGCTTTATGGAATACAACAATTAGTAAATTTCCCTAGATGGTCAAAACGTCGAATTGTTGGCTCATGCTCCGTACAGTTCTGATTTGTCACTTAATGACTTCTTCTTATTCCCGCATATCAAGAATAAATTTCGTGCCCAACGTTTTTCGGTGCCTAAAGCAGACGTTGATGCATTCAAAAACCATGTTTCGGACAAAATCTCAATCAGAATGGAAAAAGCGTTACTAAAATTGGCTTGAGCGCCTGCAAGAGTATATTGATCATCATAGTGAATACGTTAAAAAACAATGAAACCATTTTCGATAATAAAATTTTCATTATTAGGCTCAAAATATAAATAACAACCCTCGTATGAAAATGTTAAAATTATTTACAATTGGCAGTTTTCTTAGCAGTTTCCGTTGTGATTTTTACATTGTAATTCGTCATACGGTTCGAATATATGTTCAATTTTCAGTATCACCATCCATCAGTATTTTTATCAAATTATTCGTTGGCGTTCATTAGATTGACCCGCCCTTCTGTACGTAAGGTATTGAGTTGTTCCATTTCATTACCTCTTATCAGTAGATAGTACATAGGCCCGATGTTATTTTGTATTCAGTTGATGTGCTTTCGGAGGGGCCGCAGTTTCCTGTGCTACGTCCCATTAGCCCTATCTGCCATCTCTAAACTGCCATGCCGTGTCGCCGTGCGGTCGGTCTCTGCATACCCTTCAAACGACCCTGTTTTCTAACTTGCCACTGTCTTTGTCTCGAATCGTTTAGATATTTGATGAAAAGAAAACTTCTCGCAACCGATGCGTAACCAACTTGCTGACTTGTTAAATCGACAACAAAGAAAAGATTGAGTCAACAGAAAAACCAGTGGCGGTTCTTGCTTATTCACTTGGGGTATATGTTGTGCAAACTTCCAGAAAAAAAAAATAATAATGTTACCCTATTAACGTTAAGAAGCCACAACACAAGTCAGTTTGAACTGTTCCAAATACTGAAATGATTTGTTTGTAGAATGTTACTTAAAGTACTTTTTAGATATTCAACTGTATTTCTTATTTAGGTAACATTTCATTAACAATTGGGAAAAGAATTCAATATATTAATAATAGTTTTATTGCTTTTAAAACAAGTAATTCGTTAGGTAAATATATCTTAAACAACAAATGTAAAATCCCAAAACACTGTAACTCAGGAGTTTGTTTATTAAATTGTAAAGACTGTCCAAAAGTTTATATAGGACAGACTGGTAGGTCTTTTCAAACACGTATAAATAAACATCTTTTGTACTTTAATAATAATAAAACGGATTCGACATATGCCGTACATTTAATTAATAATAAACATAATTTTGACCCAAATTACCAACTTTTGCATATATAAAATAAGGGCTACAAATTAAATCTACTGGAAATCCTTGAAATTAATAAATACAATAAAATTATATACAATATTAAATGATCAAGTAGAGATAAATAACTCCCCACTCTTAAATTTTAACTTTAAGTGATCTTAATGTTAACCCCTACCATTTGCTATAAGTATAAATACCTGATGATGCCACAGTATGGTGAAATAATATTCTAGTGTGTATTTTCAACAATATATTTTTTCTTGAAACTAGTGCGTTTTTTTCAAATAAAATTATTATGGATATGTTTCAACGACTAGAAGCTTCAACTCTAAATAACTTTTTAGATATTATTGGTACGCCACTGTTTCAAATTAGAGGACATTTCAATCACATTTTTATTTAATCAAAATAATATACAAAGAAAATAGAAAGTACATTTTTAGCATCAGATTTGGACATCCACTCTATTTTGGTGTATATATTCACACCCACGAAAAGTGAATGATGAATGCAACGAACCCATAACGAATGACATCAAAACTGATCAGTAATAATAATTACTGGAGGTTCCCGATCCTTGCTGCGCCTTTTCGCATTCTGCGTTTAATATTTATAATCAATTATTATCCTCAAACATCCCTGTACTTTTGGAACATCCCTGTACTTTTGGAAATCTAGACACTGCTGCGATGAACTTTTCCGATATTTAATACAATCAATAGAACTTGAGGTTGGAAATTTTTTAAACATCTTTTAAATATGATTAATCACAAAAAAAACGCTTTCAAATGTTTCGCGACTATTATCAAAAGACACAGAGTAAAAAAGAACAATCTGTATCTCTCAATCATAATTTAAGTCTAGATAATATAAGTCCTCCACAATGGTAAAAATGAAAGTAGTAAATTATCCTCTTTAGAGAAACTTGAAATCAAAAAAGCTGTTTCATAAAATAAGATAAGAACATTGTAAACAACCAAGTAGAATTAAGTTTTATTGACTCCTCACTTCTTCTTGTCAGTCTTGTCAATGTTTAACTATAATTAGAGCTAGATTAGTTTTAAGCTTTAGCAAGCGGCGTGGTCTAGTGCTCTAGATCATTGCTTAGCATTCGGGAAGTCACCGGTTCGAAACTTGGTCCAAGTTTACTGTGGTTTCCTTGGACCATTTAGGCAAATGCTGGGGCAGTAATATTCCACAGATGATCTTTCACTTCTCTTCTGTCTTCATTTCGTCCGTCTCGTCTTTCTCTCCCTAACCACACCAACCACCCATTCCAACGATTCCTGAAAGGAGGCTGAAGAGGGCCTTACGCCCTACTCTCCGACTTTGCACTGCAGTGTAGATCGGAGGGACTTCCCGCCCATCAGCACGAGTAGCTAGTGGGAATGAAACACAAAAATGTTTTTTTTTAAGCTTTAGTATAAGATTTACTCTGTATCCTTTTAAATGGTCGCGTGACCGAAGCTTGTTAGGAGTTTTAATTTAAAAAAATTGGTGGAACAACCCTTAATTGTGTTTATTTTTATTTATAATTCATTGTTTATATTTTTGTTAAACCTAATTAATTAGTATGTACCTAACGGAGCAATTAAATATATTTATTAGCAAAAGAAGAAAGAAAACAAATAAGTTTCACGAAGTATTTTATTGCCTCTACAATATTGTTTCGATCGATTCGACCATTATTTAGAGTATACAAAAGATAACTAAAAATTTGAAATGTGTAATTCGTGTAATGCAATATACGTTGGACAGAGTGGCAGGTCTATTAAGAACCGTGTTTCTGAACATAATTATCCAATAAAAAAAGGACAGCAAATGTAGTTTTAACGCACACTGTATTATGAATAATCATCATATAAGGTTAACATTTTACTTGGTTAAATACCGAAAAGCAAAAAACTATCTTTATTGGAAAATTAGAAATTAGGAAAGCTGTGCATAATAATTGTAATTTAATTAATAGCCAATTAGAATCGGTATCGCATAAATCCCCTTTAATTTTCTATAAATTGTAACCACTATCCCCACCACCCAGTTAATAGTATATATTGTTCAAACACATTTTAATTTTTTGGTAATCTCTTGTATACTCTAGATATTGTTCAATTCGCCGAAATAATATTGCGAAGGCAATAAAATACTTCGTGAAACTTAGTTGTTCTTTTTCATATTTTGTTTTGATATGTTTGTTATTTATTATCATTTTTTACCTATCTTTTATTCTATTCTGTATATCTATATGTATATAAAATATATAACATCCTTTTCTGTCTCAATGGCCTGCCTGTTTGTTTACAACTTAAGTTCTATTGGATGGAATTATATATAAACAACTAATACAAATTAACGAACCATCCGAGTCTTTGTTCATTTTAGAAGTCAAATATTTCAAACTCATGGTACCAGAAACCGATAGTGTGGAAGCTCTTCGATGAAGAATAAATTTCAAGCTTCTGCTTTTAGTGTATAATACGGTAGTATCTAAGAACCTATTCATGAGTTCATTAGACGAAAGACAGGAGAAATTTCTGTAACATTATGTTGTTTTTATGTTAACTAGAAACGTTATCTTACGTTAAATGTTTCAAAAAATGTAAAAATTCTACTGCTGGTACATCACATTAGCATTTTTTGTCGCTTGTCTCGATTGTAAAAGTTTCTGGAATTATTTTTGGGCATTAGACAGAAAACGTTCAGTTCAGTGAAGGGCAGGGAACCGTTGCAAAAACAAGCCTTTTAATAATTAACCACATTTATAACGTAAAGCAGATGAGAATTGCCTTTGGGGTTGAAGGGTGGTCCTCGTCACGACGAAAAGTCTCCAGTCTCTTTTCCATTCCCCTTTCTCTCATCCCTTGCCTCTTTGTTGTGGCGGTGGAGTCGAAGATAAACGGTCCGCATATTTTTGAACGATAACGCGCCCACCCGCTATATAGGTATAAATTGTAGGGCTCGTTGACATACGCGACCATTTTTTACCCAAATGGCTACATTACTTTTTATGTCTTATAAAGACATAGAAGATGGGCCAGTTCATGTAATGAAATTTTATCAAACAAATTACCTTCACTCGACATTAAGCTCGTGACTTTTTCGTTTGACGGTTTTTCTTTTTCTTTTTGTTCCAGGAAATCCTGTAGATCCTAATGCCGAACAGCAACCAGTCGACGGGAATGAAGCAGAAAACAACGAAGAGTCAGAAGATGAAGGTAATTAAAAATTATCGTTTAACTAAATTCTTTTTTTTCTTTTTTTGGAAAATAAAGTAAAACGCACATTGATGTTTTTATAATTTTCAAATCTTCATGGTCTTATTTTTTTCCCACATATTGTGGCGGTCGATACACCCTGTATAGTATGACATCCTATGTATAAATATTCTTTTATAATATATTTCTTTGTGTATCTATGTAAATATTTCTTAACATTATCTGCTAAGACTTTTGTATTCTGTCCATCTGTGCCAATAACTTTTATTAGTGTACCTATTTATAATTCCGGCTAACATCAACTTCGCGTACTAACGTCATGACATCTGTCCTTCGCTGTCCTCCCTAATTACAGTTTTACGATAGGTTTGTTCGGTGGTTTAGGTAGTTGCTCTATTTCGTCATATTTCTTTATATTTCTCGTCTCAAAATTTTCCATGCTTTGGTACTTCTCTACTCTTATTTACTACCCTTTCCTTTCTTCAGAATTTCGATTTCATTCTATTTTTTCCTTCTGACCAAACAGTCCGATCTGAATCTTCCAACTGTAAAAAATCATTTCCTTCCGTCTTCTTGTTGTTATATATACTGTTATTGTTACTGTCGTTATTGGTGTCTAGTTTTATTTATCAAACTATTAATTACCTAACGCGAGAGTCCAAAATATAATATTTTCAGTTTATTTTTTTATGCAACTTACTACAAAGGCGATTAATGTTTTTCTATCTTGTTGGATTGGAATTAAGTCTTAACCTTGGTCTTACGAGTCAAATATTTCAATTAATTTCAGTTTTATAAGTCAACCATTAATCTCAGTACTGCGACAATGGCATTGGTCTTAGACTACTATAAAGTAGAAGTTACTACAAGACTACAACCATCTTTGCTTATGTGTCAATACAAGACTAGTACTACGATTATTCAAATCCTTGTGTCTTTTAAGCGTTTTAACATTTTAAGTTCTCTTTGTAAATTACAACAATGATAGTATTAAATTTTTCATGTTTTTTTGTCTTGGTCTTCCAATTCTTATCATAATTTTGACCTTAGTCTTATAAGTCTGGTCTTTGTGAAATTGGTCTTAAAGTTTAAGAATGTAAAGGCTACAAGCAAAGATCGTCTTTGCTCATGCGTCAAGACAATGCTACTACTATTACTATAATAATAATAATAATAATAATATTTTTTATGCATTTTAACATTTTATGTTTTGTTTATAAAAAAGCTAATAATAAATAAACTATATCGCGAAACGGTAAATAAAAAAGACAGTATATTTTGTTTCATTAATTATTTACCTAAGATTAGTATCAAAATTAAAAGACGATTACAAAAATACAATATATCACCAATAGTTGTCAATAAAAATAATTTGGGTTCTCTGTTAGTAAATAATAAGGAACGAGAAAATAAAAATGAAAAAATCGGGGTTTACGAAATTAAATGTAATTGCGAAGCAATATATTTAGGGCAGACTGGACGGTCGGTTAAAAAACGTCTCATTGAACATGAAAAGTCAATAATTCTTAAATCAAAAAGTACAAATTTGGTACAACACTTTGTGAATAACAACCATACCTTAAATACAAATAATTTTAAATTGATTCACATTCAAAATAAAAGTAGAAGATTGGACTTATTGGAAAGGCCACAATTACCATAAAATCCTTTTAAATGACCAAATTGATTTTGGGGTTTCCCCTCTATTACGATTGGTCAAAGGTAATCATGTCGGTAGATAGTTAGCCTATTTAAATAACACAAAGAAAATTGTTAAATTTAAAAGTTAAATTTTTAAGTAACTCTTCGAAACATGTCAGAGTAATAATAAACATAAGTGAAACAAATTAAAACAAAGTGTTTCTTTTCTAATTATATATTTTTTATAAATTACAACTTCAAAATTTTGGCCTTGCAAATCCTGTCTTATTTTTAAGTCAGGTCTTCTTATTAATTCTGATATTTATGTTGAGTCTTCATCTGTTACTGCGAATGCAAATATTTTATTTTATTTTTAGAGGAAGAAAACGAAGAAGAAGAGGAATACAGAAACAGTACTGAAGTTACAGAAACGGATTTCAATTTCTCGGAGTTTTTGAAGAGGTGATTTACTCTTATTTTTGTAAGTATTTATTTTTAATAAATTCTCATTTTAAAATTTCAGATTGGCCCATCCGAAAGTAGTTCGAGCTTGTGCCCTGGTTCTGGCCAATTTCTCCAAAAATTCCGTCAGTGTCAACCACTGTTTACTGAAGTTATTACATCGAATCGCATGGGACTGCAAGATGCATGCTATGATTTTCCAGTTGTCAATTTTCCGGACATTTCAGAAAATTTTCGCTGCTAAGGACATGCCAGAGTTCACCGTAAGTCGTAAACCTTGTTTAGTTAACTAGGGTTAATTAATTGAAAATGTTTCTCTCTCGCACGTTGGATAGTATTCGATGATGGATCGGACCTCTACAGCTATCCGCAAATTTTGAAGTTTGCCTTTTGAATTAGAAGCGTTAAACATTACGACCCAATCTACCTGGTTCCTGAGAAGTACCCGCCTGTTCAAATATTACCTATTACTCATTTTGCAGCCAACTCATTACTGAATTAGTTTTAAATTAATCAACAACTCCTAAAACTTTACAGTGCCTACAATTATATTCCGTTTTACATCACTTTCTAAATAGACTTTTGCCAAATTAGATTATGTGAAACTGAATCAGCATCAGTACTCAAAGATGTGCTTGTTATCCATGACTTAAAAGCTTTTAATCTAGAAGATTTATAACTTATATTCACAATTTTTAAATATTTTCTCTCTAATTATTTACGATGATCAATAATAATGATTATTAATAAAACACCATTTTGGTTAATTTCCATATAATTGTATAATCACTTAACACGTGTTTCGCGCGCACTGCGGCTTCTTCAGACGTTTTATATGAAACTGAATCTATCTTACATTATTCATTTTACTTTTACTATACATTTTTCATAAACCAACACACACACACACAGATACAGTTATTACCAATAAGTCATGTCACCCAATACAACATAAATTATCTGCCTTTCATTGCATGCTCAACAGATTAGTAAACATCCCTATGACCACCGAAGATTATAAAAATGAACATTCCATAATTTAACAAATCGAAGTTCACAAAGATTATAACACACATTTAATAGACAATATGTTAAGCACAATATTACACAAGAAAGCAATAAAATTAATATACCCCCTTAAAATTGAGAAACCAAAATACAGTGTTAACATATTTAGGTAAACAAACCAAATGTATTTCATCGTTTTTAAAAAGTCTTCACTATAAGGTAGCTTTTAAAACTAATAACACTAAGCAAATTACTCAAGAATAACAAAGACAAAATTCATAATAAAAACAAATCCGGTGTTTATAAAATTTCATGCAGCTCATGTAACAATTACTATATAGGAAAAACTACCCGAAATTTCAATATTAGAATAAATGAACGTAAAAAATCCTACCTTCACAAGCAAACAGACTCAC
This sequence comes from Agrilus biguttatus, assembly GCA_963921985.1. Classification (NCBI taxonomy): domain Eukaryota; kingdom Metazoa; phylum Arthropoda; class Insecta; order Coleoptera; family Buprestidae; genus Agrilus; species Agrilus biguttatus. The sequence continues at coordinate 18,893,718 of OY998126.1, forward strand.
TTAACTTAATAGACCATGACCATGTTTTTAATGATAATTTTGAAATTTTGCATACCATATACAGTATTACAGTAATAGTTTTAAATTGTCATTTCTAGAAATACTAGAAATAAATAAACATAAAAATAGTGATAATTTAATAAATGAACAAATAGAATCAAGTACCCCACCATTGCTGAACCTCTTCCTTATCCCCACCCATCCAAATAGTATTTAACAACAAACCTTGTAAGATAGATTAAATTTCATATAAAACTTCCGAAGATGCCGCAGTGGGGGCGAAACACGTATTAAGTGATTATACAATTAAATGGAAATTAAACAAATTGGTGTTTTATTAATATTCACAATGAATTTCCATCAAGTAAATGTAGATTCGGTTATAAATAATAATGATTATGGAGACGGAAATTAATAACCTTGGTCTTTGAATTTTACCTGTTTTGTCTTCTATTTATCGATATGGTTTTGGAATTGTTTGTTTATCCACTAATCCATCCTTGGTTTTAATCTTTACCGTTTATGGACATTGTACTTTAAATCTTCTTTAGATTTTAGTCTTGAAGCTGCACACCTATTGTTGATCAGCAACCCTTGGTCTTGTTTTTAACCTTAGTCTCGAAAGGACTTTAAACCTGTTTGAATCTTAGACCTATAATTCATCTTAATCCTACTTTTATGGAACATACATCCTTCATTTTAGTGCATCTACAGAAACGGCCTTAATTTTGACTGCGTGCATTTGTTGGATTTGATTCCGCCTTGCTCTTTGATTTTCACTTTGTCGTAGTCAAGGTTGTACTTTACATCATTGAAATCGACTGCTGAAAACAGCTCACCATTGTTATGAAGCTCACTTTACAGGTTGATTTCTGAATATCTTCACGATCTGAATTTGGTGGAATCAGATTATCAATTTTGTTAACCGTCAACCCTTGCCACACAGCTTACACCAACCATTACCGTGACTGAATTTATTTCACGTTGCGGCAGCTGCACGAATAAAGATAATGTTTACTTAATAACGTAAGGCATTATGTGTACATTGTGAAACACTTTGTTCGAAACAAGCCAAGATCTTCTCCGTTGAACGTGGAATGCATAATTGTTACTGGAATTATATACACAAGCTGGCAGGAAATTTGGCTTTGCGTTAGAATTTCTGCATTTTTAATGATGCCAATTTGCGTTGGTATGGAAATATTTTTACATTATGACTACTTTTTTTTTAAATAATCTACCTTCATGAATGCACATCTGCATATAAATTCTTACTAAGGAAGCAAGGAACTGTATCCTGCATGCCACATTAAACAGCAATGGGTATAAAAATTACTTGAAATCATTATTTAATTAATCATAAAGTTTATTTCACTCTAATTAACTTCACAATGTTCCTCATTTTGGTCTATTACTGAAGGATGTTCACCACCCTGTGATAGCGTTTAGCATCCAAACCGTATAAAAGAAGAAGAAGAGAAGCGTATATTTTACCATAGATATCAATATATGCTAAAAAGAGTAAAAGAATATATGTACATATTTGCATCTTAACGTCGCTTTGTGACTCCCTTGAGAGTTTTCTTTGTGCAGAACGCCTATAACATTCATTACAAAGTTAATAAAGCTTTCAAACGTTTTTTTTTTTGAAAGTGAAAAGGAAAGCGAAATACTAAAAGTGGTTTAAACATTATGAACGGTAATGACCTAAAATTACCCATTTATATTATTTATTATTTGTGGTGTGCTGTCATTCTTGCGAAAGTTTTAAAAATAGTCACTGAAATCGTGGTGAATTGTAGTCTGCTATTGAAATGCTAACCTCCATCTAAATACAGCCATGATTGCATGGTGGAATTAAAGGAAATGTCAAATGGAATAAGAACACACAGTTTGAGTTACAAATATATATTTTATTGACGGGTCTTATATTAAGGTCATATACCTATAACGTATATAAACTGTGTCGTCGATGCAGTGGATACCTTAGTAAGGTCCTTGTCTAACATATGCATTCCTTCAGTTAGCAGCCAGTTATCAATGGATGGTGACATAATGCCATAATTAGATGTTATATCAACTTGCCTTTAAAGAGCGCCTTCGATTTTGTCGGTGATTTATCGAGAGTACCTATGGCGTGCTGATGAGATCTAATACCAGGGTTGCTATTTATATTTTGAGCCTAATAATGAAAAGACAGTAATTTATTATCGAAAATGTCTTTATTGTTGTTCAAAGTATTCTCTATGATGACCAATATATTCTTGCATACGCTCGAGCTAATTTTCGTAACACTTTTTCCACGCAGATTGATATTTTGTCCAAAGCACGGTTTTTGAGTGCATCAACGGCTGCTTCAGGCGCCTAAACCGTTGGCCACGAAATTTATTCTTGATATGCGGAAATGAGAACAAGTCATTAAGTGGCAAATCAGGGCTATACGGAGCATGACCCATCAATTCGACGTTTTGTCCAGTCAATTAGTCAAATAGGTGGTTGTTTCAGCCGATGTGTGAAAGCTTGTATTAGAATGGTCCTCTACTACCGCTTCTTTTTTCGTATTTGACCAGGCACTTCTGGCAAACAAATGGTTATGTACCATTCAGATCAGAATTCACCGTTCTACGTAGCTCTAGCGGCACGGTTGCCACATGTCCAGTTATTCCGAAGAAACAGGCAATTATTTGCTTCGAAGCGCTTCGCGCACAAATCACTTTTGTCTAATTTGACTCGGCTTAGAAGACCCATATGGTGGATTGCTGTTCTGTTTCGGACTCATTTGTATGGATCCAAGATTCGTCACCTGTGTAGATGTTACACGCAGCTTTTGATGTACCGCGATTGTTTTTCTTTCTTTTGTACACCAATTGACACGAAGCAACGCGAACAAATCTACTTTACAGCTAAATGGTCATGTAATCTTTTTAATGCTCGTCATATTAATGCCTAAAGATGACTCAATCTCACGATCTTGCAGTATCAGTTCGCGCACAGCATCAGTATTTTCTAGCACAATAACCAATTTTGATTATAACGACCTTCTGGACTTTTGTCAATGAGCGAACTGTGGATACGATACGATACGATACCAGTCATGTTGAATTTCAATTAAAAAACACAATGTTTCAAATAGTTTCATTTTGTAGACACTACAATATTTTTTCGCCAAACATTGGCTTCATCAGGTGATGATTTGTCAAACTTCATGTTTTCGTGGAAGAGGGGAAATCTTCGAAAGACGTCCGTACGACTGGGTAGTGTCGGATTCCCGAAGAAGGTGTCCTCGGACCTACCGACTAAAACCCCTCTACCTCAGGCCGTTATAGGAACTTACGTTCCTCTTCAGCCGTATGGGGTTATAGGGTTAGTTGATTGGTTTTTGTTGGGACAAACCAACGGAAACAACTACTCCGAGGGCAAATACCCCCACCGGTATTGGATTACACCGCTGGTTTGAGGTTGGGATGATTCGTTTGGGAAGTTGTGAAATTGTTTGGTTTCACGTTGAAGGATAAACCAACGGAAACAACTACTCCGAGGGCTAATGCCCCTACCGGTATTGGATTACACCGTTCGTTTGAGGTTGGGTTGGTTTGTTGGTTTTGTGTTGGAAGTTGTGAAATTGATTGCATTCACGTTGAAGGATAAACTGACGGAAACAACAACTCCGAGGGCTAATGGCCCTACCGGCATTGGATTACACTGTTCGTTTGAGGTTAGGTTGGTTTGGTTGTATATGGTTTGTTTGGGAGGTGTAAACTTGATTAGGATCACGTTGATTGCCGTTGACCGAACAACGGGGGTGTTTAGAGGAATTGGTTTCTTTTATTGATGTGTTTTAGTAAAAGTGTTAAAATGTGTATTTGTGAGCTTGACCGGGTTCACGTTAATTGCCGTTGACCGGGAACAACGGGTGTGTTGAAAGTATTTTAGTTTGTATTGTTTAGTGTTTAAGTAGAAGTGTTAAACTGTTTTTTTTGTGAACTAGACCAAGGTTCACGTTGATTACCGTTGACCGCTAACAACGGGTGTATTGAAAGTTTTAGTTTTTTTTTGTTTATTGTGTTTAAGTAGAAGTTTTGAAAATGTTTTGTATGAACCCGAACAAGACACATGCTGATTGCCGTTGACCGCGCTAACAACGGCGTGTTGAAAGGAGTTTTGTGAACCTAATCCGTTTACATTGTTGGTTGAGTTTAGACTTTGGATGGATTGGTTGGGAGATCTCCCTCTTCCTTGCCGTTGGTCGGTGGAATGTCGGAGATGTGATTAGGTTTGGATGGTTGAGAGATCTCCCTCTTCCTTGCCGCCGGTGGGTGGAATGTCGGAGACGCTCTAACAAACTTCAGTTCTTACACACTATTTATATACCTATACGACTAAATCTACAACCCATAGGAGGGGGGGTATACACTGTGACATGAACCAAATGTTTTGCTCTATAGTTTTGTAACGGAACCGAAGTTTGAAAAAACTTTTAGCTTGTTCGCCGACGTTGGCTACTTTGAACTTGTTGATAGTAGATGCTATTACTTGTTGAAATGAATTATTACTCATGTTGAATTTCAATTAAAAAACACAATGTTTCAAATAGTTTTATTTTGTAGACACTAGAATACAATTGAAACATTGTGTTTTTTTAATTGAAATTCAACATGAGTAATAATTCGTTTCAACAAGTAATAGCATCTACTATCAACAACGTTATACCAGTGTTTGACAGTAGCCAAGGTCATGATAATCCACGTCGAAAGTCGTAAAAATTCATCGCTGAGACAAAATTTTCAAGTCACTGTAAACAGCAGAAGTTGTGCTCCAATGACAATACATTCTGAAGAAGAATATGGTTAAAATAGTCAAACTTTCACTTAAAAACGTTAGATGGCACCTGTAAACACTCAGTATTGCCAAGGCTTAAAATATAAATAGGAACCCTTGTAAGATCGAAATCGCAATCAACGTCTGGTAGTTTCGATAAATCAATGACCAAGAAAGAAGCGAAGAACATCTGGTGTTGTTACGTTAATGTGTTGTATTAGTTGAGAATGCCCTTAAATTGTTATTAGAACCGTAGTGAAATGGCGGTTCGGTGAAATGCTGACCTTTGTCTTAGTAAACCCATTATTCCGGAGAGTAACAAAAAGGGAAAATGCGAGGAATACTTTAGCATTTTCATTCTTTTATCGACGTATATAAAAGCCCACCCGCTTTTCTGCTACAGCTTCACCAATGCGCAAAGATAAAGGACCGAAAATTATTACGTCTTATCTTCATAAAAGCTGATTCCACTTTAGCTGCTTGCGGGTATATACACGTACCAAAGATAATTAAAAATGAAGCGATAGATTCTTTTATTCTATTATTCGATTTCAATTAAAGTTTACGTAAGTCTCTTCATTATTAAAAATTTTTCTTTTCCCATCTAGGTTGCTTTTACAAAAGCCGCGCTTTTGTTTAATAACAAGTTTTGTTATTATCCCATTTTATTGTTTTTATTTCTCTTACAGGATTTGGTCAGATTTGCAAAATTCATCATGCGAGAATTTTTCAAAACTGCCCAAAACAATCGACACATCTTCATGGAGGTTCTTTTTTGGAAAAACGCAAGAGAAGCGTTCGATGTTGAAGAAGGATACGGTTCCTATGAGCAAAAGTAAGTTTCATACAATAAAATTAACGCGATCCTAGAAGAATTTTCAATATTCAGCATTCTATACGCCTTTAGAATTATCCCGGGCTTTATCATCTATCTAAATTCGTTAGACAGAAGCAACGAAAATGCAAAGATAAGAGGCCATAGAAGAAACCAATTTAGTCAAAATTTCAGTGAAAATTAAATCAAAAAAATCTTAAAATTATTCGGATTTAATATAACAGATAAAGATTGTGATGGTAAAATAACCTCAAAGCAATGGGAGTTGTGATCCGTTCATTGGGCTACTATCCACTATCCACTATCCTGGTGAAGGAGAGTTTAAAATGTATGCTGATTAAATGGAAAAAGGTGAAAATGATAATATAGAGTTTTAGAAGTTTTTGTGCGAATGGTTGCAACTCGGGTTTTTGAATACGAATAAAAAATGTGCAAATATATCCGCCAAGATGTTAGATTTAAGATAAGTTCTTGGCTTGGTTTGAAATAAGGTGGGTGGCGGACTTATTCTGCGTCCGTTATTCTGAAGCTATAAAGAAGACATAAAATGAAAATTTTGAAATAGGATAGCAACACTGTAACTCCTCTAGACTGAGTGTATGTAACACTCTTATGGGGAACACAAGTTACCAGCAAATAATAAATAAATTAATAAATAATAATAAAGATATAATATATATATATATCAATAGCAATGATAATCTTTTATACAACATTCAGTTCTGGTGCAGATAAGTTAATGACTTTTTCTGTATATGAATTGGAACACATAGGCAATTAAATAATTTTTTCTCATTCCTGAATTCCATAAATGAAAAAATTAAATTTACCATGGAGATCGAGGAGAACAATAATATTAACTTTTTAGATTTAAATATCTCTAGGAATAAGGACGGTTTTTTAAGTTTCGACATATACTGGAAGCCAACCATCACTGACGTCACAATCCCGGCTACCTCTAATCAATCTTTCAATATTAAAATGTCTGTTTTTCATAATTTAATTCACAGGTTAGTCAACATTCCTTTATCTGAACAACATTTCTCTAAAGAACTTAACATTATCAAACATATTGCTATAAATAACGGCTACAAAACTGAAGATAATGTCCTAAATAAAAAACAAATAACAAATGCCAGGAATGTGTTGATTAATGGTTTGAAAGTTAAAGACGAAAAACCTTTTTATGCCATAGATTTTATTAAAAATGTAAGCTCCAAAATTTCAGATAGATTATGAAGGTTAGATTTTAAAGTGTTAGAAGTCAATAGAATAAAGTTAGGCAATATCATAGTTAATAACAAACCAAAACAAGACAAATTACAAGAAAGCGGAATCTACAAATTATCGTGCAAGGATTGTGACGCCATTTACATTGGACAATGTTGTAGGGCTCTAAAAAATCGTATTTGTGAATATGAGCGCTCAATTAAAAACAAAACTTGCTCAACAGGTTTGCTGAACATTGTGTTCAAAATAACCATAATCTTGACAAAGAAAATATTAAATTATTACATAATTCAGAAAAATCTAGAAAGCTCACACTTTTGGAGCATTTAGAAATCAAATTAGCAATTTCAAATAAAAACAACATAGTGAATAATCAAATTGAAATATTGATAAACAACACTCCACTGTTCTTAATGACTCAATTTCCTCAATTAATGTATATTAACTTGTTTTTAACTTATCTCATGTATATAAACTGCAATTTACTGTTTAAGATTTGAACGTTTAATATATAATTTAGTATTAATCTACTTGATAAAGACCGCCCGCTCGAAACATATGTCGAGTTTTTCGAAATAGTTTTGTTGAAACATTCTTTTGTCTTTTATTCTTATCTTTAAAAATATCTTCTTAGTCAATATTTTATCGAAACTGATAGGCGTAGATCGCGATTTCAAACTCTTCTCAAAAATACGCCCGCTGTACACAGTTTAAACAAACCACTGACCAACCCCCTTATTATCATTAAAAAGCGTTCAATAAATAACTAGAGACAACGTAGTAAACGCCAGTAGATGTAATTGAATACCACAGATGGCATTCACTACGCTGCTTGTACTTAAGTTAAAGATATGTTTTCATTTCGGGGAATTAGTAACCACAGTTGTTTCCTATCATGTTTCTAGATTAAATAATAACATTGTTCTGTTTGTTTTGCGATTTTCACCCTCCTAAATAATTAGAATTTTCCCTTGTTTGTAAATATTTCCCATCCCCCTTGTGTACGTGCCAAATCAAAACAAAGTTCGATAATTACGCCGGAGCGATTTATCGGCGATGGTTTGCTTGATTGCTTACTTGCTTATGCCATCCCGTAAGAGGTTTTGTCCACGGGCGCTTTCATAATTTTATCCTTTTACTATTTGTTTGCAGATCGTCAGCTGCTCAGAAAATGTGGAGTGAAGTGGAGGAGGAAGAGCTACGACGGCTATTCATGGAGCATCAAGAAACGCGAATTGATGAGGGTGAGATTTTGTTTACTTTAGGCATTACGTAACAGGTCATGATTAAATTTCCGTTTTGACGTGACATCTAAATTTTACCTTGCTCTCATAACTTTGGATTATCTAAATTAACGTCTCATACGGCAAACGACCTCGTTATACTAATAATATTATACGCTTACTGATAATAAACGTGCATGCGCCATTTTGAGTACATTTCCTGCAGATATCTTTCGTTTTATATGAATATTCGGGTATGGAAGTAATAGAAAGCAAACGTTTTTCTCTCTCATAAAAATGAAGTGGTCCTTGTGACCTTTTACGCCAGCTTCAAATTGAAATATTAGAGCCTCTATGTTTCGATGAAAAAGCTACATAAATCAAGTGCAAAACAGTAAAACGAATTGAGCGGCGTGGTTTAGTGCTCTAGATCATTGCTTAGCATTCGGGAGGTCACCGGTTCGAACCCGGGTCCGGCTGCTCTGGTTCAAGTTTTCTGTGGTTTCGTTGGATCATTTAAGCAAGTGCTGGAGCAGTAATATTCCGTAAATAATCTTTCAATTCTCTTCTGTCTTCATCACACCACCCACCCATTCCCACAATTCCTTCAAGGAGGCTGAAAATGGCCTTACGCCCTACCCTCCGGCTTTGCACTACAGTGTAGGTCGGAGGAACTGCCCGCCTACCATCACGAGTAGCTGGTGGGAATGAAACGCAAAAAAGTTTAGCAGAACAATTGCTTCAATATGTTCGTGATTTATCATTCATTTTCAGACGTGGTGGATTGGATCCAAAAGAATCTTATCAATAATACAAGAACCCGGCGTGGAATCCTCAAGAAGCTCAAGGAGTTGGGTCTTCTGACGATTTACAGGGGACCGAAGAATAAACCGCAAAAAGCTAATAAACGTGCAGGTGTTTCCAGAGAAGATAATGATCCTCAATCCGCTGGTACATCTCAACAAGAAGGCCAGGGTAAGTTAAAAAATTATTAGTTTCGTAATGTGTAGATTGAATAACAACAGTTTCCATTTTTGGTAATAAAATGGTAGAATGTTTAGAGGTAGAGACTCAATACACTTTAGGATTGAAAGGATAAAGGTAGAATGGTATACATTGAAAGAGCATAACGACTCCTGCTGCGACCACAGCTGATATTTCTTATATTACCACCCCAGCATAGCAAGGTGTTCGTGTACTTTCATTTTGGTCGCGACTGTCGTGTGTTTTACAGCTGATTTGCGTTATCTTCAAGGGGGGCGTAGCTCAGATGGTAGAGCGCTCGCTTAGCATGCGAGAGGTACCGGGATCGATGCCCGGCGCCTCCAAATACTTTTTTTTTCTGTATGTGCCGAATATCGCACATGGTTCAAATAGGATTAAAAAAATATATCAATTTCAAATAAGTATTCGCCGAATACACTATTACATAGTTCGGGTTAAATTTAACATTTTATTGTATTTATTTTGTCGCTTTGTGTTTCTATTCAAATTTATTTCGTTGGTTCAATTCTGAATTGCCCTTTTATGACGGGTTTCTTCGATGTTTGGTACTGTAATCTACTTCTAAGTATTTTTTATCTCTAATATTTTCCAATTATTCAAATTCCGCTCCAGTGATACCCCACTTCTATTAGCTACCCTTTCTTCTCTTTTACAGTTTTCAAAATACTTCAATTTTTCTAAACTCTTCAGTTCCTCTCAAATCTTTCTACAGTTCAGTCTAATTCTACCTACGCGTGTTTTTGTGATTTTTGTTAATATATGTTGTTATTTCTTCGTTATCTAGTTTTATTTTGTCGTTACTAACTCCTCCGCAAATTCTAAGGCAAAAAATAGTTCAAAAGACAAAATAAATATCTATTAATAATAACAACAATTGAGATGTGATATATTTAATCTGTTTGCGTTTGCATCAAATAAAACATTCGCTTTGAAACATATAAACTTTAAAAAATGCCGTTCAGAATATGAGCGATGATAAAATAACTTTTGTATAGATCAATATTTGCGTTAAAAAAAAGAAATAAATAATAACCAATCGATAATTATTTCCATTTTGTCCTAATATTTATTAAAATAGGTAAAGAGTGCATTTCTTATATTATTACATATCATTGATAATAAACATTCTTTATTAAATTCGTACCGTTTATTAGCTTTTATGAAGTTTGATAACTAGTATTGATTGAAAAATCATCTCTGTGTGCGTTTTCTTGATGGAAAATAGTAAAAATAAAGTACCTATATAAAATAATTTTAAAATAATCTTTCATATACATGTAGGTTCCTAATAAAAGTTAAATAAGCAAACAGTAAGCCATTTTTATCTGCTCATTAATTAATAATAATAGCCTGTAACAGGTTACGTTATTAACCTACGTTGCTAGCGAATATTATAATTGTTCTCTTTATATACTAGTAAGTCACTTTCTCCCATTAGCATTTTTAATTTGGTACACACCTTAAAACAAAAGGCGGAGTTATATGCAAACGAAATGACTTTGTATTTAAATAGATTGGTATCATGGAAATTAAATACTGAATTAATTTTTCAGACATGATCATTATCATTTTGAAACTGTAAATATACTGAATAAAATTTTTATATCGACCCCTCACTAAAGTACATATTTTTTTATATAACTAAAAGCAGATGCTAAACTGATATCGATATTTGTTTATTTTTGTTGTTGAGAGTTTCCGTATTGACGAATTTTTCAGAGACATACAATACGGACCTATGCTGACTTTCAGGAACGGTTCTACGTCATACAAAGTTGTTTATGACTCACGGTAATGATATGTGACTACACTTAAAATGATATGACCTACAATTAATTTTTGTCCGATGACGTAAACAGTCTTTCAATAATTTGCATATAAGTCATAACTTACCATTCCGTGGATAAAGGCTAGACTTCTTATCTGTCTGCCTGTCAAGTTTTTATGTTGTTTCTTGGATCGTTTGGAAAACTACTGGTGTAATTATATTCCACAGATAATCTTTCACATCTCCGTTGTCTTCATTTTATTCCACTCATCTTTCGTTCCCTAACTTACCACCCACCCATTCCCACGATTCCGTAAACGAGTCTGAAGAGGCTGTTCCGCCTTACCCTCTAGCTGTTTACTAAAGTGTAGATGAAGGAACAACCCTCCTATCAGCATTTGAAGCTGGTGGGAATGTAGCATGTTATCTTTTTTTCTACTGAATATCTGGTAGTCCGATGTATAGCATACACGTCCGTCTCTTTCTTTGCACGACTGGCCCAGATATTGTTTAATTTAAAACGTCTTATAAGTGTACCAGGGGGCGTAGCTCAGATGGTAGAGCGCTCGCTTAGCATGCGAGAGGTACCGGGATCGATGCCCGGCGCCTCCAAGAGTCCTTTTTTTTTCTTTTTTTTTAATTAAAGATTTGGTAGTCCGATGTTTAGCATACAAGTCCGTCTTTCTTTGAACGACTGGCCCAGATATAGCTTAACTTAAAACGTCGTGTAAATGTATCAGGGGGCGTAGCTCAGATGGTAGAGCGCTCGCTTAGCATGCGAGAGGTACCGGGATCGATGCCCGGCGCCTCCAAGAGTCCTTTTTTTTCTTTTTTTTTTAATAGAATTATACATTCATGAAATCATGTCTGTTTTTTTTTTAATTTAAAAATATATTTTTTACTTCCGTAGCATTACTCATTATTAAGATCTCGTACGTAAATTCATTTTTTGTTGTCAAATTTATGGAATAATCAACAAATTTGTTCATGATTATGTGCGATAGTGTAATAGAATCAGTTTGTAAAACCAATTAATGTGGTTATCGTAAAAATAAGGGTAGTTTACAAAACTGCTTTTGATATAAATGTCGATCTAATCATAGTTTTATCTTTTTTAATGAAAAGTTATCTCAATTGTTCTTGTGGAATTAATTACCCTTTTATTTTTAATATGTTATAGAGTTGTGTCTAGAAACCTTTTGTTTTGAAAGCCATGAAACGTGTCATTTTTTCCATCGATACAAATTGGTTTTAGTGGTATTCACGGTGGATGATTTAATATCAAAAGTTGGGATAAAATCTAATGGAATGTTGCGGGAACTTTTCATATTGCCTTCAGCTGTACAAGTTTTCATTTTCACATTAAGCAAGGAAAAGTTTCTTGGGATTTTAGCTTTTTCTCTCGAAAATAACTGTGACATACTGTTCTAGACTGAAATATAGCACTAAAATTTTGATGTTAGTTCTAGGCATTTTGAACATCTCATTTTCTATTATTTGCGTTTAGGTTATTAATTATTCTGCTTTACGTATAAGCAAGTTTTCAATTATGTACATAGTTTGTTCTATAATTAGACAACTTATTTGCTTACAACTGCTTACACAATACGTTTCGATATCTGTCCAGTTAATGCCAATGCATACTTTTGTAAATTTGCTGATTGTCTGTTTAATTCGATGATGCTTTATAGTTCAGTTATTAATTAAAAATTAATTTTGAAATACGTGATCTGTATGAGCACCTGTCTAGAAAATTATACAATGAAGAAATAAGGGCACATTATATAACTGAAGACATAGAATTAACACGGTTCGACAGCTTAGAACAGTAACTTAAACTATAAATTCAATATTAATTTGATATTTCTGTTGGTAAAACATATTCTAAATAAACGTGTTTTCTAATGAAAAGTGTAACATTTTTATAAGAAAATTCAACATACATTCCCTCGTTCATCTATTGCTTTGTTAACTCAAATTCTAATTGTACTTTATCTGCTCTCTGTTTCCTGTTTTTATTGAACGTTAATGGTCCCTAGTGAATACTACTATCCATCGAATGCTAGCCCATTGAGACCTATAGGCATATAATGTGCTCACATGTTTTGGGAATTGAGATTGTTACGTTTTTTTGTCACATCTGTAAAACTAGCCTGGCTACTTTCGATATAAGTAGAGTGAATTGCAGCTTAAAGAAAATGCAACAAAACCACCCACTTTTGACTCATTTCACTCACCGATCTCTCATCATTGTATCGCAGTGCTCGCCGACTGCTCGTCTTATATGCTTGACTGCTTGCCTCCTGCGTATCTTCGACTCGCTATATTCGTCTTCCACTCGTAGCTTTCGCTGTCCATTCGATTCAATTCGTCCTGCTTGTACTTATATTCGATTCATTCTACTACTCGCCGGCTCCTCGCGTTGGACACGCAGTACTCGTTAATTGCTCATTTTGTTTCGTTCTTCATGCATGCTACTCATGTTAACCTCATTGTTCTCTATGACAATTTTGATTTATATTGTACCGCATGCTTTCTGTCTATTGTGCGTGCCTCCTACTTCGATTATTTCCGCTCGCTTTTGACTCTTAGCGCTCACCCACTACTTTATTGCTCGTCATCTGCTCACACTCTACTTGCTCTGCTTGTCTCCTACGTATATTCGGCTCGCTCTACTGGTAGTTTAGTTTTCGTCTCTATTCGCCCTGCTTGTGTACTACTTACCTACCACTCATTCTACTACTCGTTCACTACTCGCATTGGATTCGTAGTTCTCATCAATTGCTGATTCTGTTCTGCTTGCCTCCTACTTATTTTTAACTCGTTTCTCTCCTGAACCATTCACTTTTAACTTGTAGCTCTTACCGGCTGTTTGCCTTTATTTCGGAAAGCTCACAGTTTGCTCGCTCTGCTTGTGTACTACTTACCTACCATTCGTTCTACTACTCGCTCAATACTCGCATTGGATTCGTAGTTCTCATCAATTGCTGATTCTGTTCTGCTTGCCTCCTACTTATTTTTAACTCGTTTCTCTCCTGAACCATTCACTTTTAACTTGTAGCTCTTACCGGCTGTTTGCCTTTATTTCGGAAAGCTCACAGTTTGCTTGCTTTCCGACCGTTCCACTTGCGGTATACACGCCATAATGAAAATTTCAGCTAAACTGGGTATTTGTGCAGTCTTTTAAGTACAGTTTCGTATAAATTTTATCGTGTAAGCCCTTTTAAAACCAGTTTATTTGTGCAGTAAGGTGGAGCAGAATAAAACTAAACAATGCGTGGTGCTCATGGATATTTTTTAGTTTACTTGTACTACGCCATGTGAATATTCATGAGGACCCACGGCGCCGGCGTCCCTATGTTTCTCGTAACAACGATTGTGGTAAGCTGTTAATGTACTATCCGTGCGGTTGTGTTGTTGAACGTACCGCTTTATATTCCGTGAATATTCAAAGTTAGTGATGTTTGGATTTCTCGAGTAGAGCTCTTCCCCTTCTCGCCCTCTGTCGTCGGTTTAGAAGTTATTTTGTTTAACATTAGGTTTGCTTTGTGTGTAAGATTAAACGTTGAAACACCACGGACCGCACTGCTGCTACCGTATGCGATTTAGGGAACCGTCTAAACACCAGAAAGTTTTCGGGTGAATAGCAGAATTGTCTAATAAAAATATATACACATTTAGTAACGTAACATTTGAATATATCTCGCAAAGTGTATAGATCAACTAAAATCGTTTTCAATTGTCTACAAGTGCTCTTAGACTGTTTCCTTCCGGCCAGTCCAACATAAGTTCATATTTGAGCTTGCAGCTACAAGTTTTAGAAACTCTGGACTCTAGGTATTATTTTGGCTCCTTAAATGGACTTTGAGTGTTTACATCTACAAATGACGATTTGTAGGTTGGGATATTTTAATGAATTAAATTTAGAATTGACAAACTAGGATTGTTATAAGAGAAGTAGCGACTTTCATGTCAAATAAAGAGAGGGTGAAAATTATAAAACTATAAAATAAAAAACTTTTTTCAAAAGATGGTTTAATTGCACAACAATTGTTTCGCCTAACATAGGCTTCATCAGGTGATGATGTTATGAAACAAGTGTTGTGCTATTAAATTATCTCTTGTAACAAGTTTTTTATTTTATTCATCTACTATCTCGTTTCAACAAATATCAGCTTCAACCATCAAATACGTAAAACTATACATTGTGTAAAATCAAAAGGGCGTTGCTTACAGTTAAAATATTAAGTTTTGAGGTCAAAGCTTTTTTGATTTCTAGGTTTTCTAGAATGTTTAATTTTTTAAACTGTTGATTGTTGTAGTCGTAACATGTTAAAACTTATTCGTAAAAATAAAACACAAATTGATGTAAGTTTCAAGAAATTTATGTATCACTACATTAATGTTTCGCTATAACAATAGCTTCTTCAGGTGAAGACAATACAAACTAAAGCAAAGATTGCAGCTATTTATAGTTAAACTAATATTAGTTGGTGATGGGGATCAGGTTGTTCAAATTTAACCTTAGAACTGGAGAGTTATTAGCTTGTAGTTGGTCATTTAGAATATATTTTTTTGTTTATTGGATGTGTTTATTTCTAATTGTTTCAACATGTTTAATTTGACACCTTTATTCTGTAACATACCTATATGTAGAATTTTGAAATCTTTGTTAAAACCATGTTCGGAGATAATTACATGTTCTGCGTAGGTAAAGTCAGTTTTTTTTGTTAATAAAATATTTATAGTGCTCGGCAATACGAGTGTCAAATGCTCTACCTGTCTGACCCACATAAACTTTATCACAATCTTTACAGGTTAACCGATAGACACCTGATTTAGCACCTTTGAGTGTTTTCATTTGTTATTAAGTATTCAATTCAATGACAAATTTTATATTCAAAATGAAGTCCTAGCCATGGGTAATCCACTCAGTCCGCTTTTATCAGAATTATTTATAAACCATATAGAGAATAAAATAGCTTACCATCCACTATTTAAATATTCTTTATATTATCATAGGTATGTCGACGACATACTTGTATGTTTCGTACGTTTTGACAGACTACTTTCCAATTTCTTCAATTTTATTAACAAAATAGATAAAAAAATGAAATTCACATTGGAAGTCGAAATATACAAATCTGTAAAAAAAATTAGATTTAACAATAAAATGGGTAAACTCCAAACATGAATTCTCTATATATCATAAACCCATTCATACCGACACAATAATCCATTCTAAATTTTTGCACCCCTTTTTCCACAAATTATCTGCCTTCAATTCCTACATTCAAGATTTATAAATGTGCCCCAAAAATTAGACTCGTACAATTTAGAGCTTGAAAGAATTTACATAATAGCAACCAACAATGGCTACTCTCTTAGTTTAGTAGAGACCAAATATTTAGTAAACAATTAAAACAAAAATCTATCAATTGTATTTACCCTGTAATAAAAAACAAACCCACCAAATTCAATTGTTTTACATATTTAAGTAACATCTCTAATAAAATTGGAAAATACACAAAAAAGCATAAATAATAGCTTTCTTTCTTACAAAACTAATAATTCATTAGGTAAATTTATACTTAATAACAAATGTAAATCACTCAAAGGTGCCAAATCAGGTGTCCATCTAGTAACTTATAAAGATTGTGATAAACTTTATGTGGGCCAGACAGGTAGAGAATTTGACATTCGTATTGCAGAGCACTATAAATGTTTTATTAACAAAGATTTCAAAATTCTTCATATACAAAATAAAGGTGTCAAATTAAACATGTTAGAACAATTAGAAATAAACAAATACAATAAACAAAAAAAATATCCTAAATGAACAACTACAACTTAATCACTCTCCACTTCTAAATATAAATTTGAACAACCTGATCCCCACCACCAATTAATATTAGTATAGGTATAAATACTTAGCTGTAATCTTTGCTTTAGTTTGTATTATCTTCACCTGAAGAAGCTATTGTTATAGCGAAACATTAATGTAGTGATACATACATATTATATTTCTTGAAACTTACATCAATTTGTGTTTTATTAATTATTTAATTTCTTGCTTTTAGGTTGAATGTTTAATCTTCTAGAAAAACTAATAATCAAAAGAACTTTAATCTTAAAACTTAATTAACTTACTTACCAATAATCAAACAGAATTAACTGTAAGCAAACACCTCTCATTTTCACATGATTTTCACCCCCTACTCCTTATTATAACTTGTACAAATTATTTAAAAATAATTATTTAAAAATAATTTGTACCATTTTGCATTTAGTATCGTATTGTACTGTTAAAAATGACGGTCACGTCTAAACAATTCATCGAGATTGTTTAATAAACGTTTAAATATCTTTTTTTTTGTTCTTTTAAATTTAAATATGTTTCATCTACCAAGCGTTAGCGTTAACATTTTTCTTATTTTTCCAATTGCTTTGCCTTATTAAAGACAGCGATTTTAAATTAATCCGTAGAATGTTTTTTATCGTTTTGTTGTTAGCATATTTCTTATCCGGAAGATTACCCCACAACAAAACTTGTTGTGGAAGTTCTTAATATCTTGGAAAATCTAATTCACTTTTTCATAACGAAATCGTCTACGAAACTACTTTAGGGTTTCATATTAAATTATTTTTAACTGATCCGGAAAAACATTAATGAGAACAATACAACTAAAGTAATTTCGGCGCTGAGATAAAGACAAGCATAAAAACTCTGAAACAAAGATAAAAGTTCATTTTTCTTAATAAGAGTTAAGGTCGGTTCATGAATTAAGGAAGATAGCCAATTTAATTTATTATTAGCGACGAGAAAAAAAATAATGACCCTATTCTTCTTTCTGTTAATTGAAGCGTATCTTTTTAGTAAAGGGTACTAATAGACTTAATGTTAATGAATGTAAGCTTTCACGGCCGGCATCATTGATATGGAAAGCGTTTTTCGGGCTGGTAGACCGTGGTCTGTTGGATTTTATTCCTAACGTTTCGTCTACAGCTGCGATAGACGTCTTCAGAGGCGATGGAGTAGTCGTCGTAGTGTTCTCTGCGGCGGCTCGCGGTGACTACAACAACTACTCCATCGCCTCTGAAGATGTCTACCGCAGCTATGGACGAAACGTTAGGAATAAAATCCAACAGACCACGGCCCACCAACCCGAAAAACGCTTTCCATATCAAAGACTTAATGTTATCCTGCACACAAAGAAAAAGTCGGAACATCGTTTTAATTATTTTATTTTAATTTTTACAAGATTGTTTATTATGGTTTTCAGGCTTTCACGGCCGGCGTTGTATTCAGACATATATACACTTTCCAGGCTGTTGTGCCGTGGTCGACGTCTTCCTTCTTCTCGATGCGACGTTTCGCCAGATCTTACTTCTGGCATATTCAGGCAGTGCAACTTATCTTGATGATTTGTAACAAATAATTGAGAAGAAGGAAGACGTCGATCACGGCACAACAGCCCGCAAAGTGTATATATGTCTGAAGATTGTTTATTGTTCAGTTTATTGAAGAAATATTCAACAAATATATTTTTTTAACAGAAGGGGAGCAGAATGAATCTTTCGAGTCATTATCAGAAGATGATGGTAATGATGAATATATACGTAATGCAAATAACGAAGACAATGAATCATTGGTCATAAAACCAGAGGAAAAAACGAGAAAGCTGAAAACAATTAAAAAAAGCAACGGTGGTCCCTCAAGTCAATTAGTAGACGATGGTACTAATGAAGAACTACCTGAAGGGCCGGTAAAGGTCAAAAAATCAAAGGTGGCTCGAAAGAAGAAAAATGTAACCCTTGAAAACGCTACAAATCATGATGACGATTCAGAACAAAAGAAAAAAGTGAAGAAACCACGAAAAAAGAAAACTGAATCAAAATCTCAAACCGAAATTGAAACACATAACGAGTTGCCAGGTGAAAATGAAATACAAAAATCTAAAAAAAATAAAAAATTGATCACAAATAATAAAAGTGGAGCATCAAATGGAAGAACTGAAAGAAAGCAAGTAAAGAAAAAGAAAAATGAAAGAGGAGATATTAACCTTAATCTATCAACAGCAGCAAAAGAGGTGAGAATTACTTTTTTGTTTATTAACTAAAATTTTCAAGACAAATTGTGAAATAACTTGTTGACATATTTTTCATCGCGTACAAGAGGCTTCAAGTTTAAATGAATACACCATTAGGGATGATTTTAAATGAAGTTTTATATCTACTTTTTGTGTGCTCGACGGTATTCGTAGCAAGTCTTTTTCATCTAAAAAAACATCGTATCTCGTCATATTAGCTAAAGTACATGTATGTACCGTTATTGTAAACAAAAGAGTAGATACATGGCATGCAGTGCATGGACCTAATGAAAATTTGTACAAGGATAATACATCAGCAAATATCTATTGGATTAAATTACCCAGTGTATACAGCCAACGGTTAAAATCGTTCTTGTTTCGTTTAATTATTTTCGGAAACAAAGTTATTTATACTTTTTTTGTTGTTAAAATTTAGATGGTTTCGGACTCGATATTATTAGATAGAAAAGAAGCTTTTGTTTTTGTAAGAAATTCTCTATTTGTGATAAACAGCAGAAGGATAAACATCATATTCAATAATATTATTGAAAAGAAGTTATGTTTTGATAGTTTCGACCTTTACTTGATGAAAATCCATCTTAATTAGAAAAAACAAAACTAAAGATTTTCACACACGTTATTTACTATTCGTAACATACCATATGTTTCGCCAAACTTTGGCTTCCTCAGACGTGAGTACTTACTACTAAATAAACATTGCAACCTGGATGATTAAATATGTTTACAATAAGGCTGGTGGTAATTTTTACAATAAATTCAAAAGGAGGGAGTTGTTGCATTCGGTCTGGTCGTTGAGCAGGGTTCCTAATTTTTTATATTTATTAATTTCTAGGTTCTCCAATTATGTTAACTTATAGCTCTTATTTTCTAAATAAATAATTTCAATACATTTGTTGAACATATGATATTCTTCAGTGAGGTGGAGTCTGTCTTATTTTTTATGTCACAGAAGAATGTCATATGTTCAACAACTGTATTGAAATTATTCATTTAAAAAATAAGAACTATAAGTTAACGTTATTGGAGAACCTAGAAATTAAAAAATATAAAAAATTAGGAACCCTGCTCAACGGCCAGACCGAAGGCAACAACTCCCTCCTTTTGAATTTATTGTAAAAATTACCACCAGCCTTATTGTGAACATATTTAGTCATCCAGGTTGCAATGTTTATTTAGCAGTAAGTACTCACGTCTGAGGAAGCCAAAGTTTGGCGAAACATATGGTATGTTACGAATAGTAAATTATGTGTGTGAAAATCTTTAGCTTTTTTTTTCTAAGAAGTTGTGTTATTATGTAATTAAGTTATCAACTAATTTTACTGTTCATCTTCTGTTTATTACGGTTGTTAAACTTTTTCTTGACGTAGTTATTTTTTACAATTGCACAAAGTAAGTTTTCTTTCAGAACACGCCATATTTTGAAATTGAGAATAAGGAAGTTCGTACAGATGAAAATGTAAGTTTAAATAATTCCAACGAAAATCGAAACGAGTTTAATATCGGAGAAAACAAAACTCCTCGAATGCATAAAAGAATAAGGGTGCCAGATTCTGATTCTGATGATAGCAATGACAGTAAACGACACAAGGGTGAAAATTCCGATATTTTGGAGAACGAAAACTCTAATGAAAGTACCACAACTCAAAAAACAATTAGCAGTTTGCAGGAAGAAAATTATGACTCTGAATCAGAATCTTTCAATGTTAAAAAGAAGAAAAGAGTAATGTTATTAGCCAGCGATGACGAGGAAGATTAACCCTTTTATATTTTATTGTAAGTTGTTTTTACCATCACTATCAATCAATAAGTTTGTAGAGCTAGCATCATTAGTTAACTTAAGTTTTAATTTTTCAGTTTTCTGTAGTTGAAAATTAAAGAATAAACTAATAATATTACATATCAATCCCTATTGTTCCTTTTTTACATCTCACTAGTGACGAACAGGAGTGCTGAAAACAGGTAGGTTAATTTTTTTGTCAGAAATAAACGATCTATGGTGCACTTTTTGTTAAACATTGTTAATACACATAAAAGAAAAAGGCAACGTAATGTTCACCATTTATTTACTTAAGAACTCGACAATTGTCGGATTGTAGGAAAGATAAGACATTTGATAAGTGCGGTATTTACCAAATCAAATGTGATTCATGTGGTGTCATTTACATAGGGCAATCTGGTCGAGCGATTTCCACTAGAATAAAAGAACATTTCTACGATGTCAATAAAAAATCCTTAAAAACAGGCATCTCGGAACATTGTACCCTTTATAAACATAAGATCAACCTAGATAATGTTAAATTGTTACATACTAATGTTAATAAGAGCATGAAGTTATCAATGTTAGAAAATCTCGAAATAAAAAGGGCCTTACGCAACCAGAAAAACATTGTAAATAATCAACTAGAATTAGGGAACTTTTCTTCCCCACTTCTACTTAGCGGACTGTAGCACATATATATATATATATATATATATACTAATTTGTCACATATTTACTTTAGTATTGTATTACTCTTGATAATGGACAACGCCCGAAACAATTGTAGAGTTCTTAAGTAAATAAATAGTGAACATTACGTTGTCTTTTTCTTTTATGTGTAATTTTGGATACAAGTAAAAAAATGTATATTTCTAATTGTTAATTTGAGCATTGTTTGTACCGTTAACGGTACAAATATCACAAATCAATCTTCTACTTTTACCTGCAACCTTTAATTGCTCTTTGTAACACTGTTAACACGTTTGAATAAGATTTTTATGAAGTTTTGAATAAACTTATTTCAACCCATCATTTATGCAATGCATCTTTTGGTTTGACATTTCCTTATGAAGTAAAGTTATTTACATCGATCGTCTACCGTAATAAACGAGCTACGGGAAAATGTTGATTGAAACCCTGTTATTGTAGATTTACATTCCTTCTAGAGTGCTCTACGTAGCAGTGGAGGTATATAATGCAGGTAGAAGAAAAGGGTTCCGGGAAATAACTGGAGTGTTTCGTACATATGTACGTGTGTTTCTGAATAGAGAAATTGAGAAAAACGTAATTTGTAGATTCCCAAGAGATTGGAGAAGATGGTATCAAGCAGAGAAGCTTTTGCTCACCAGATTTTATATATCTCCGAAGATTTGATTTATGACTCTGTTTCTTGTTCGAACACGCTTTTTCTTGTTAAAATGACAGCGCTAGCGAGTCACCCACACGGTCCCTACTGACACATTTTTAGAAACAGACACTTTCGGTTTTATTATTTTGCATAAATGTATATACTTATAAAATAAGAGCGAGTTTTAGACTCTAACACAATTATAATTTCCTTTGTTTTTCCAACCGGTTTTCACATTAATCTGAAGCAGGCTAAAGGGAGTTATTTTTAACTCTGGCACATCCAGAACAGCGAGGCTGTGAGTGGAACAGCACAATTTTAAATTCTAGTTGGGTTAATCTAGTTATACGAGTATTTTCTTCCGAAAAGTCTTTCCTGTTCTTCATACAATCGTTTCGAATCCATACTCCCATTTGGGACACCCTGTATATGAATAAAATATCGATGCATAAGAAAATTCGTTTATATTCCAATTTGAAAAAAGAAAAACAGATCAAGATTACTCGTTCTGGATTTATGAAAATGGAACAATGTAAGGAAGAATTATTCGACCGCTTTTACAGCCACCCTCGCATTATATTCGACAACAAAACAAGAAGCAAAAAGGATATTCCTTATTCATCCGGTAGATTTAGGTCCAGAAAGTTAGCAGACGGAGCAGATGAATTAATAAAAATGCAAAAGCAAAATAAACATAAATAATATCACGCTTTTCGTTCTAACTTAAACGTCAAAACGTTGAAAGCAGAAACATATTTTATGGAAACAAAATTTTATCTTAGAACTAAAAGAACTCGAAACAAAAATACTTTTAGAGGGAATTTTCCATTATCTTTATTTGTAAACAGTCAACAATACATATAATTAAATTGATATAGTCAGTATTTAAATCCAATTGGTCTAATTAACCAACTAGCCCAATACGAGGGTATATCAAATATAAACGGGATTGACATTTTTTAAATTACGTAGGGGTCAATGACCTGATGCGCTCGAGTCGCTTTAGTACGAAAAGAAACGATGTGCGAGGCAGAAGTGCATGTCTCCGTGGATTAACCGATTATTATTAAGTTTATGGTCAAGGAGGGGGGGGGTGAGTACTACCGAAATTTTGTGGCGATTAGAGACACAGTTTGGGGACAACACCCTATCAAGAACTCGGGTGTTTGCAAGGCACAAGGAATTTTTTGAAGGCCATGAAAAGGTCGAGAATGAGAGCCATGCTCGCTGCCCAAGGTCAAGTGTGGCCGAAACAGTGTTTTTTGATCGACAAGGTGCTTTTCACGTTGACTTTCTCGATCAACTCTCGATTAATGCGCAATATTATTGTGATCTACTAGATACCGCATAATTGTCATTTCGAAGGGAAAGGATGAAGCAATTGGTCAGAAGTGTCATTCTTTTCCGATGCCACAAGGCAAAAATTAGATGCATTAGGCTGGGTAACGCTAGAACATCCGCCCTATAACCCCGACTCGTCCCCTTGTGACTTCCATCTTTTTGTGTCCCTGAAAGAAGCACTTGGAGGCCAATGTTTCCACGAGAACGACACAGTGGAAGCATTTGTGCTCCAATGGTTACAAAAACGTCCAAAGAGTTTCTATGATGATGGCATAAAAAAGCTCTCAATCCGATGGGAAAAATGTATTTCAAGGATGGGAGACAATGTAGAAAAATAGTATCTGTATATAGTATATTATATTTGAAACACCCTCGTATAACCTATGCCAATCATTAATTCCATTATGACAATTTTTTGTTTTTACTTACCCACTAGTTTTTTACACTGACCATTTTGGTAATAAAACACATGCCATATGGATTTACATACTATTCGTTTAATTGGCTATCGAAGAATATTTGTTTTGTTTAGTTATAAATTCTTTAATCGTTCATATACAAA
The DNA here is from genome assembly GCA_963921985.1 of Agrilus biguttatus. Taxonomy (NCBI): domain Eukaryota; kingdom Metazoa; phylum Arthropoda; class Insecta; order Coleoptera; family Buprestidae; genus Agrilus; species Agrilus biguttatus. The sequence goes on from OY998126.1 coordinate 18,917,718, forward strand.
TGTTTTGAATACCATTTAAATATTTATTAACAGATCACCCGGCGTACTATAATAGAGTCACCCAGTATTACTGTATTATATTTATTTTCCTAATACTACAGTTTACTGTAATATGTTATTTTATTTTCGTGTTAAACATCTGATTATTTCTTTCCAAATTATCGTAAGAGGTCACACGTGGTCCTGGCTCGTAATCCATTTCCACTCTTCAAAACCTTGAAAGACTTTGATAACAGTTGTTGTAGAGAGATTGGACGATTAGTTGCGGTTGTTCGTGTTCGGCTAATCGGGCGAGTTTTTGTGTTTTCTGCAAATATTCATCTACATCTGAGGTCTTTGGATAAAGAATATAGTCTTTGAGACCAAATGGTAAGTTTGACTTGCTTTATAATATTTGGTTTACGTTTGGGTAATTTTATTAATATCCACCATTGCCTGGTTGTTTCTTGAGGAAAAGTGTATGTAAGGTTTTGAAAGATATCTTTCTGGTATCCTCATACGCACGCTAGATTAATGGCGAACGATTGTAGTTTTGTTATTTTTTGAATACGAAAACTGCACCTTTTAACTATTTATTTACAATATTAATAATTATGTACAAATTTGACAATGAATGTGTAACTATAAAATTTTAATTAACTATTAAAAGATTAATAAGGTAAATTTCTTGTTACAAGCAAGGTCAGAGTCGGAATCTCTGTTTAGAATCTCTCTGTTTATGTCGTTCTTCCTAATTTTATAACTTTCTTTGAGGGTGTGGTCAATTACCAATTGGGAGATTTTGCAGTGGGTACGTCCCCCGATATTTAAATTATTACTTATTACAAACTGACACGAAACTACAGTAATGACAATAAATTTTAGATAAAGCAATTTATTTAACCAAGAAAGTGTCCAACCTTTCATAATAACAATAGGTACCATGGAACAATAGAGACGATTTCGCTCTGGTGCTTAGAAGAGCTGTACCCTAATAAAACAATCAATTTCTCTCCACTTGCATTTGGATAGGTCCGGGTAATAATTCCACACAACAAGTTACAAACCGGCAAGACGGAACGAATCAAAATTTCTTAAATTACAAAGCATTAAATGAATAAAGCTTAATATAAATTAAAATGGATATAACTGACACTTCTAAACAAAATTTACTTGAAATACAAAAGAACAAACATTGACCCTTTTGGATCAGTTTGTATAAGACTTAAATATTGTACATGCCATAACTAATTGCAACACTAAAACTAGAAACTTAAATTTAACACTCTTATTGTGAAGACCGAACACTGGTTGTTAAATATATTGGTATTTATTATTAAAAGATGATTGGAGAAAGTACATAAAAGTAAAATTAAGATTTGAAATGTTCCAAAATTTGGTGAAAATGATAATCTTGTCCACTACTTTGTGTTCTGGGTCTTAATGTGAGCTAAAATCCTGATGACTTTTTGTCTACGCTCTACTTTTCAGAAAATCCTGACTGTGGATGTTTAGATAAAGGATTATTATGCTCTTTATATGCTTATGTTAATATTTAACGTATAGTTTAATATTTAATGAATAATATAGTTTCTTGTTAAAACATATTTTGCTTCGTTTCTTCATGAGAATTTTTTACTGCAGCTATCAAATTTTATTCACCGTTGATATAAAGATAGACTCTTATTTCTAAATACGTGATTTTAAAGTAGTAGAATGATGATTCGGGCTTGTAGGCCGTGGTCGATGTGAACGGTTTCATTCTACTATGAATTCCGGCCGTGGAAGCTTATGTTCTTATAACGTGATTTTAATTTAACTCGGATTTATCGGTATTTTATTAAATACATTGCTAATTTTAATAGACAGAAATATGGGTTTCCATAAAGTAAAGGTTGAATCAATTAATTACTTGCTAATTTTTCTCTTTATTTTTATTCCAAAAACTCCAAAAGTTATTTATTGACCGCGTTAGAGGGCCTATCTTGTTTATGTAAATGGTTTTGAGAAATTTATATTGCTTTGATGACTTTTAAATCACTGTCATAAATCTTGTTCCGAGGGGTTTACGAAAGAAGAACAACAACAAAAAACTGTACTGCTCTCGCATTCAATCGCTTAGCATTTTTATGAAAGCCTATACAGTGAAGTTTTCCTGACAAGTTTGATATGAGCCTGAAAATGGCGTTATACTTTTTCATTTTGGACTTTAATTTATGGTCATGCTCATTACAAGGGTTGTTACAGATCTCTTTTTACCATCATTTTTTCCTAAAATGTGCCCTTAACACAAGAATTTTTCCATTTCCAATTGTGTACATATTACGTATACATATTCAAAATAGCAACAAGATTTTCAATAACCAAGACACACAAAACTTCACAGAATTTATTTATTTAACATAACTATAGTTTGGCTACACTGTAGCTTTAACAAGTGACGAATGATTGTGGTACAAGTATATACAAAATTTTTTGCTTATATAAACCTAATCGGGGTGGGGGTAATTTTTGAATATATTTAATAACGGTGAACAATTCAAATTGATTTGATCGTTTAGTAATATATCAGGATTACAATTTTTGATTTTATCAGCTTCGAGGGATTTTAAAATATATAACTTAGCACCTTTACTAGAAACATGTAGTTTTTTATAATCTTTGTTAAAATTATGTTTTTCTAAATGCAAATGGTTGGCATAATTTGAGTTCTGTTTTTTTATTTTCAAAACTTTTAATATGTTCGTTGATCCTGATTTTGAAGAATCTGCCAGTTTGGCCGATGTAACATTTTTCACATGAACCGCAGTTTAATTGATAGATACCTGATAGACTGGTTGAATCTGATTTATCTTTATGGTTTTTGATAGGAAGATAGATCACAAAATACTATTAGTTATTGTTCATGGGAATGAATAAATTCAAAATAATGATCGACATTTGATAGTTTCGATAATAATATTTGATGAAAAATCCGAAGTAAATAAAAATAAGAAAACAATGTAATTAAATATTTTCAGGTAATTTTTCTATTTACGCTTTCAAATATTTCAGTTTTTCTTTTAATTGTCAGTATTCTTGTGGTTTAGTCTTAGTTTTGGTCATGTCATTTAGACATAGTGTCATTTTTGATAATTGGTATATACAAAAATGACCAAAAACTCAAAATCAATCAGACTATACCCATTAAGTAACTAAATGTTCTGTATTAATTTACAGTTGGACAAGTAGATATCTTAATAAAACCCTTGCCCAACATATGCAATACGTTAGTTAGCAGCAAATGTCAGTAGATAGCGCTATAATGGCCACAACACGATTTTATGATTCGGTAGCTACAATATATAAGAATGCTAACTCTAAGTGCCTTATTCTTGCATACGTAGTAACAAACCAGATTTAATTTTGATTTCCTTTTTTTCTTATATTAATCTCTAGCGTGATTATCTAATAAAAATAGTAAAAGGTAACAGTAAATGGTCTGTTCACTTAGGCAGGTATAGAAATGAAATGTATTTTAGATATCAGTTTGTCTGTTATTTATTCTACCACCTATATTACGATGGGCAGGCCATTTTCTCGTAAATGGGGACAATGATATATCTGTATTAGTCGCTACTGACGATCTTTTATAGAAACCACGACAGCGATATAATACTGTAATCCATCTCTGTAAAAAGGCACGGCTACTTTCCGCCAGAAAACCCCATTTTATTTTAAGGCCTACAAAACCAGAATATCGACCAGAAAACTAAATACTACATTGTACCTAAATTAGTCAATTCATCAGCAAAGATAATTTAAGAAAAATAAATAAAAACAAATTGTGAATTTCAAAAGAATACATTATAACTTAATAATTGTTTCGCCAAACTTTGGCTTGTTCAGAAGGTATACAAGAGCTTAAGAAGCTTCTGCTGGAGAAGCCGCATAATTGCTCTTGTTTCTAATTTTTTGATATTGTTTCCAAAAACCAAAAATTAGTTTGATACTTATTTTAATAAACCACAAATTAACAGTATTAGACGCTTTACGATTTCCTCCTTGTGTGATGATTTTCCTCAAGTTTGTCGCAGTGTTTTGTATGGCATTATGACCGAGCACTTGAATTACCGAAATTGGGCACGTTGGGTACCGAAAATGTTAACGGATGTTCACAAAACCAAACGTTTAGACAGTGCATTGACTTTCCTTGAGCGGTACCACAACAAAGGTGGCCTACGTCACACCAGAATCAAAGCAACATTCCATGGAATGGCGGTATTCAGATTTTCCCATACAAGTGATGTTTAAGCAAACAATTTCTGCCCGGAAAATCAAGTTCACAGTTTTTTGGGACAGAAAAGAAGTATTTCTTGTGGAGTTTCTGCCTCGTAATGAGAAAATCATTGTGGCAGCTTATTGTGAGACAATGAACAATCTGTACCGTTGAATCCAGAACAAAAGACAAGTTGCATGTGGCAAGTTGAGCAAGGGAATTGTTTTGCTGCATGACAATGCCCGTCCGCATGTAGCTAATCGGACCAAAGATCTCATTACATCTTTTCACTGGGAAACTCTAGATCATCCTCCGTGCAGCCCTGATCTGGCGCCCAGTGACTACCATTTGTTCCTGCACTTGAAGAAACATCTGGGCGGTCAGCGTCTTCAAGACGATGACGAAGTCGAAACAGTTGTGATGCAGTGGTGGTGATGTAAGTCAGGCGGCAGAGTTCTATGAGGGCATCCAAAAAGTGGTCAAACGTTATGACAAGTGCCTCAATATTGAAGGAAATTATGTAGAAAAGGCGCTCATGTAAAAATAAAATTATTAAGATATCATTACACGTTTTTTTAGTAATTCCAAAGTGGTACTTACTTAAAAAACATGCCTCGTACGATTAGACAAATGTATGAAGTGAAGATATTAGATTGAACTCTTAAAGCCGTAAAGGTAGCAGGGAAGATGTATTTTGGTCTGATTTCCTTTGTTATCAGACACATACACAAACACATATAGATATATATTTAGGAATGCGATGTGTACTGAAGTAAAATTTCCGTGAATATTTTGAGCGTCCTTCAAATTTTATTTTTGCACAAAGTTTATTTCAAGATTCAACTTGCGACGAGCTCGTTGCATAGATATTTGAAGAATATGTCGTTGTTATAAGGATCACTTGTTAAAAAGTTATCCTGTTACCGGAAAACTTCAGAGTTCTGTTGTAGTAATGGAAATATCTGGTTCATTTAACGTTGCTTTGTGAAATTTACTTATACAAAACGTTACAAGTACCTATATAGAAATTGCTCTCTAAAAGCATCCACCGCACAACGAAAACAGTTGACCGCTTCCGGCAAAGTTTTTAAATTTCTTTTCCCTTTCTTCATTCCTACTTACCTTATTTATTTCCTTTACTGAGATTATCCTTGCATTTCACATACTACTTTCCATCGAATTATTTATCTATGCAACAATAAATTGACAATTTAAAGTGTTTAATGGCATCATGCTTTTTACATTTTTTACTTATTACTAAATTTCTTTGTTTTCTATTTAGTTAAGTCAAATGGTTCTAAATTTTTCTGGGTTAGGTTTTCCAAACGAAAAACCTCGTTTTCCTATTCTCTAATCCTGTTTATTATATCCTACAGAAATTTGACTGCGTTAAAAAGAACGCCTGGTATATTCTTTAACTTTAAATAGGTCGTGTCTCTTTACTGAACCCTGCAGTTTACTTTAAGTATGATTATATCTATCAGACATTTACCTATTTTCTTTAGTTTAACGTAAGAGGGCACAAGTTACACATCTCCTCATTTTCCTTGTTGTTAGACAATATTGTCGCAGCTCGTTAATAAGTTCAGTTGTTGTCTGTACTAGGGATGTAGCGAATATTCGCATCCGCAAATGCGAAGCTTCCGCATAAATTTGGACATATGCATCCGCATCCGCAATAATCAATGCGGATGCGGATGTAATACAAGCTGCGACAAGAAAAAATGGCACGTGCCGTTCGCAGCGAGGTTCCCGACGGGAATATTATTATTTTAATTTTATTGTAGAATATGTCACCTCGCCTTTAAAAATGAACGTTTACGTTTACCTTTACGAATCTCTGCATAACCACCATGAATCAGAAAAGGCGGCAATGTTATTAATTAGTAAGTAAAGTTAAAAAAATTGGAATATTATACTTAATACTAATTTTCATTAATAAAAATGTTAATAGATATTTTATATATTGTTTTAATTCTTCATTCATATACTATATTTATATAAAATCTTGAACATCCGCATCCGCGGATGTGAGCCTTCAAAAATCCGCATTCACATCTACGGATGTGAAACAATCGGCATCCGCAGCATTCCTAGTCTGTACCTTTTAATCTGTTCTATATTATTTAAAGTTAAGTGAAATCAAAAGATCGATGTAAATATCTACAAATTCAATAAAAAACTTGGGTTTTATTCTGTTATAGACATTGCCATTGAGACTGATGCTGTAAAGGACTCAAGTTCGACAAACACCTTGCCACTTTTTTTTAACGCAATCAAAGTCAGTAACGACATTTAAATTCTACGCATGTTTCTAAATCTTTTCAAGTTTAAAGCAGGCGACTGTTGAATGTGAAAAACGAAGACGAAAACTAAATTTGCTCAGGCGTGTGTTACGTTTAACTTGACGCATTTCGAAGATAAAATAAATTCATACCGTGGAACTGCGAGAACGAAATAACATTTAAAAAAAAACAAGAAGAAAAGAAATCAGAAATATATTTCTCTTGGGTATTGAATACATATATTTTTCAGAATATAATTATAAGTAGGTAGAATAAAGGTGTTGGAGCGTTACAAAAACAGTTTTATCATTAAGTTGATCAAAAATCAAATCATCTAAGATTTATTCTAAAAGACAACTAATTTAAAAAACAAAACCTTTAAATGGATGCAGTTCTTTGTAATAAGAAAATATTAATTACTGAAGGATAACTAAATTGTTTTTGGTGGGTAAATATAAAGGTTTTTATTGTTGAAGTATGGCCACCAATTTTTCTTTGTTATACCTTGTTAATCAGGTTGGCTTTCATTAAATGTCATCCCTTTATTGCCAAATATTTCTCAATTTTCCCCCGAAATGAAAATTACGTTCCCGCTTGCTTCCCGTTGTGTCCATACAATTAGTTTCGGCCATTACGACAAGGTGGGCTCAAAGTGAGACCATGTCGGACGCGAAAGGTGCGTCAAATGCGTGCCCTAATTTAATTTCGGCAAATTTACGTAATAAAAGAAATAAATTTATTTCCTCGAACGAAATAATATCCCTTTGAGCAACCCTAACCACAACGTCAACTAAACCCCCCCGTGGTCATTACAATGCAATATTTTATCTGAAGGTAATTTTTATATCAAATTATTACCCAAAGGATATGCGAGAATTTATTTATCTTAATACTACATTTTTCAATCTACACTATTTAGGACTAAAATTATATCATTATCATCGTTAGTCCGAAGACTGCTGAGACACATGTACCTACACTTACACCTATCCTGAGTAAATCTTTCCATTTCCTAAAAACTCCCTACCTATTTGCGAACAGTAATAAAAGTTTTCCTTTCCTTCTCTTTACTACTATTTTTGGTTCTAATTTGTCTTTAATTAGTCTCTAATGACACAGAATATGAGTGATCATCCGCTTATAACACCACATCTGAAAATTTTTCATATTTACAACCAACACTTTTTTGAATTTCCAAATTAACCGTTCGTGAAGACAGACGTAATTTTGTTTTTGCTGAAAGCAACTGGGCCCTGCTCTATTCAATTTTTTATGTCTTAACCGCTTTTTCTAGTCAGAACTTATCTGATTTCGAAGATATCGGAAAATTAATATTGTAGAGAATATATTTTATTTGCCTATTATGTTATGTTTATATTTAAAAGTTGACCGGCGGGACTCAATTGATGTTTTCCGGAAGATTCGTACAGCGGTGGTCGGTCGCAGTCGCCTGGGGGAAATAACTTTCGGTCCCAGCTGACGCCTTTTAAAGGCTAAGTGGACCGTGCATTGGGTCTAAGTGGATTTGAAATTTTGGTCTCTGTTAAGGCCAATTTAACAATGATGTCAGTGAAAAAGTAGGTCCCTTTTTCCGTTGTTAAAAAAAAAGACCCGATGACGGCAACGGACGGGCGTCGAATTGGTCTTTTATTCTACAAGTGCCTGTCGTCGCCAACGTTAATTCTTTTCCCTAAAAGATTTCCTTTCCCTTTCAAATTTTATGGCTGACGTTATCGAATATTGAAATTATTAAAATCGCTTCCCGAAGTAACTTTTATTCTAGGAAAATGTAGACGAACCAACTTTTACAGTTCATAAGTTGACCACAATGCTCAACGCACAATTCTGTTAAGTGCGTCAAAAAAAACACGAAGTAAAAAAATAAAAAGTATTTGTTTATGTAACACCGTTCTAACATAAATAATCGCACTTCGTGGTTTTCATTCAAAGTCATAATGCATCTTGATTAGCTTGTAAAACCAAATCTTGCATTGAAACGAAGCGTTGTAGTACTAGATAGTGCTAAATTTAAAAGCTTTTTACTGAATATGATTTAGACATTGTCGTACAATGGCGGCGATAATAATTGTCCAAGTTGCGTTGTTGTAACATATTAAAAAAATTAGAGCATTAGTTTTGCGTTGAGAGTGAATTTCAAATGTCATAATCGTTTGTGATCGATATTTTCAATTGATCAGCATACTGGTACAGTCTTCAATAATGACTATTAATGAAAAATAAAATTGTCAAGTAATTGAAACTCAATAGTAAAAAGACGAATATTGCTGTAGTTTAAATCATCGTAATCGTAGAATGTCCAGTCCGAAGACTGCTTCGACACGCACCACCTTATTCTAAGTCAATCTTCGCATTTCTCTAAAACTAGCGAACAGTAATCTAAATCGGTCTTCTTCTACTTCTAATACGAGGCATGTTTTTTAAGTAAGTACCGTTTTGAAATTAATAAAAAGCGTGCATAGATATCTTAATAATTTTATTTTTACATGAAATCCTGTACCTTAATGTACTTTTCTACATAATTTCTTTCAATATTGAGGCACTTGTCCTCACGTATGACCACTTTATGAATACCCTTCTCATAGAACTCTGCCGCCTGACTTGCATTACCACCACTGCAACACAGCTGTTTTGACTTCTTGAAGATGCTGACCGCCCAAATGTTTCTTCAAGTGCAGGAACAAATGGTAGTCACTGGACGCCAAATCAGGGCTATATTGAGGATGATCTAGAGTTTCTCAGTGAAAATATGTGATGAGATCTTTGGTCCGATTAGCCACACACGGACGGGCATTGTCATGCACATTTGTACGGTCATCATTAAATGCTCTCACCCAGTTCCTTACCATTCCATCACTCATAGTTGTTTGTCCGTAAACTGCACAGATCTCACGATAAATATCAATCGGTTTTGATCGTTTAGCACTAAGGAATCGTATAACAGCCCGGACTCCGGACATCACAGTCGGCGGGACTCACGATTATCGGAAGCATCTTAAACACTCTGTAAACAACGAAGACAAGGGCGAATCAGACTGTAATGGCGTCAGTGCGTAGGCTAGAAATGTAGGTACTCAGTGCGCATGCGCGGAACGCTGACCGCAGAGCTGCGGCGGCGGAATTTCAAAACGATACTACTTAAAAAACATGCCTCGTATATCTGTAATTAGTCCTTCATTTGTCAGGTGTCCAACAACCAACCTATTTGTCCCATTCCTTGTTGATTTTCATAGCGCCCTGTGTCTCCTATTCATTCTAATACCGCCTTATTTGTAACCTTATCATCAGTCGATTTCATAACCTTATGATCATTCATAAGCCTAATGATTTTAAGGAATGGAATACACAAACCGAGATATTACCAACCTACAGTAATCACCATTAATAAAGTACTATGATTAGCATTGGTACGACTATATCATACTAATAATGTGCTCAACACGTTCAAAAGTAATACGTTAGGATCATTACATTATGGAAATTGTAGATTTTATAGCATCTATTTGAACTTTAACTGTAATTTGAGATTGTCAGCACGAACTCTCGTACGCTGTCTCTCAAATAGATGTCTATTTCCACAAGTCCTTCACTGTGTAAATTACAACCTTACTGTTTTACAAACTTAAAATACCTTCTTTGCTCATTTGAAATATAATAAATGAAAGGAGTGTACATTTTGACGAATTAGATATCTAATAGTATAATAATCTTTTGAAATGGAAGAAAGAATATTAGTTTTCAGTAAATTCCGTAATGCAAAAATATTAACAACACAAAATATAAACTCTATTCATTAATGACTTATAAACAATGCTATTAAGACTTTCTTCTTTCTTACACCTATGCACTGATTCTAAAACATGATGTAAATTAACTTAGAAGAAAAACACAAGATGGATAGTTTTACCAATTTATTTGCTAATTCGACAATATTTTTTCGGTCCAAAAGAACCATTATCAAGAGTATTGTGTACAAATAACTTGGTAAAACTATCCATCTTGTGTTTTTCTTAATTTACATCATGTTTCAGAATCAGTGCATAGGTGTAAGAAAGAAGAAAGTCTTAATAGCATTGTTTAGACAGATATTCTATTAAAAATTGGATTGATTCGGTCGTTACTTTGTGATAATTCATCTTAACGATAAATGAAAAAACACTACTTTGTTTATTATCATTATTTACAAATGATACAAATTGAATGAATACAAACAGATGTACAGTTGTATCTATGTATATTTTGGAAATTCCATTAATTATTAAATGTACTGAATAATACTGAGTGGTACAAATCAACCTGGTCGTTTAACAGGTTATGATGCTTTGTATACTTCTAAGGATTCTAAAATATTAAGTTTAAAGCCTTTATTTACATTATCAATCATTTTAAGGTTTTCAATAGTAGGAAACTGATGGCCTGTTTCTAAAAAATGGTTTGCAAATTTGGAATTACCTTTTCTTAATCTAAATGGTCGAAAATGTTCGTTATAACGAGTTCTAAATGACCTTCCAGTTTGGACTAAGTAAAAGAAATCACATTCTGTACATTCTAGCTTATAGACTCCAGTTTTTTCAAATTTGTCAGTTTTATCTTTTGAATTAAAAAGTATGTGTTTTAAAATTGTGTTTGTTTTGAAACTAACCGTTAGGTTGTTTGCAGATAGAACATTAGCGATTTTTATTGAAATATTACCAAAGTACGACAATGATATGTATTTGCATTCTTTGTTTTTTATGTATGGGTATATAGACTGGCATGCTATTTTAAATTGTTTTTTACGGATTAAATTTGGATTGTTCTTGGATCAAAAGCATTATTTTTTGCAATTGTTAGAATGATGTTTAGCTCATGTTTTAATTTTTCGTTTGAAAGGGGGACTGAAAAAGCTCTGTGTATCATAGAATTATATGCTGTAAGTTTGTGTGAAAGAGGGTGATTTGAATTATTATGAATTGTTACGTCTGTGAATGTTGGTTTTCTGTAAATATCAAAATTTATTTTATTATCTGATTATTGTAGTATTGTACATTTTGTAACCATTTTAATTTTATTTCCGATAATGTGTATATTGTTTAAAAGTGTTTCGAGGTGTAAAGTACCTTTTGTGAACCGTATTTTCGCTGACACTTACACTTTGCTGTAAAAAAGTCGCAAGGGAAGAACTTTAACAAAAAAATTCTGTCGAAGTAGGAAGTTGCTCATAGTAACATAAAACTACTTAAATCCTTTCGAATCTCCTATGCTCCTTTTCATTTCTCCGTTCCCCAAGAAATGAATATATCACATTCCGATTATCCCCTTAAAACCGAATTTACTCCTCCAATGACGATAAGGAAGAGGATCACTCTCCCATTTCGTCCTGCTTTTGTCTATCTACGAGACTGTAATTATACCTATAAATACTTAATGTAAATAAGGGTCGCGAGGCAAGGACAATGACACAAAGATTATATGATGGTATAACCGGGAACAACACGGTGATTCAAATTCCAAATTGACACTCACCAAAGGCAATAAAAAATAAATGAAATTTATCTTTCTATCAATTGCAAATTATTATTTCAGTTAAAAAGCATGTGCATTTATTCGACTATACTTTCTCATCTTCGTCAAGCTTTTAAAAATTCATGTGTGATGTACGTATTTATAGTAAATTATAGTCTAAATATTAAGGATCAAAAATCTCACATTTGGAACGCGTCCCACCAAGCAGACACAACGAAGCGAAAGCAAATCCCACAACCGGTTTCGACCTATTGGGTCCCATCAGGTGGACGCTGGCAGAAAAACCTTTATGGACTAATTGATAAATATAAATACAGAATCAACAGAAACAGCTACTCCGAGGGCTAATACCCATACCGGCATTGAATTACACTGTTAATTACGAAAGATTATAAAACGAAGATATCTTATCCAGAAAAGAAGGCATTAAAATCTTTGTTCGTCAAAGTATTAAGGATTAATGATTCTACATTTGGAACGAGTCCCACCAGACAGGTACTACGAACCGAAAGCCAATTCGCACAACCGGTTTCATCAGTTGGGCGCTGGCAGAAAGGCTTTTACAGGCTATAAGATAAAGAGACCCGATAGGTCGAAACCGGTTGTGCGATTTGACTTTCGGTTCGTAGTACCTGTCTGGTGGGACTCGTTCCAAATGTGGGATCTTTGATCCTTAATATTTAGATGAACAAGGATTTTAATACCTTCCTTTTTAGTTTTAGATATGTTATCTTCGTGTAATAAATTATAGTGTAACAACATCTTCTGCATTTATAGTAAGCTTAGAATAAATAGATCAGATATACCGCAATACGACCATCCCGATCAGTTCTTCATCAGTATCTAATACTATAACCTTAGTCCGGTCTCAATACATTGTTTGAATTAGAATCGTATTCAATGTCCTGAAATAAATCGTCATATGGAATTTATTTAGTTCTCATTCTGTCCGTATGTAATATTCCTTATCAAAACTTGTAGCAGGAATTCACTAATTTATCTTTGATCGAGATTATGTATTCAATATTCTGATCTCAACTGCCAAATAAAACCTCGTGTTTTTCGTGATACCAACTATAATATTAAAATATTTGAAGAAGTTTTAGTAGGGGTAAATTTTAAATACATTGATGCGATTTTAATTATTGAATTAACTTCTAGCCACTACAGATTACCTCATACTACGAGAGAAAAATTTGTTACTGTTGTCACGCCCTCGTTGCGACTCGAACTCGAGCATAGTGGTAAAAGCATTGTCGCGTAAAGCCAAAGATCCCGGGTTTGAGTCCCGACGAGGGCGTGACAACAGTAACAGTTTTTTCCCTCATTGTATGAAGTAATCTGTAGTGGCTATAAGTTAATTCAATAATTAATATTGCATTACTATATTTAACTATAATATCTACGTAAAAATTATTACAACTACAATGGATATTACCTACTAAAACTTTCGTTATTTTAAATACTTAGTAAATAAATATTATCAGTAAATAATATTATTATGTATTCATTAATTTGCAGATGATGATCCCTAGTAGATTAGATAATTTTATCCGTTTCTGAAAAACAATTTATAACTAGGATCGGATGTGGTCCGCTTAATACGATTTGTGACGTTTATTGTCCATACCTGTCCGGCTCACACATAACTAAAATCTGATTTAAATCTGAACAAATTTCCAGTTGAGGCGTACTGGAAAAGAGTTGGCTTTTGTTTATGGGGAACCACTGAATGTTTGTTCAAATTGTCACCTTTGTACCATCTCGCATTGTAGTTAAAAAGTACATAAGCCTAACTAATAAAACTTTTATCATAAGGCGAGCCAAACGGGATATTCATTCACAACACAATGCTGGCTAAAGAAAACAGTAGTTAAGGCATACAGCGGGCCAGAACAAAGCTGCTTATAATTTATTCATTAAGAGTTATAATGCGTCTGGCATATCGTTGGTGGTAGGACCACCAACGCCACCCCCTCCACTGCCATGCTACTACCACGGCTAGAAGGACTACGGGCGTCGGTAGCGTCGGTGGCCGCACAATACCAGCGTCGTTTTTACGGGCGAGCAAACAAGAAGTGCGGGAATGAACAATAGCATTCCAGAAAGGAAACTGCGGGTCCTGTTGTATATCGCCCCTGAATACGGAATTGTAAATGATAAATGATTTGCATAGTGCCTTCGTTAAATTAGGCGCAATCAGATGGCTATACAAATATAGAGATTCATCAAAACGCGCTGTCACAGCATGAAGCGAACCAACAACCCCGTTCCAAAGCTTGTTCGGAATTCGGAAAAAAATTACGGTTTTGACGGGGTTGTCCGTCGTTTTGTAATAGAAGACAATCATCACGACAAAAGTTTGAAAAGTTATACAGTGTTTCACGAAATATTGTAGGACACTAATTCAAAAATTAAAACATTTTTAAAGTTATGAGTTAGTAAAGTCCTGTAGAAGTCTCATTGTTGCGTCTCAAAATCCATTTTTATCGGTTGTATAATTTTCAACGTGTATTTTTATATTTCTCTTTAAAATTTATTGTTTACAGATCGTTCATATCTGTTTCAACATTTTATTGCTCATTGCATCAAATTCTATTGTACATATTTTCGGTTTCGTCGGTTCAATATGGATTAGCCCCCAATAATGTAAACTGTAGTTTTTCTTATCTATTAAACTTTTTAGAAGCCGTATCGCATCTGGTTCCCAAATTTCCGATCATGTATTGTACACGTGATCGTACGAGAAGTACCGGTAAATGACCCTTCCCTCATATGATATCTCGGTTACCAATAATTTTATCTTTATATCACCTTTAACAAAATTTACCCCGTCAAAAATCCCGACCACACACCAAAACATCCCTCACTCTTTTCGAAAAATAGAAAAAATATCATTCGTTTTCAACAGAGAAGTTGCAATTTGATCGAATTGATTCGGTTTCCGCGCTACACTTTTTTTTCATGTATACAGTCCACGCAACATAATATAAGTTCTTTTTTTTGTAAAGTTTTTGTTAATGTGTTTGTTAAGTCGTAAGTGTTGATAATAAATATCATACATAAACGATCCAGTGGTGTCATTAACTAGAAAAATTTTCGTGAGCAAAACAATAATTGCAATAACTTCGTCTAACCACGGCGACAACACTTATTTATAAAGTTTCTAATAAATTTAGCGAATTTGGATGCATTTTTAATGCTTCTTATAAGCTAGTACTTCAAATCAAACTCAAAATCCAGGCTGATACTAGAATTTCTTTGTAATGAAAAAATAACAGAAAAATGTTTCAAGAACTTTTATTAAACACTTTCTACATATGTTTCGCTATACAATAGCTTCTTCAAGCGAAGAATATACTAACTAGGTCTAACATACAAGTATTTATACTAAAATTATCGAAAACAATTAGGTGGTAGTGGGATTACACGTTTAAATTTAACAATGGAGAATTTGAGACTTCTGTTTGATCATTTAAAATAATATTGCGTTTATTATACCTATTTATTTCCAGTTGTTCTAAAAGATTTAATTTAGTCCCTTTATTTTGAATATGTAATATTTTAAATTCTTTATTAAAGTCATGTCCACTATTTATGAGATGTTCTGCATACGTTGAATCTGTTTTTTTGTTTAAAAAACTTTTGTAGTGTTCAGAAATGCGTTTATCAAATGTTCTACCTGTCTGTCCTACATACACCTTTTCACAATCATTACAATTTAGCAAGTAAACACCTGAATTAACACCTTTAGGTGTTTTACATTTATTATTAAGAATAAATCTACCGAGTGTGTTATTAGTTTTAAAAGATATACAACTATTATTTATTTGTTTAATGCGATTTCCAATTTTATTTGATAGATTACCTAAATATGTGAAACAATGAAATTGCTTATGTTTATTTTTTATTATGGGAAAAATACTATTTAAAGTGTTTTGTTTTAGTTTTTTATTTAATATATTGCTTACGATATTACTAGACTAACCATTGTTGAAAGCTATATTATAAATTCTATCTAGTTCCAAGTTAAATTGGTCTGTTTTTAGCGGAATGTTGATGAATCTATGGATAAAGGAGTTGAATGCTGCCTGTTTATGGGAAGTGGGATGAAAAGATTGTGAATGAATGATATTGTCAGTATGAGTGGGCTTGTGAAATATTGAGAACTCATGTCTAGAATCTACTCTAGTTATTGTTAAGTCTAAAATTTAATTGATTTTTCTGTTTCTACTTCCATAGTGAAATTTATTTTTTCGTGTACACTATTTATCCAATTAAAGAATAAAATAAATAAAAGACTCACTTTTTTGAGTTTCAAGAACTCAATAGGATTTATTGTATAGCAAAAAATAATGGATATCCAAAAAGTTTGATTACCAACTTGTTAAAAAACAAAATACAAAAACAGACATTAAATTCTATTTATCCTACAAAAAAATCAAATAATAACTTTAACTGTTTAACTTATATAGGAGACATCTCCATAAAATTAGGAAAAGAACTAAAGAAAATTAATAAAAATCAAGTATCATTTAAAACTATCAACTCTCTAGAAAATTTTATTAAAAATAATAAAGACAAATCAGATAAAGGATCGAAATCTGGCGTCTATAGGTTAAAGTGTGGTGATTGCAATAAAGTGTACGTCGGACAGACTGGAAGAACATTCAAACAACGAATAAATGAACACTTAAAGAGTTACGAACATCATAGAACGGACTCCAGTTACGCAGAACATTTGCTAAATAACAAACATAAATTTAACCCAGACTTTCATGTATTACATGTCATCAATAAAAGTAAAATGTTAAATTTGTTAGAATCGTTAGAAATAATCAACTATAACAAAGATAATATTTTATTAAATGATCAGTTAGAGATTAGTTACTCCCCACTGTTAAATTTAAAACTTCCCACCCCTTGAATATTTCTACCTACCCAACAACTAGTATATAAGCCGCTATTGTTAATAAATCTGTATAATTTCTTCATCCACCTGATGAAGCCACTGTGTGGCGAAACTATAGTCGTGGTGTTTATCAAATAAACTTTGAAACTCAAAAAAGTGTGTTTTTTATTTATTTTATTAATATGGAGTTTCAACACGTATCAGCCTCTACTATTCGAAAATTAAAGAATTTTGAAAGTAATCATCCGAGCCTTGTTTTCATTGCTTATTAAGAGGAATTTTTTATACGTTCTAATAACAAAAACCATACTAATGCTAATCTAACACTGTCATAGTTTTTCTATTTCCGAAGAGCCCTAGGAGGTTTTCCTTTTAACTGGAAACGAAACGTCGACGACTTTTAAATCTATGGCACTGACGAAATTCAAAAAAACAATTATTTCATTAAAGTTGGTCTTAATAACATTTACCAATCCATGGGATTTATTAACTAACTACTAATTAGACTTAAATAAATGCATCAGAACGAATACTAAGACCTTTTCTTTCTTTATCCTCCTTCCTGTAGAGATAAAAATTAGAAACTCCATAAATAAGAAGCTTGTGAATAGTGATTAGTAACAAAATCATTTGATCGCAGTCTCAAACTTCAAAATCAGAATCAATTTTGATCAACATGACAAAAAAATCTAGATCTGATTATCTAACTTTTTGCACTCTTCAAATTTTTCCAGTTCCAAAATAATTTTAATTGATAAAAGTGTTAGGTACCTGTTAATCATTTAGAATACAATTGCTAAAAAGTGATATAATATAAAGACAAAGTATTGGTTAGCTACATGAAACATATGTGTAATGCTCTGCTTTTCCCTAGTGCCCTGCTAATTGTTATATTATCATTCCAAAATTCCTGTGAATGTAAACTGGCTATCTATCGTGCATTAATGTACGGATGTTATGTATAATTATTTTAAAGTTCCTGTATAAAAATTGTTTACTGTTTACTAGGTACATCCTGTGTAAGAAATATGTCATCTATTCATTCCCGGATTTTCTGTATTACTGTTTTAGGGCTCTTGTTATTGTTTATCTGCTATATCCTGCTTATTCGCGAATGTTATTTTTTTACTGATGGAAATTAACCCCGAAGCGACAAATTTTTGTTTAATATCTGTCATTAACATTTCCTTAGAAGACGCACCCTCAGTTGGGGATGTAATTCAGCTATTCCATTGGGCATCACCTAGTACTAGATTAAGGGACGTAACTTAAATTCTGTAAAAGATGCAATATTAGTTTGCAGATATAAACCAGTTTTCTCATACGACGCAAAGACCAGTTTGGGGTAGAAACAAATCTTGTGAAACGATACAAACTTCGACTAGGGGTGAGTCTATAAAAAGTTAAAACTTTTAAAAGATAATGGCAGTAAACAGTTACTTAGTTATTTAGTTACTTAGTTACTACACTAATGTACCAATCGCTAATCTTCTGTTGCTAACTCGGTTCCGTAAAACGTGTAATTAAGTATTAATAGATTTGTTAAGAAACTCTATTCTATCATTCTTTTTGCCATCCTGAATGTTCGTGTCGACAAACACGTAGAAAATACTGTCTGGTGTCAGAAGTTATATGACAAAAGCGTAACGCGGTATCTTGCAATGAAAGTACCTGGCTGAAGCATATACGTGGATAACTTGAATGACATCTATTAAAATTAGCTAATATTGGATGCTGAAACGTTATAGAATTATTGTTAATTTCTGAAATCGTCATGTGCACTATGTATTAACGTTTAATTTAGGATGTTGAGATGCTTACATGAATTTTCGAGTCGATGTAAATTCCATGTGGAACTCAGAGAAAATTGGGATTCCTGATGAGGTAGAAGTCAACGTGATAGCATAATAGTTGGTTGAACTTTATCGTTCAAGAATCCGTGTTTGGTGTAGATCTAACATTAATTTGTGCAATCTTGTAGGTGTATAGTTTAGGCATTAACTTTTTATATATTTATTTAAAATATAGTGTCAATAAAATTAATACTTGTGTCTAAATATTTGATCGAGTTGGCTGATACTTGGTGAAAGTTATTATCCATTTTCAATAAACAAGACACACAAAACTTTTCACAGAATTTATTTATTTAACACAACTATAGTTTCGCTACACTGTAGCTTTAACAAGTGACGAATGATTGTGGTACAAGTATATACAAAATTTTTTGCTTATATAAACCTAATCGGGGTGGGGGTAATTTTTGAATATATTTAATAACGGTGAACAATTCAAATTGATTTGATCGTTTAGTAATAGATCAGGATTACAATTTTTGATTTTATCAACTTCGAGGGATTTTAAAATATTTAACTTAGCACCTTTACTAGAAACATGAAGTTTTTTATAATCTTTGTTAAAATTATGTTTTTTTAAATGCAAATGGTTGGCATAATTTGAGTTCTGTTTTTTTATTTTCACCCCGATTAAGTTTATATAAGCAAAAACAAAATTTGTATATACTTGTACCACAATCATTCATCACTTGATAAAGCTACAGTGTAGTGAAACTATAGTTGTGTTAAATAAATAAATTCTGTAAAAAGTTTTGTGTGTCTTGTTTATTGAAAATGGATAATGCTTGTGTTGCTTGGCATTTGGTGAAACATGTTCTAAAATTTTAAAACCAAAGGACAAAGAAAACACTGGGTATTATAGTTTCACTAAAAATTTTTATTAATTCTGATAAATGTTTCGAAGAGTAACAGTGCTGCACTAAATTAAGTTTTACAAATAAGTTATTTAAATGCTTTGGGAATTTTTAATTACTTTCATAAGTGGAGAAATAGCAAAATATGTTATTTAGTTAACAATGGGTAGACCCCCCAGGGAGGCTTTACTAATCTTTAAAATTTTTAAAGTATTTTAAACAAAAAAAAATTTAGTTTTAAATTTAATTTGTGTTAATAAAAATAATTTACAGTCAATGCTAGTCAATAATAAACAAAAATTAAACATTTTAGATATATTAGGCGTTTATGAATTATCTTGTAAAACTTGTAATTCTTTTTATATTGGGCAAACAGGCCGTGCGTTAAAAAAAACAACATTTGGATGAACATGTAAAAAATATAGAAAATTGTAATAAATTTACAGGAATTTATGAATATTGCTTAGAAAATAAACATTCAGTAGACTTGATAATGTTAAATTACTCCACTGTTGCACTGGGGGGTCTACACATTGTCAACGAAATAACAGATTTTGCTATTTATCCACTTATGAAAGCCAGTACCAATTACCAATAGTATTTAAGTATCTTATATGTAAAACTTAATTTAGTACAACACTACTAACGACACCACCCACCCATTCCCATGATGCCTGCAAGTAGGCTGAAGAGGGCCTTACGCCCTACCCTCCGGCTTTGCACTACAGTGTAGGTCGGAGGGACTGCCTGCCCACCAGCACGTGTAGCTGGTGGGAATGAAACACAAAAGAGTTTTCTTTTTAGAACCATCAGCAGTACATCGAGAAATTCACCATCACGTTTATATCAACAATAATAAATCATAGAGCCTACTTTTGCATTTAATTTTATCCTTTAATCATTTTTGTCATATACGTGTAAGTTAGTGTAAGTGTTGATTATTAAATATTTAAATCAACAATCGTCTCCATCTTTTTTAAATTAGTTGCTCGCAATTAATTTGGTTTGTAACGTGAGTATACTGGAAAGAGCTCTTTCATCAAATTTTTATTTTCTCAGAACAACACTAGTGGTATAAGAAAACATGAGCTTTAAATATTCGAAGTAAAAAAGGGAACAGCTTTGGAGAATGTAAAGTTGCTACTTTTTATTTTTGTATAACAAGTTTGACGTGTTAAGAAGTATCCGATTCCCTGAAATGCTCGGGAACTTTTTATATTCTCCGCTGCAGTTCGTATTTCCATTAAGAAAAAGATTGAAGCTTTTAAATGGTTTCAGAAAAACGTCTCTTAATGGAGTAAACGACTTGGAAAAAGGGAACAAAATGTTGACAACAAGAGGAACAATATTTCTGGTTTCAAAATTATATCTTGTTGTAAAGACTATCAAAAAGTTTTAATAACCAAAAAGCTCTTGGAAGCTTTCGGTATTTAATAGATGACAGGGAGATTTGTTTGAAACTGCGGCATTACTAGTAATTTCATTGCCGCACGTCGCTTTTATGGTTAGCAAAAACGATACTTTGTAATTTATTTAGCCAAAGCTGAAAAACTGATTAAACAAATACAATCAGAACTGAAAGTATAAGATAATTGATTTACGTAATTAATTAACCGATTAATCTACCTGATTGAGAGCTATTTGTCATCTAATTTTTACGTTAAAACAAATTTAGCATTTGATATACCAACAGCTCCCTCTGTCGGCTTTTCCCCCAACCAAAAGGAAATTTTTTTAGGTTACTATTTAAAAAGTTTATTTTCTTCATATGTAAACGATTGGATAACTATTTTTATTAATAATAAACATTTTGATGATCTGTTTATCGACAGCACCGAGGTAGTAGTGTTTATGTATCATCTTTTTGAAATTATTAAAAAAGGAATTTTATGTAAGGAAAATAGGGAGGTTAGAAAACTGTTAGTAGCTGCTTGTCATTATTGATTATCCTTTTTAGTAACGGGGGTGAGTTACAGATGTCGCAAACGTCAATATAAATTAATACTAACTTCCTACTTCGATACATATATCACATTTGTTTCTATTTTGTGATCATTGATGGTCAATATACAATCGTTTACGTAAAAAGTATTAAAAAGAGAATTACTTTTATTTTCAAATGATTCTCCGTGGTTATGTAGTTATACAAATGATGTTTTGTGTATAACTAATAGCGGACGTTAAGGGATATATCTCAATAAAAAATTGATAAACTTAGTATAAAATTTATTTACTACAAATAACAGTCTTTTTGCTTCATTCTTAACCTAATAAGACGGGTCTTATAAAGACAAATAAGTAGATAAATCTTGTAGGACCGATGTAGAATTATCCTCAAGAATACACATCATCTCATACTTCATCCATATCATTGAAGATAATTATTTAGCTTTTTTAAGTTGCTCTCCATGACGTTGTGCTTTAATACATCTTCAACATTAACTCAAAATCAATTCCTGCTAATAATAATGCAAATAGTTGTCTGATACAGTTGTAATGAAGGTTGTATGCGAATCTGAAATAACGTTTAAATTATATAATAATAAGTAGTAGAGTAGTAAACACCTAACGAAAAACATTATCCATTGTTCTAATTATTACACGACTGTTAACTTAATCATTAATAGTGGAATATTTTGGGCATTTTTTTAGTAGAGGCAAATTTAAATATTAATATGATATTCATTTTTGAATTAATTTGTACCCACTACAGATTACCGCAAATTAATGACGAAAAATTTGTTACTGCTGTCACGCCCGCTCGAACCCGGGATCTTTGGCTTTACACGCCAATGCTTTTGCCACTAAGCAACCAGAGGTGACAACAGTAACAACGACAAACTAAGTCCAGAACGCCGGAATCAATGTATATTATTATTAATCGTTAATAATAAAATTAGAAGAGTGATCAAATATTTTTAATGAAAAACTCTGGGTTACTAAAAATTGACCTTTGCTCTACTTAAAATGTATGTTTTACAAAATTAAGAAAGTACGCAAAATCAAATTTAAAGAACCAAGAGCAGTATTGATTAACCAATTAATCAAATCAGAAAACGTTTAGTCTTGGTGGTAATCTTGGTCTTAATGTTAAGTTAAGATACATCAATGTGATATTAATTATTGAATTAATTTGTTACTGCTATCACGCCCTGCCGGAACTGGAACCCGGGATCTTTGGCTTTACGCGCAAATAACTTAGTGGTAAAAGTATTGGCGCGTAAAGCCAAAGATCCCGGGTTCCAGCTCCGGCAGTAACAAAACTTTCCTCATTAATTTGTGGTAATCTGTAGCGGGTACAAATTAATTCAATAATTAATATCACATTACTGTATCTTAACTTAACATTAAGACCAAGATTACCACTAAGACTAAACGTTTTCTGATTTGATTAATTGGTTAATCAATACTGGTCTTGGTTCTTTAAATTTGATTTTGCGTACTTTCTTAATTTTGTAAAACATACATTTTAAGTAGAGCAAAAGGTCAATTTTTAGTAACCCAGAGTTTTTCATTAAAAATATTTGATCACTCTTCTAATTTTTTAATTTTATTAAGAGTTGATACACTTACCGCAAAGGCCGTAATATTTTTGTGAATTAGACATTCCAAAGCTATAACAAGATGGATGGCCAGTTTTATAAGGCTGCTGCCTTAGCACGTTCCCACTGTAAAAAGAACGAATAAATTTACTGTTTACGATGATTTCTTTTTCTAAAACAATTACATTTGATCTTTATTAATAAAATTTACCTTGGTCCATAGTTACAAACGTAGCTCTTCACGAATCCTTTACCCGGTTCGAAATAAAACGCATAACCGCACCCTACCAAATAAGTATCAGCCCAAATAGTCTGAAACAAATAAATTGTTATTATGATTTATGAAAACCACTAGACGTGGATCGCGATTTTGAACTTATTCATGTTGATATGAAATCGAGTTATTACTGATATTTCCTGCTAAGGAACTAAGGTATTCCAAATGTTCGACAAGGGCTTTACAAGGTATCTACTTGTTCAACTGATTCGACGACGCAGCTTGCTTACCTACTTGATAGGTATATAAACATAATGTTCTTAATCAGTAATTTATGGAAACTATAAGACATAGATCGCGATTTCGATCGTATTAGCTCTCATCAACACGTATTCATATAAATTGCGCCGTATATTCAATTTAACAACCTGACACCAGGGCCGTAGCCACAGGGGGCTCTAGGGGCTGAGATCCTTTTAGATCCCTTAGTCAACAGCCGGCATTTATAGGAAATTTTAGAAATTTAGAAATTTCCACATCGAATTTATATTAAAAAAAAGCAGGTCGAAGCCTCGCCGCATCCCCTCTCCTTTTTGTCTATACGAAGCGATCTGTTTACGCCGGTTTTGTTGCATATTACGCGTTTGTGCCGGTCTCCAACTCACTGTAATAACACTTGCCATTGCCCCAATACCCCAATCTTCATTAGCTTTCAGCTCGAATGGGACGGAATAAGAGCGATCGTCACTACGACGAGATCAATGATTAGCTGAGACAGCAGACGTGATTATTATTTCGACCAGGAAGGAGTCATGTATTAATAAGACAATCACAAAAAAGTAGGATTATGAATATATTTACATTTATCTGTAGATACTGTGGCGTGACGACATGTTCGCCGAAATTTATAACCAACGAACTGCATTTGAGGACACCTACTAGCTTTTAGCAACTTGCCGTACCTTTGGATGTAGTACAGCTGTTTGCAAGTCAGCATTTTCGGTACTTACACGAATGAACAGACCCCAAATAATGTCTATGAAGCACCAACGACAAAATAATTTAATTCATTTGGCGTTTGAAAAAGTTTGTATGAAAATAAAATAAAATTTAATGACTGTAAATTACGAAAATGAAGACTCCAATTATTTTAGTTGCGAATATCCAATAAGTCCCTCAGCCTCCCTCCCCCTAATATCATGGGCTGGCTACGGCCCTGCTAGATACCTTCGTAAAGACCTCATCAAACTTCTGAAATACTATCTATAGCTTGATATGACATAAATTACAATGTTGTTATCTACAATTGTTTTAACAAAATTTAAAATAGTAACTGACCTGTGTATAGTGTCCAATTAGATCGTTAACGAAGTTTAGAGGTCCGTAATGGAAGTTTTTGAACTCTCCGAACCATTTGTTTTTAATAATATCTTCAAAGTCCGGCTCTGTTTCGTAGGAACTCTCCGGTGGCTTCGTAGTCCACGTCCTCGCTACGTTTTGACCCACGGGAAACCTGGCTGTGATAAATTAAAATACATGGTCAGACCAATCGGGACATAGTGTTCATTTTTTTGTGATTTAAAACTTAATCATGTTGAACTTTAATTAAAAATCACAAAGTTTCAAAAATATTTTATTTTGTAGACACTGCAATATTGTTTCGCCAAACATTGTCTTCATCAGGTGATGATTTCACAAACTTCGATTTGTACAAGATATATATATATATGTATAAGTGTAACCTAAAAAAGGGGGGGGGGGTGTTATAGAAAAATATCTAGCAAAGGTGAATTTTTAAACTCTATTTGATCGTTTAATGCTAGGTCTTTGTTATGATATCTGTAAAATAATTTACTTTTGAAAGTTTGTTTTTATATTTTAAATTGAAATTATGTTTTTTATTAATTAAGTGTTATGTGTAGGTGGAATCCATTTTTTTTATTAGTAAAATTATACAAATGTTCTTTAATGCGTGTTTTGAAGGAACTACCAGTCTGACCTACGTAAACTTTGTCCTAGTCTAAACAACTTAAAGAATAAACTCCTGACTAGCATCTACTATTAACAAGGTTTAAAACTTACCAACATGCCTGTGATGATCATGGTGGTATGTTTTGCATGTAGTTGTCCATTGTTGAGCTTTATACGCTAACTCGTCGTCCCATTTCTGAAATAATGAGAAAACAAATAGACCGCTGTCAAATATTTTTTGCTAAATTTTCTACCAACTAATCCGAAATTAAACTGATATCTATTTCTTGCCGCCTTGGAAAAAAACTTGTAAATATTAATCGAATAATAACTTTCAGTGGACTGACGTCGTTTTAAGATCAGACCATAAATGAAGACATAAAAAAGCATTTGCGGAGGATTTATGGACGTAGGAGTGAAAAAAGTAGCAGTTTAAAGACCCATTACGGTGATTTATGTAAATAATTATGAACTGTAACAATTCCTTAGCTTTCTCAGGAAAAATGCTCTGCGCCTTTTCTGCTACACTCCGATTCCAGATCGATTTCCTTTATAAAAAGTTAAAAAGTACATACTTTAGAATTTAGAATTTTTAAATGACGAATTCTTTTGAACGGATCTAATAAAAAGAACACACATATTCGAATTTTTAAGCCCTAACTAGCTTTAATTTATAATTAATTGTTGAACTGGTCGGATCGTTGTAAAACATTAGTTTAATAGTTGAATTCTACATAACAATGCCTTTCTCAAGAGTAGCAGATTTAGTAAATTTCAGGTCATACTTATCGTCTATATATACATTCAACAGCCGGTATTCTGTGGGTATAATTTCAAAATTTCAGGTACATACTCGTTATTAAGAAATACCAGATGACCCTGCTTCTAATCTTGCATCTAATCAAGGCGTATTGAAAAAAATTTTGTTGGTCATTTGTTATATTCTCGTTTATCTTTATTGCTTTTTTAATTTTCCCTTTTCTTTCATTACGTAAAATTTTGATGGTGTCCGAATCGATAAAATGGTTATTATTTATGCAATGTGTCGCTAATCCCGTGTTATTTTTTTGATTTAAAATCATAATATAATCAATAATATGTAACAAATGACCAAAAATTTGTTTTCAATAAGTCATTATTAGATGCAAGGTTATAAGCAGAGTCATCTGGTATTTCTTAACAACGAGTATGTACCTGAAATTTTGAAATTATACCCACAGAATACCGGCTGTTGACTGTATATATATATAGACGATAATATGACCTGAAATTTAGTAAATCTGTTATTCTTCAGAAAGACATGTTATGTCGAAACAATATTGTACAGTTAACAATAAAATATTTTAGTTGAAACATTTAAAAGTGATTTTCATTCCTTCAACTAGTTTTAATTGTTTTCGGGAAACTAGTAGAAGATGTTTTATCCAATCTGAAATGAATCAACGGCCCTTTCTGCACAAGAGGCGTGATTAGAACTAAAAAAAATACATCTCGATGGTGTATTTTTTTGTGAAACAGCGAATGAATATTAAGAAAATTGAACACAGTTTGTAAAAATGTTGTTAACTCGACAATTATTTCGATCTACAACATAATTTTCAAGAGTTCTTAAATTATTAATACAAATACATTAATGCGATATTAATTACTGAATTAATTTGTACCCACTACAGATTACCTCAAATTAATGAGGGTAAATTTATTACTGCTATCATGTACTATATTTTAGATCGATAAAATATTCCGAGCAACTTGTCTTTCTATATTTTTATTTAATATCATTATAGTGTTATCGTGGTTGTTCGGGCTTTCTGCCCGTCTGCTTTAGTCAGTAGAGATCAGCAGTAATATCTCCTGGAGATGTCGTCCGTGCGTGGCGACGAAACGTCGAGGATAAATCATGAAAGACGACGGCCATAAAGCCCGAACAACCACAACATTAATGATGTCCGCGAATGCTTGAACCAAATACCTTTATAATGTTTTGAAATCCTACTTTCAATGACTCTGCCAGTTTGGCCAATATAATTAGCATTGCAGTAGTGCAGTAGATATTGTAAATTTTTAATTTAATATTCTTAATTTGTTAGTTTTACGTCATTGCATTTAGTAATTGTAGATCGAAACAATCATCAAGTTAACAACATTGAATTGGTGAATCTTTTTCAAACTGTGTTTTATTTACTCAATATTAAAAAATATGTTAATTCATTACTTCCAACGTGTCTGCTCCGTTCATGTAAAAGGAAGGTACGTTTTTAGGAAACAAAAGTGTTAATGAATGTATGACGTAATTTTGTTTTACAAATTTCTGAAATCTAATAACGGAGAATCTTAAACATAAAATAATGTTTTGTGCAAGTAGGTAGGTAGATTGTGGGTTCGTACATACATTAAATAGATACTGAAAACGATTATTTACCATTTCGAGCAAATTGGCTGCTTGCGGTTGTCCTCGAATTTGCCCCAAGGCTACTGATTGTCGCATGCTATTATGTGTGTTGAGTATAATTTGCTTTTCACGTTCTGTTACGCCATTTGCCCCTGTAAATGATAACAAGGAACTTTAGCTAAATAGAAATTGTTACAAGAGCAAGCAGTATACGATTACGGTATACTTTGGATAATTTGGAATAACACCATAATCACAATAAATAAAATCACATTGGATGGTATACCTGGAGAGGGTGATTTGGTAATTTGATACATTCTTTTGAAAAGGTTAAACAAGAGTTAATTTCTAGTAAACTTTGTCGGATAACTACTCAATTTTTATGTTTTGGTGTTTCTAAATTCCAATTTTTAGCAGAAGCAGATTTCGTTCCTAATTGCAATCTTCTGGAAATCAGACTTAGTTGATCTTCTTTAAAGGAATGTATCTAACGACCAAATACCCAGTAGATAAATTTTATTTCACAAAATACTGCATTCAAATATTATAATCATCTCATTTTATTATAAATTATATTTAAAGAAACGATTACTTTTTTAAATCTTTTTATTTTTTGAAATACTTCAAATTTACCAATACCGTATGAAATAAATTCTCAATAAAATTGATATTTATTAAAATATTTTATAATCAAGAAGAAGGGATACATTGGCAGTGTTGTAGAACACAGTAAATAATCAAAACACCGAAGAGAACTAAAAACTAAAGGCAGTGTAACCAGCGTAAGATCAATATTAACAATATTAAATTAATTATAAAAATTAGAAATAATTGCCTTCTTCATAATTTTGAAAGTAAGTATATTTATCAAATTATATTAAGCTCTCTTAACATTAATAAAATACCTAGCCCCTAATACTCCCCTATTTAGTTTTACTTAATTGGCTTTAAATATCAGTTGCTATTTGGGATTGATGACTGTGATCTGATATTGTTTTTCCTTCGGTGATAACACCGATGGAATTGTTTATCCAACGTTTCGCCAAATACTGAGACTGTCCAGTATCAATACAACCGCAGCGATGGAATTTACGTCCTCACTACGTTCCCTGAGAATGTCAACCACAGCATCTGGCGAAACGTTGGATAACAATACCATCGATGTTCTCACCGATAGAAGAACAATCCTAGACTACGGCCTTCAAGCCCGAATAGCAACTATTATTCAAATAACGCCGGCCGTGAAAGCCTAAGCCTCTTAATTTGCTTTGTTTTTGTTTTGCATGGTATTCTGAACGTTGCAAGTTACACTGCCTTTAGTTTTTAGTTCTCTTCAATCCCTGAAGACGATAACCTTTTTACCGAAAAGTGTTTCGAACGTTTAGTATCTGGCGTGTTTTGGCGTTGAAGTTAACGCTATTTCATTTTTGTTCAAACACACCATTAAACATCTTATAAATTTAATTATTTCGCAACTTGTGTGTGTTGTTAATAAAGACGGTATTGTTATGTACTGTCGTTATATTTATTAAAGATATGAAATAAGTATATAACAGAGAATTTCTCGTGTTTATTCCAAACGGCAGCGACAATAAATCACGAGAACGTTGCCATTTATTAACCAGATTAATAATATATTATATCGACAAGCGAAACTAAACAAGAGGCAGCTAATAAAACATTTTAATGAAATTCTTAACGAATGCGATATTTTCTCGGTTCTTTTTCGTGCATGCTATCGTTGATATCGGCGTAAAGTCCCGATAAGGGTGATTAATGACTTTTGAATGGTGTATAAACGTTGACAACAACGGTAGACTATATTATATTATTTGGATTAGCTTTTTTGGCCATAATACCAACGACGTGTCTACAGTAAGGTACTTTTGAAATAGATAGGTTGACTCCAACCACCTCATACAGCGGTGCTTGCACACATTTTAAACAACTTAACTCGTATGCCCCTCTTCTTAGCGTTGGATAAAAAAAAACAAAAAACTTTTTTGTGTTTCATTTCCACCAGCTACTCGTGCTGGTGGGCGGGCAGTCCCTCCGACCTACACTGTAGTGCAAAGCCGAAGGGTAGGGCGTAAGGCCCTCTTCAGCCTCCTTACAGGAATCGTGGAGGGTGGTATGGTTAAGCAGAGAAATATGAGACGGACGAAATGAAGACAGAAGAGAAGTGAAAGATTATCTGTGGAATAGAATATTACTGCCCCAGCATTTGCCTAAAGGATCCAAGTAAACCACAGAAAACCTGAACCAGAGCAGCTGCAGTTGGGTTCGTACCGGTGACCTCCCGAATGCTAAGCAACGATCAAGAGCATAGACCACGCCGCTCGGTGTTGGGTCAACCGAAGCACACGTTTATAAACGTTTAGCTTTCAAGTTTCTAATGGGTAACAAAAATGGTAAATGACATGGTCTCAAGACTTCACAAGGCACTTACATTTGCCAATGTCTCCAACGTGTAGATGAAACGTCGTTGGCACATTGACCTAGATTATTTGACTCGCGTCACAACAATTGACGACTTCCAACGATAGTATACAAAACCAACGCTGACCAATTAGCACCCTACGCCTTGACCGTAGTCTATTTGTGGATGTGCTGACATTTCTTTACAACTGGCCTATGCCAACGTGTGGACAGGCAATTTATCAACGTTGTTTTTTGTATGGAGGTCGTTTGATTCGCTGTCGATTGTTGTGACGTGAGTCAAAGGATTTGGGGCAACGTGCCAACGTCGCGTTTACACATTGACGTCATTGGCACATGTTCGGTTAGGTGTAAGTTCTGTGAACTCACACGATCTACCCGGCGGCGGGGTCTAGTGATTTAGATTATTGCTTAGCATCCGAGAGGTCATCAGTTCGAACCCGAGTCCGGCTGCTCTGGTCCAAGTTTTCTGTGGTTTCCGTGGATCACTTAGGCAAATGCTGGGACAGTAATATTCCACAGATAATCTTTCACTTCTCTTCTGTCTTCATTTCGTCCGTCTCATCTTTCTCTCCCTAACCACACCACACCACCCACCCATTCCCACGATTCCTGAAAAGAGGCTGAAGAGAGCCCTATGCCCTACCCTCCGGCTTTGCACTACAGTGTAAATCGGAAGGACTGCATACAAAAGTTAACAGTTACACGATCCTGTTAACACAATGCCATCTACCGTTTTCGTCACCTATTATGACGATAGGCTAGTGTAGAATTGAACGCGTTTTGGTTAAATTTACGAAAAATCAATATTAGCGACCGTGTGGATAACGTTGGCTACATGAATCATTCGTCTGAGTATGCATTAAAGTTTATCCAATTCATATTAATTGATAACTAAATGTAACAATAAAACACAAATTTTTAAATTTCACTAATTTTTATTTAAAGACATATGTTTCGCCAGAACATTGGCTTCTTCAGGTTAGACGAGTGCATCCTACTGTACTGTATTGTATCAATGTTCTGGTGAAACAGAAATAAAAATTAATGAAATTTAATTTATCATCTATATTCTGGAATTTAACCAAGTAACGGTAAAAAACCATTCAATTTTTAAGTAGAAGAAGGATTAAAGGTTCTGGGTCTTGTTATTGTTAAATAACTCATGCGTAAGTCTACATACTACCTTTTACAATTCCAAAAGTAACCAAATTATTTATAGAAGGACGTGTTTTTAATAAAAAAAGCTATGACAGTTTTGCGTGGTTTATATCACGAGCACATTTGTCATCCAAACTGAAAGCACTAAGATTTATATAAGTAATATAATCTTTAAATAGATTTGAAATGATTAATTATCTTTATGAAAGCAACTTTTTTCAAAAATTCACCAACGCCACAAACTATTCTTGTAAACACTATTTTATGTGATGTCGATAGCAATAAAAACTTATACAACAAGAAAAACAGTCTACGAATATGAATCAAATTAAAATGTTTAGCTTAAAAGTACTTAATCAATTTTGTAAGCTATTTTTTATAGAATTTGAGAATTGTAATTTAATTCGTTGTCTATTTGATTGTAAACATTTAATATTTCAATTTCTATCATGTATCTATCAATTTTCATATTTATAAACTTGTAACATGCTACCGTATTAATTAATATTAAAGTTAGTTTACTAAACGTATCACATGTACCTCCTATCTAGACGTAAACTTTAAAATATTTAAAAATTAGAAAACAATATTTATAATTTTTTACTAAACACAGGGAATTAAATTGGTTAAGTCATAAATAAATAACAACAGAACGATCCATTGTACTTATTTGTAAGACACAAAATAAAAACAATAAATATTTTCTAAATAATAATGTCCTAAAGGCGGTACAATTAATGGAAAATAAAACAGTTGTGCTTGACGGTTTCGAGAAAAAAAATCAGTATTTCAAATTAGTAACAGATATTTGAACAACTATTAGTTATTACCCATTTGGACATTTGATTTTAATTCTAGTTACAGGGAATTAACAGAGTCAGGAAGATACACCTGAATTTACATACTAATTGGTAGTTCAGAACTTAATTAGAATTTAAAAAGAGCTATATGAACATTAAATACATTATTAATGAGACAGTTAAATATGAAAATAATCGATTCAGGTAATTAATTCAAGGTTGATGAAGATTTTTATAAAAAGGAAAATTGAACAAACATATCAAAACAAACACATACTAGTTTAAGAATTAATGTCAAATAATAATCTAAAGTACGAAAATTTTGGTATGGGCCATCAAAGAGCAGTGGATAGATATTTTGAAAAATTGATTTTTCTACAATGATTATAAATCAGTGCAATACTGTTGTCTTTAAATCATAATAATTAGGCCGATCATATAATCTTAATCACCTATTGTAATTGTGTGTCTATTATGGGATCATGTAATCTTAACACAGTTCCGTTACTTATATTATGCCTTCCAATTAGCCCACGATTGCTTAAGGCGTGAAATTAGACAATCGCGGGATATTGCATATCCAATGAGAAATCCCATTCAAGGGTGGATTGTTCGACAACCAGTTAACTGTTATTAGACATCAGCTAACCATTTATGAGTTGATTGCTGTTTAAATTATGGGATTATCTACTTAATCTTTAAAGCATGACGCAATACATCTGGTGCTGTATAAAAACAGATACGGCAATAGCAGCAAAGACAGGTAGATGGCGCCGTACTACCATATCAACATTTTATTTAAATCCGCTTTACACCGAACTCCAGCGGCTTGGTCAGTAATTTATGGAATCTGCCTATGGCATGCTGATGATATCTAATAAAATCGAAATCGCGATTCACGTGTGGTAGCTTCGATAGATTACTTCACCAAGAACTTATTTTTATTCTTAAATACAGAGAGTTAAAGGTGAAGGAAAGTGGTCAGTTAGATAGAAAGGAATTGTAACAATTGAGCGGTAGGGTAGTTAGTTATGAAACATTATAGAAATAAGTAAAATATTAAAAAAGCATTTTCTTCCTTGATTTACTTAGATTGAAACGGTTTGCGAATAAATGTGTGCAATGATCAAAAAGGAGCAGGCCATCCTAAAGTCTACGAGGGTTGCTATATATATTTTGAGACTTGGTAATACTAACTGTTCACAGGAGCCATCTGACGTTTCTTATTAAAACTTTGACCTTTTGAACCATAATCTTCTTCAGAACGTTTTGTCATCTTAGCACAGCTTGTGATTTGAAAATTTTGTCTCAGCGAAACTAACTCACACATTTTCGTGCCATAATTTTCCACGTGGATTATCAAGAGAAGCGTGAATCGATCAACTTACTTCGACTTTTGGAGATGAAACCCATCCTTGACCACTGTGAAACACTAGAATAACGAATTTATTCGTGGCTGCAGTTTGCTCAGGGACGAAAGTCATGAAGGTCGTCCAAAAACTTTGATGCTGCGCGCGAACTGATATTGCAAAATCGTCATGTGACTTATCGTGAGATTGAGTGATCTTTGATCATCAGTACGACCAGCATCATTAAAACATTGCATGAACATTTAGCTGTGAAAAAGATTTGTTCGCGTTTGATACCGAATAATTTGACAGAAGCTCAAAAAGGTGCTCGTATCAATTGGTGCACAAAAATTCTCAACAAATACAATTGCAGTGCATCAAAAGCTGCGAAACATCTACACAGGTGACGAATCTTGGATCTAAAAGAAGCGACAATAGAGGATCATTCTTCATCATGACAATGAATGTTCTCACACATCGGCTGAAACAACCACCTATTTGACTGGCGAACTGATGGGCCATGCTCCGTACAGCCCCGATTTGTCACCAAATGACTTATTATTATTCCTGCAGATCAAGTATGAATTAGGTGGCCAATGTTTTTCAGAGCCTGAAGCAGCCTTTGTTGCATTCAAAAATAATGTTTTGGATGTACCTCAATCGGAATGGATAAAGTTTTACTAAAATTGGTTCGAGCGCATGCAAAAGTCTATTGATAATCATGGAGAATACTTCGGAAAACAATAAAGCCATTTTCGATAATAAATTAGTGTCTTTTAATTATTAGACTAAAATATAAATAGCAACCCTCGTAGATGTTGCTTTGCGTTCGTGCCTGAACGTCATTGAAACTGTTGGGAGCATTTTTTTTTTATTACTTTGATGCGTTCTTTGTTGCTATATTATATTTGTTAAATTGTACTATTGGAAATTAAACATACTAATTTGAACGGAACAACCATTCGAATTTCTTATATACCTTATATACCTAAAATTATTATCTATTAGATGAAATTGGATTAACTTTTTATGTTTTTCTGTTTGCGGTGTCAGGTAATTTACAAAATTTAAACTAGCTACCGGAAGTTTGCGATGTTAATTAAACTTCTATTTTCTAAAAAAAAAAAAAAACAAAAAATGTTGCGCGGCTTGGGCACCGGTAGGTAAAAAATTGAAGGATTCTCCTTCTGTAGCCGTAAATAATAAAGAGGCTCCTTCAAAATTAACAGGAGGATAATATGTTATTTTAAATTTAACACCTAAGAGTAAATGTGGTAATTAGCGTCTGTTCCACTGAATAATTAAGACAGCAGCAGGGTGAAAATGTAATTGCGCCCCTTGACAAGCTTTCCTCATAAATTTTGTCTACAATTAAGGTGCTACATGGAAAACGGAGACACCTTTAATAGAATTTCTAAACGACTCACGAACTAAGTCAAAAACATGTAAAATTAATACGATCCTAATAATTTATTGAACTCACTCAGGTGACTATTAAAGAATATATTAGACTATACATAAAATACCAGTTCCTATACACATTAACGTTACTCTGAATTATTGACTGCCTTGTGGGTTGGTTGTTGTATATTTAGCTACATTAATAAATAAATAATTGACATGCACATTAGTTATCTTTACTTACTGTAGATCAGTCTTCCTCGGCAAGCATTTCCGAATCTAGTAAGAACTGTGAGAAGACCCAAAATGACTACGATTGTTTGATCGAAATTCATATTGTCCTGAAATAAAACAATTATTTATACCTACAACAACAACAATAACAATAACAAATGGAATCCTACATCAATTTTCTTAATTGCGTCAATTTACTTATTTTGGTCGTTTGGGTTATAAACGACACAATTAATTAAATACGCGTGAATTTATTTATGTACACTATTGTAACGAATTTTCTAGATCAACTTATTTATTTAAACAATTATTTATTTTACACTTACGCACTATATAAACACTAATGCAACAACTTATTTATATGACAAGAAAATTGTGTTATTTATATCACTCGGTATATCGTATTTATATTACCATTCTACTATCAACTCTAAACTGTAACTGTGTACTTTAAAACTAAACTGTTTCTCTAACTATACTGTTCTTAACCGTCGACAACATAATATTTATAGAAGTATCGAAGGTTCTGGAGTAATCAGGAACGACCTTCTAGTATTTTCTCGAACTCCTATTATGTCGTTGTTTACTTATTGCTATCAAAGCGCCGACCAGCGACCGTATTCGAGGAACCCGTCTTATCTATTTCCGGAACTCGCCGCCGCTCTTGTACACACACATATAGGCTCGTTACGCTATTTATACGGAAAAATTTGTAAACACAAAGATGAAGTAAAACAGTTATGAAGAAGAATGAAGATAGATAGTTAGATAGAAGTTAGCTATGAACTCTTAGGATTGATGAATGTAATAGACTGAGTTTATAATTTTGGTTTTAAGGATTTCTATGAATCGCTAACTTATTGAAACGAAAGACGCAATGTGGATTTTCGTTTGACGTTATTCAATGTAAGGATACCAGGAATGTAGAGAAAATAATAGATGGAAAAAGATGAGAATGGACAGAATGCAGAAGAGGGAAAATGAGAACGATCGTTTTGAACACGAACACGAACACGATCTAAGAGTACAATAGGAAATGTTGGAAAAAGATTTGTAAAGAAGTTAAAAGAATAGAGTTAAATTGAAAGGAAAAATTATTCTGCTAAAAGTAAATAAAGGAATAGTAAAATTAATGTGTAGAATAAGTTAGTAAGACTTAAATATAATACAGACTTTATAGTAGTCAAGAAGTAGAAAATGCAGAGATTTAAGGAATAGAAATCTGTAGAATTAGACAAAGCAAATAAAAAAACAAGAAAGACATATTCAGAAAATGACACTTTTACAAATGTACAAAATTGACAATCAAATTTACACCTCTGACAGGGGCTAGTGGGGCAATAAATGCCACATTATAAACAAATCATTGTGTCAGTGTATTGCTTTAGATCTGAACCATATCTCACTTGTATTTCATTTTTCAGTCAATATCTACTTATAATATAAAATCAAACACAAGATAAGATGTTCACCATTTTATTAAACGACTCGACATATGTTTCGGGTGTTACTCCATTATGAAGAGTACAAATACTGAAGTTATACACAAGGAAGGAAGTATATATACTGCGATAAGTCACTTAACAATAGGGGGATGAAATCTGTCCTAATTCTAATTGGTTATTAACAATGTTTGTTTGGATGTTAACAGTTTTTTTAATTTCTAAATTTTCGAGCATGGTTAACTTTTTACTTTTAGCGATGTTTGTGTGTAATATTCTAACATATTCCAAATTCATTTCATATTTAAACAAGGTCCAGTGCTTGGAGATGCTAGTTTTTTCCAATCAAACATTGTTAATAACCAATTAGAATTAGGACAGATTTCATCGCCCCATTGTTAAGTGACTTATGGCAGTATGTATAGTTCCTATTTTGTGTATAACTTCTACTCTTGATAATGGGGTAACACCCGAAATATACGTCGAGTCGTTTAATAAATTGGTGAACATCTTATCTTGTGTTTGATTTTCTATTATACTTACGATGTCACAATTAATGCGCCTACATAGTTTCTTATTGATATGTATTTAATAAAAATACCACGGGTTAAGTTATGGTATCCTCATTTTTTTTGCTTCAATAGTTTACTACTCCTCTGATACATTAAAAAGACGAAAATACTATTTTTGTTGTTTTACATAAATTTCTGGTTCTTTAAAATGTATTTTAGAAATTAATCAGGAAACAAAGTATTTTCACTTAATCAGTACGTACCAAATTGCCTCCAAATTGCACATTAAGTCATTTTGGATTACGTACGCAGTCAGTCGAACATTCAGCAACATTTTTATTAAATAATTGCACACGATTGCAATATTGGCGATCGGATAGTTCGTGCGTCTCGTAGCGTCGCCCCGCTTCGACCACGTCTGTATCTGCCCTGCCCGCTCTGTCGTCCTGTCTCGATTGGTAACAGCACACATACAAATAAATAGATTCGTGTACTAACTTCCTATACACAGATGGGTACGGGTGTGCACTTTGGAAATGAATCCACCGACCGTAGAGATATCGCTGTCGGATTCAATTTTCGCAACGTAACATGGTTAAGAGACAAAATCGTGCCGAGAATATCGACTTTGGAACTCATAAAGCCTAGATTCCCAAGTAGCTTTATACGATGGAACGGCGCCGTCGTCGCTATCGTCGCGACGACCATAAAAGAAAATTGTGTCGCGGCGCCGTTCCCGTCGACCTCCATAGCTCTTCACACAACTGCTTTCAGATGACCCAAGTGGCAAGTAGACGCCCCTAGAACTTTCCTTAATCCACATAGCTACATGTAACTATCATTTATTTGTATGTTACAGTAAAGTATCCAAAGAAATACGCGAATTGTGTATCTAAAACGTCCTTGTAAGAACTTATCGTTCTTTAAAATGCATATAACAGGCGGGCTGAAAAGTTCGTAGGTTAGCATAGAAAAATTTTTTTTTTTTTTGAAGGCGGTACAATACACATACAATCTTTCGATACCATTTTTATAATACGATTTGTCTTTAGCCTCAAAATAGGCTTCAGTTTCGGCGATTACGATTACCTCTTCATCGGCGCGAAATTTCTGTCCAGTGACCATCCTCTTGAGGTCTGAGAACAGAAAAAAGTCGCTGGGGGCCAGATCTAGAGAGTACGGTGGATGCGGAAGCAATTCGAAGCCCAATTCATGGAATTTTGGCATCGATATCATTTATTTGTGACACGGTGCATTGTCTTGATATAACAGCACTTTCTTTTTCTA
Source organism: Agrilus biguttatus (assembly GCA_963921985.1). Classification (NCBI taxonomy): domain Eukaryota; kingdom Metazoa; phylum Arthropoda; class Insecta; order Coleoptera; family Buprestidae; genus Agrilus; species Agrilus biguttatus. The sequence continues at coordinate 18,956,129 of OY998126.1, forward strand.
TAATGAGGCCGCTTTTATGCGATTTCGTCTTTTAAACGATCCAATAACGCTACGTAATAGTCGCTGTTTATGATTTCCCCTTTTTAAGATAGTCGATGAATATTATACCATGAACATCCCAGAATACTGATGCCATAACCTTGCCAGCCGACCCGACTTTTGCGTCTTTCCATGCTTTGGAGTCGGTTCACTCGGCTGACTGTCGATCTGTCGATGAGACTCCGATGTGAAATGATGGAGCCATGTTTCATCCATCGTCACATATCGACGCAAATGCAAAAATTCGGATTTATTACGATTGAACAGCTCCCAGCTCCAAACACTGCTTAGAATCATCGACCCGTTGTTGTTTTTGGTCGATTGTGAGTTCGCGCTCGCGCGGCATCCACTTTATACAGAACTTTCACATATCCAAATATTCATTCACGACCATTCATGACCAACACGTTCCTTTGGTATCTTTAGGGTCGGGTCTCAGCTATCTCGATCAACTTCACTTTACGGTTATGAGAATTTATTTTGTGCATTTCTTTATGTTTTCGTCGGTAACGGCCAACAGCCTCTTTTGGGAGTCCACTGCGTGCATCGTCCTCGGTGCTCATTTCGCCTCGTTTAAATCTAGCAAACCACCTTTCTACGGTTGATTTTCCTGGTGCAAAGTCCGAAGTCCGAATAATGTTTATCGAGCCAAGCCTTGGTTTCAACAGTATTTGTTTTTCTCGCCAAAAAGCAATGCTTTATTATTTTTAAAACACGAACTTCCTTTTTATCCATTTTTTCAAAGTAACAAAAGTTCTTTCACTAAAGATGCTACAACTCAGATACTAATAGTGCAACAGCTGTCAAATTGATACACGCGTCTTTTGAAGGTTAGGACTAACTAACATATAGATTTGATGCTAGTAGCGCCATCTATGGGTCAGACTACGAACTTTTCAGCCTGCCTGTTAATTAAGCTCGATCTGGTAAATAGACATCGTTATAACTGATTCAATACTATACAGCGCCTATGCTGATTTTAGACTCAACATCAGATAACATTACAAGCTTCGAATATGCCAGTCCGACAAATGGTACTCTTTAGTATTTAAAAACCTAAAACTCCGATTACGTCCTTGAAAATTCTAGCATTCAATTTAACCAAGAACTGGTAATGTTCACTGAGTATTGAAACGGTGTGGTAAGTTATCGAGTACAAAATACACACCATCTATGTGAAAATTTCATGATTTTCAATTACGAATTCCAAATAAACAAGAACATTCTGTATGTCGAAGGTAGACGCATAAGTTAGTTCCATTCTTTAATTCTATATTTCAATGACAAGAGGAAACACTTATGGATGTTTCAATGCTACCAGCTACTCATACTGGTACATTGTAGTGCAAAGCTGGAGAGTAAGGCCCTCCTCAGCCTCCTTTTAGGAATCGTCGGAGTGGGTGGGTAATCGAAGTTTATCTGTGGAATATTACTGTTCCAGTATTTCCTAAATGATCCAAGGAAAACATGGAAAACCTGAACCAGATGAGGCCGACCTGGATTCGAACCGGTGACCTCCTGAATGCCAAGCAATGACCACGCCGCTCGGTGATTGCAGAATATTGTATCTTCGGACGAGAAAGTTCCACTGATTTCTTTTACTATGCTAGCACCATAAATATCAGCACGTTATTAAATAATAATGAAGTGATTATGATCATAATCGTAATTATAACGAAAATTAGTCCATTAAAACCTTATTAAGTAACTACTATTACCAAAAATTTCAAAATTTTTAGATGGAATACTATTCATATGTGATATACCAAACTGTTGTTTCTGTTTTGTTTCATTTTAATAAACAGTAACACTCGTGGCACACATGTGTTCTTAGTGAATTATTTATTTTACTATTTCTTAATACGTAAATTGAAGTGTGTAAAATTTATTTAATAACAACAAAGCACATTGTCAATCAATCGGTTTATGGTAATTTATGCATATATATGTTAATCTAATAGGTAATAACAAAAGTCTTCTGTTTTAACACTGTTCACAATGGAATCTTACATGGCCTCGGCAGTACCAACACTGGAAGTGAAACTGTTTTTTTGTGTTTTTCTTTTTGTTTTTGTGAAAATGAGTTAGTATTGTTCACTTGATTTTTGACCAAGTTTTATTGCCCATAACTAATTAATGGGGATTGTCCAAACTAGATAATGTAATTACGAGGGTGGATCAAATATAAACGAGCCTTTTTAAATTGCGCGCCGGATAGTTGTTCAAGGCGCATCTGGGCGTTAGGAACTGGAAGTGGGGATATTAGGTGGCACGGAAACGACGCGTCGTTTTGCTTACCACAATGAGTAAGAAATTTTGCGCAAATTGCAAGCACAGTTTCGAAATTAAACGCTTTCGTGCCCACGTGTAAAAGATTGGTGCAAATAATTTAACGATAGGTGTAATTGTGTCGAAAATGTAAATCATCCTCGTCGTCAGCGCACCAGCATTTCATCGGTTAACATTGCATGCGTTGGAAACCTTATTGAAGGGGACCGCCACGCCACGCTACTGTACTTCAGATATCTGGTGAACTCAGCATCAGCTATGGGAGTGTCCACACAATCATAACGAAAAACTTGGAATTCCGATAAATTTTAGCCAGCTCGTTGGGTTCCAAAGTTACTGCCTGTACTACTGATTTCCCAGTCAGGTAAAACTTGCTTATCGCCGAAAAAGGGGGACGCACCCCATTCGTGACGTGTTGTCGTCAGTCTTGCACGATAACGCTAGGGCTCATACTGGAGCTTTAACGCAGGCTCAAATGGGTGAATAGCACTGAACTCAGCTGGAACACCCTCCATATAGCCCAGACCAATCGCTTTGTGATTTCCACATGTTTGGGCCCTCAAAGAATCACTAGGAGGCGAGCGATTAGCGTTTTCAGACCGATGAACAGGTGAAGGCGTTTGTGCACAACTAGATAGACACCCGCCCTGCTTCTTTTTATGAAAATGGGATGAAAAACTACCAATGCGTTGGGAAATATGTATAAACAAACAAGGAGGATATGTCGAAAAATAGAGAAATTTGTGGTTTTGTGATTTTTTTTTAAAATTATTGTTTTATGAACAAAGACTCGTTTATATTTGATCCATCCTCGTACTTGGTAGAAACAGAATCAGTAAAATAATTTGATAAAATATTAAATCAAGGCACGAAGAAAACTGTACATGCTATCAGAACTCATTTTCTTTTACAAATTTGTTTGATTGTATTGACATTTTTACTGTCCAATGTCCACGTTTTGCGTAGATGTCTCTGTACTTGATTCATTGCCATCAATTTAATTATGTATTTTTTAATTAAATTGAAAGAAAGCCGGTTGGGTTATTAAACCTCTTTTTAATTTAGTATTTTCTTATTAACTCTTCGTTAAAATATTTAGGATGCTATTAATTACATTCTTTTTTTTAATTTAATTGGCCCGTAACTGCTATGAATAAAAATAGAATTTATATTGTGATTTCTATCTTTAAATAAATATTGTCGCTTTTTTTATTTATTTGATAGCTTATTCAATTTTATTTTTCATCTGTTGGAAAGAAGATGTTATTAATCAATGTGCCTTTTTTTACCAGCAGGTGATTTTTAGTCACCATCCGATTATGTATGATATTTCTTTCAAAATTATAAAAATTGCTAATTTATTCGCTAGATCAAGATCTAATGGGTATCACGTATAATTTGTCGGTTTGAATTTTATGCTTTTCGAAGAATTTTATGGGTCAAGACATTCAAAAATTGTGAAGGTTAGAAACTTTATAAGTTCACCACCAATAGCAAAAGAAATTAAATTAACAATGTCTTCGTATTTATTTCAAATAGTAATAATGATTTTTCACATTTCTTCTTTTCTTCCTTCAGTTAAAATTGAAGCTCGGTATTTCCCAATGTTGGTAAATCAGTTGGACGTAGTTCAATAAAAAATTGACTTTACGTTATTTATTGAATAAGAATTTCTGTAATTATTTACATTATTTATTGATGCCTATAACCTGCTGTTGCTTGAATTCGATTCTACCCAATCATGCCTTGCGGAATGCGTATTGTATAAAAAACATTTTTGTAGGTACTTAAAAGACATTATAATTTTCAAGGATAAAACTGATTAAATATGGCACTTACGCACTTAACCGTCATATAAATATATCATATTCTAATATACATACTGTATTTCAATATTCTTTACATTTACATTTTTATCAGTTAAGTATTGGATTGCGTTTTAAATAAATCATTTTGTGTGGAAATTAACGCAAAAACGAATAAATTACTTTCAGCAAATACTCTATTCTTTTTAATATAAGCAATACACTGACACAAAATGATAATCATAAATTAAGTCACCCTCATTTTTATATTTCTCTTCTCAATACGTTTCATTCAATTTGTTAGTTTTCCCCAATTTCATTATTCTATTTCGTTTAAATGTGATTGCGTACTCCATGAAAATTTTTTAATGAAAGTTACAAATGCGACTTTACATTTAAAAAAATGGTACTTAGCACTTGTTTTTATGTCAAAAAACTCCTTTAGGTATCCAAAAACGAATACATCTTTATGATTATGTTTTCTCCTTATCTAGTTAAGCAAAAGTATCTGTTTTCTTATAGTTTACTAATCTTACCTTGATTTTCCACAAAATTCACTATTTTTCACTCTTGCGTCAAGGAAAAACCGTTTTCCGAATTTTCAACCGTAACAGTAGCAAAGGGTTGAAGGATGAGCGGAAAAGAACTTTCACTGATTCGTGTCTCAATGTGAGAAAATCCGACAAAAACTACTACCGTTACGGGTGCTTAACAGCGGACAAGACGCCAAATCGTCTGAGTAGTCGAGTTAAGTCCACTCCTGGGACCTCGTACAATCCGATTTTTATATGTATGCCACAGTAGACGGTCGGCAGTCGTCCCCAAGGTCAATAATCTTCACTGGACGATTATTATCACCAGTAGCGGATCACAATAATATTTAAATTATAGTCCGATACGTACTTACAACACTTTCGATCCATCAAGGATCGACATCAGTGTCCTACGGCAGTAGGGGATGGAAAGGCTTCCGCCTTATGGGGGAATAAACAAAATCAATTTTTACGGTCATTCCATAAATTTTTGTTATTTTCAATAAACACGTAAATAACTAGTATTCTAAAGAGAAGAGGGGGTTGAAAAGCATCAGGACATGGGAATTTCAGAAACCTCCCACGTTTGAGAAACTAAAAATCTAATTTTATGTTTTTGTCATAAAATAAGGGAATTAGGGATACCACTCCGCGCCATAACTTATCCTAGTATCTATCTAAAAGTAATTCTTTTTTGTAGGAGGGGGCAGATTTTCCTACCCCCTACATTCTTTGCTTCCTCCTCTTATACCATCTATCATGCTGTAGAATACTATATATATATATATATATATATATATATATATATATATATATAATTAAAGATTAAAAATAAAGGAATTATACGGAATAATCTGAAATTTTGTTTTACTGTTCTTTGCTTTTCGTTTCCGCGCCTCTTTTTATTAGGGCGAAGCTTTTCCTGCCCCCTCCCCTCCTCCCTTCCCCTCCCCCTATGATATTTGCTATCATGGCACAATACATGTTGTATTCGTTGCTTCATTTACTTTAATTTCCTTTCATCTGTTCCTCAAGATAATCTTTAAGATAGCTCACGAGTGACACTAGCTATCATAAGAATTTAAAATGTAAAAATAGTAATTTGAGGTAAATATTTGACTGCTTTCAAGCATGAACTCTAGGCACTAGTAATAAAATAAGCTTTAGGAAAAATTTTTACGCTTGAGGAAAAGAATAGTTTCATTTGATACGCCACTGATATCAATTACCGTGTAAAGCAACAGGTGCACGAGTGTTGTTTTGTTCCTATTCTTCTGTTTTATTGTTGTTGTCTCACTCTTTTTGCGCTTAAGTGAGGCATGCGTTTCGTAAACTGTCATCGGATCATGGCTTAAGAAGTAATGTATGCATTTATGACGTAAACGGTCTGGGGTGGGTACACTAGGAAGTGAAAATACCTAAGGACAAGGACGAGTGTGATATACTTAAAGGATTGTTAAAAATAATAATAAACGAATAAAAAAATGTAGGTACATATTTAATCCAATATGAATCAAAACATTTACGTGGCATATCAAGTCTTCAATTTTTGTGGAAAGTAACGATGAAAAAAATTAAGTAAACATTTTTGAGAATGCTTTTGTTTCTTTTGAAAAATAATCGTAAATAGGACGTAAAAATTTAAAAGTATTAGTCAGGATCTAGCGAGGCAACATATTTATGAAAGGGTCCCTAAACATTGTCTTTGACAATTTCTCCCCTCGTTGACATTGGGTTAAATACAATTGCTTAAACAACTTTTGGAAATCTTATCATTGATTAGATTTCTTTTGTTTTCGTGCTTTTAAACCTTTTGGCGACCTGAAATCAAATTTAAACCACCATAGAATGTGTTATTCGTGGGCTAAATAGTGATTGATTATCTACTTTATGATGTCCAACATAATTTCGCAATTAAACAATAAAGTGTGCTTGGAGTTGAAGCAATGTTCGACCATCCTATGTAATCTGCATACATAAAAAAGTCATGTTCAGGAAAATTACGATCACCGAATACTTCACAACTAAGCCTAACAAATGGGACATTAAGAATGGTCAGGTTAAATTGATAAAACCTACGCAGTTATTTTAAAAATCTAACTTTAAAACGAAGATTGCTTATTCAATATTCTCAAAAGAGTTACTTAATAAGATTGTAAACTATATCCAGGCAAAACCCTACATTATATTAAACGTAATGCATGCCTTACGATTTTTATTTAACACTAATATATATCCCTGGTCTGGTCGGTCTGGTACTGTAATTAACGATACTAATTTTGGGAAAGTGTAAGGATTCTAATGAAGAAAGAATTTTAAAAATACCGACCTTTTTCCAAAATTACTACAAATAATGAAAAATAAATGCAACAAAATTAAAACAAAACTCGGTTAAACAGTATGGTCCTTAAACATAAAAAGTCCAAACTCGTCATCATTTCTTAATCGTCTTGTGGTATTTATTTATTACAACAATTCATTCCGCAACACAACAAATAAGTTATTGCATTGCATGACTTAATTTAATTAATTATTAAAGTAATTATTTAGAATTAACTTTTTATTGCTTAGCTATTGCGTGGCTGATTGCTTAGGTCAATAAATATTATTTATTTAAATTATAAACCATATATAATATTGTATAAACTAGTCTCTTAGACAAAGAAATTGCTTCCATATCATTACCATAAAAGCAAAGGAAAAATATATCGATGTTTCTATAATAATTATGATTTAATTAACACGTAATTGATTTTGTATACAGGGTCATTCAAACTGAGTGATACATGCTAACAGTTACTTTTTTCAAAATAAACAACTGCGTTGTCGGATTAGGGTTAGAAGTGATCAAATGTTTGATCTGACCGCTCACTGTTTGCACGTACCAATTTGTAAATGATAATATGATAAATAATTATTACCATGACTGTCACAAACAATCAACAATCACTCCAATAAAACAAGGAATACTAAAAACAAACAGGTTCTAATTCAGGGATGAACAACCCACTTACTAGTGAACGCCATCTGTAGAAATTTGTTACTTAGTGTAGGATTTAGTAAGGTCTCTTTCTTGTAAGGATATCGACTTGTTAATCTGAACCCATGGCTTAGCTAATTACCTGACAGACAGGTAACCAAATAGAACATAATTAAAAATGCGTTATTGGTCAGGATTGTGTCAAAACTGTAGTGGATATTTTAATTTAATCCCTACTTAGCTGGGTTTACAGCAATCAGGAGATCACAGGAATAAAACTTTAATTAAATTTATTTAAAAAAAAGGTAAAAGTGAACAAATAAAATAACGTCTTTTCTTAGTTAAATCTACAGAAACTCTAAACTTAAAACTAGCCACAGGGGGGTATGCCACCTTCACCACCCCGCACTCCTACATCCCTAACCTACGTCTTTTCTCACGCATCCATCTCACTCTCGTACACACTCTTCCTCGCTCATACTTCTACACAGCTCTTACTTACATTCTACGACATCTGCTAATCATCATTTTCACACGCTCTACTTAAAATTTGAAACTTACATCTATCTACCCTAATCCTTAAATTAACGACTCAAGTCTACACAAACACAAAATGTTCTGTCCATTATTTCTGTCACCACAAAACTGTTAGACATGGGTCGCGATTTCGAACACTTTGGATCTCATCAGTAAATCATAACATCCACAACGCTGCTTGTGCTTATTCATTAAACGATGCTTAGTGGCCGCAGGAAGGTTGGTGTTGTGGTAAAACTGTCTTCACCTTGCTGATGAAATCTAATAAGTTCGAAATTGCGAATCACGTCTGACAATTTCCACAGAATACTGACCATGAACATTGATATTTGCACGTGTATTTTTATTGTTGTTAATAAACAGATAATTTTAGTTCATTATTCAGTAGAATTTGGAGATACGAAATATATATAAAGTATAAAAATAAATGCTGGTCACAAACTTCACAAACAATTTATTTTTAATAAGTAAAAATGCACATTTCGACTAACTTGGTAGTAGTCATCATCAGTGTATTAGATGTAATAAACAGAAAAACATAATAATAGTCTTTAGTCTCGAAGAATGTATAAATTCATTGTCCATAATCTAAAGCGGTAGGTCAAAGGCAATGATGTCGGTGTCAATATGCTATCATTTCCTAAGAATGTGTGTAACGATCTAAAATGACAAAATTAATTTGTTTTGGTGGCTATTTTCCATAATAAACTGTCCATTTTATTGTATTTGACTTGGCGCCAGTCGCGTTTTAGTTTGTTTGCAGTAAACAATAAAATTAAGAAAAGACAAGTAAAAGAAGCCATGGGCAACGTGCTACTTAATACGTATTCAATAACATTAATTTACAAATCCGAATGTTTAGCAACCAATCAAAATGTAGAAATTCTGAATGCTCATGCAATCATATTGTAGTTCAAATTAGAAAATGAAAGTATAAGACCGAAAGGCATCCATAAATAAAACTTGCAATTTTTGGGAAAAAACTGCATCCTTCCGTTTGTATTTATTCGAATTGATTTGAATTCATAAATATTTTAATGCGGTTTTCCTTGATGAATTTCATTTCGGAAGTATCGGAACTTAGAGGTTTATGATGACATGTCATGAAGCTTATGTGTTATTATACAATTAATTTTGATGGTTTAGGCATAATATTAAAATTAGAAATTATTGTAAAGGTGTGTTTATCGCAATTTTTCACTTTCGATCGTTGACCTTCAAATTGAATGATGTTATTATAGAATGCTGACAGTGACTGAGGTATTATTAGTAATAATGATGTTTAAGAAAAGGTCTTCTGGACGGTTTTCAATGCTGTATAGTTTTTCTGATGACCTTAACCTTTAATTGAAAAGTAGACCTCATATTGGATACGATTTTAAACGGTATTTTTTAATTGGAAAGGATTTTGAAAAATTCCTACGAATCATAATCGTTGATTTAAAATTGTCCGAATTATTGAATAATTATCATTATATAATAATTTTGCTATGTTGACATACAACAACAATGGGGGCTATGGAAGTCAATAAAGAAAAGGTGAAATAGGATTATAAGACACCTCAGATATGAAGGGTTAATTGCAGACGTATTAAAAGCAGAAACAGGAGTGAAGAAAGGCAGAGAATGACCTAGATTAGAGTAGTACTCTTTGCAAATAGTTAAGGTAAATGTGAAGTGGAATCTTGGGTTTACGTGTTTTATTTATTAATGATTAATAATAGAAGAGAAACCACTACAATTCACTGAATTTATTAGGTGAATACATTGATTGATTACATATGTTACACCTCACAGGGGCATCTTTATTTCGGCGTGAGTTTTAAACTGTTAAAGATATCCAAAAAAGAAGGAATAAAAATTCTTATTTTGAGTAGTAGGCACAGCGAACCGAATGCCATATCTCACGACCGGTTTGGACCTATCGGGTCTCATCAGGTGGGCGCTGGCAGAAAGGCTTTTACAAGCGCCTACCGATGAGAGCCGATAGGCCGAAACCGGTCGTGGGATATGTCTTTCGGTGCGCTGTGCCTACTCTGTAGGACGCGTTCCAAATGCGGGGATCTGTGATCCTTGGTAGTTAGACGAATAAGAATTTTTATTGCTTCTTTTTTTGTATAACATATCTTCTGTTTTAAACAGTTTAAAACTCACGCCGATCTGAAGATGCTCCTGTGGGTGAAACATATGTAATGAATGTATTCAAGTAATAAATTTAGTGAATTGTAGTGGTTCTCTTGTATAATTAATCATTAATAACTTAGTGAAATATGGAATTCCACCATCAACAAGCCTTATTTTTTCGATTATTTAGTTTTATTATAAGGGGATATTTGATTCTTTTGTTGGCTTTCAAAGCGTCTATTAAACGATTACAAGTTTTTTATTTATTTATTTTTTGTGTTTCATTCCCACCAGTTACTCGTGCTGGTGGGCGGGCAGTCCCTCCGATCGACACTGTAGGACAAAGCCGGAGGGTAAGGCGTAAGGCCCTCTTCAGTCTCCTTACAGGAATCGTGGGAATGGATGAGTGGTGTGGTGTGGTTAGGGAGAGAAAGATGAGACGGACACAATGAAGACAGAAGGGGTGTGAAATATTACTTCCCCAACATTTGCCTATTTATGTACAAAAATTGAAATATGGTCTTTGTTGTTAGTATTGTAGAATTGTAAAATCGTAGCCTGCACTTAATTCTTCTTAATTCCATTACTTATATTTTCAAAGATCTATTTTCCAAATTATAAAATGTCATGGTTACTGGTGTTTGCTTAAAGTCGCTTTTGGTTTTATTGATTTTTAATGTAAACAAAACTTTTTTGGTGCCAACTTTATCTATAATTTAGTATTCCTTTATATTTGCGATATAATTTAGTAATTATATTGGAGAATTATGCAAACGACAAAATTCCTTTAGCAAATCTGTATTCAGATTAAGCGGTTATAACGAATTTGTTGTTTTACGTAAAAATCAATTCGCCTTCGTCGCTAAAATTGTAGGTAAAACAAAGCAAAGAAACACAATAATAAAGGTTTTTACGCGTAAGTAGAGGAACTGACGTATTCGCGACGTAATGTATACCGAGAAATAATAAAATCTGTAAACAATGCCATAAATTTTACCCAGTAAATCTAACAGTAAATAATATTCATTACATTACTAAATAAACGTAACCAGACGAAAAGATTGAGTTTATTGAGTTCAAATATATATACATATATATAATGTTTAATACAGGAATTTTAAAGAAATTAAGTTGTTTTATCTATCTATTTTCATAATGTTTCACACGGAACCAAAAATAGATTCATTAAATTTTAATAGGCCATTGTTCAAAGTGCATCTTTGGTCCAAATTGCATATCAATTATGAACCAGATTTAATCATGTTGAACTTTAATTAAAAATCGCAAAGTTTCAAAAATATTTTATTTTATACACACTACAATATTGTTTCGCCAAACATTGGCTTCATCAGGTGATGATTTGACAAACTTAGATCTGTACAGGATATATATATGTATATATATATATATATATATATATATATATATATGTTGTACGATTTTCCTTTGCACAGTTCTACCACTTCTTTTCTACCTTAAGATGTTTTTTTGTAAGAAAAACACTCCGTAGAATTTAATTATTTTTTTAAATATAAAATATTTACACTAGCTTAAAATTAGGGTAATAACGAAGGAAATATTGATATTGCTTTACTACAAAAATGATGATTATGATTTACTAAACTATATTTGATAATTATTCGAGAACTGATTTCTAAAACGACTAAAGACTGACTAATGACTGTTACAACCTTTCTTCCCACTATCTAATCTACTCTCAATAGTGTTTTATATTTTCCGACATCCGGCAATGATGCCCCCGAGAACAATGGTCACTGTCAACCGCCGATGAGAATAGCACCGAACATTGTTCATTATTCTTCCTAGACTAAACAAGTATCAATCCTTGCATATACAGAACTTTAAAAATAACAGATGTAAAATTCCATTTAAACATATTTCAAAGATACAAAGTATTTACATTAACATTTGTATAAGTCTAACCTAAAAGGGGGGGATGTTATAGTGAAATATTTAGCAAAGGTCAATTTTTAAACTCTATTTGATTGTTTAATGCTAGCTCCTTTTCATGATATCTGTTAATTTTTAAGCTAATGTTTGGCGAAACAAAATTGTAGTGTCTACAAAATAAAATATTTTTAAAACTTTGCGATTTTTAATAAAAATTCAACATGATTAATAATTCGTTTCAACAAGTACTAGCATCTACTATCAACAAATGAACCAGATTTCCTAGAGAAAACTACAGAAGTTTTTCCGGACGTCTATTTTCCATCTAAACACCGCCTGATACGCTCTTTTTCAGTACCAATTGATAGTTCTATTTGAACGCGTGTGAACACGAGTGTTGCTCTACCGATTTAGGCGCGTGTAGAATGTAGGATCAGTGTATGAGATTAATGTATTCTACTATACGCGCGTTGCAAAAAACGAAAATGTGACGCGCGTCTGTCTGAACGTAGATCGCTTATATATCTAATTTAAAGCATGACATATTAGAACAGGCACGAGCAACCCTTTTTTACAACGAACTATCCACTAATCTAATAATCTTGTACAAGTCGCATATGAGAAGCTTATGATAATACAAACACTGAATAATAAAGTATAAAAATAAAATCTCGTCACAAATTTCACAAACAATTTATTTTTAAAAAAGAATTATTATAATTTACCGGGCATTTGGGCCGTGGTCTATAGGCTTTTTGGTTGGCTGACGTTTCGAAAGCGTCTAATAGATCGAAAGCTGCTACAACTACCAAACCACAAACTCTTCTGAAGATGTCAGCCGAAGCCGCTGACGAAACGTCAGGCAACAAATAAGCCTATAAATCACGGCCCAAAATCCCGGTAAATTATCTTAATTCGATTGACGCTGGTCGTGAAAGCCTACATACTACAATTTATTTTTAATAATTACAAACGCATATTTCGACTACCATGTAGTCATCATCAATGTATTGGATATTTTAAACAGAAAAACATAATAATAATCTTTATCCTCGAAGAATGTATAAATTCATTATCATGTTTTTCTATTTATTACATCTAAAACACTGATGATTACTACTACCAAGTTAGTCGAAATGTGCATTTGTACTTATTAAAAATAAATTATTTGTTTGTGACGAGCTTTTATTTTTATACTTTAGTATACCTTCACAAGTTACTCTAAAACAAAATATATAAAAAGAAAATTATATATATTTTGTATCTCCAAATTCTACTGAATAATGAACTAAAATTATCTGTTTATTAACAACAATGAAAATACACGTGCGAAAAATATCAATGTTCATGGTCAGTATTCTGTGGAAATTGTCTTATTAGATTTCATCAGCAAGGTGTAGACAGTTCTACCACAACACCGTCTTTCCTGCGGCCAGTAAACAGCGTTTAATGAATAAGCACAAGCAGCGATGTGGATATTATGATTTACTGATGAGATCCAAAGAGTTCGAAATCGCGACCCATTTCTAACAGTTTTGACACAATCCTGACCAATAACGCATTTTTAATTATGTTCTATTTGGTTACGTGTCTGTCAGGTAATTAGCTAAGCCATGGGTTCAGTTTAACAAGTCGATATCCTTACAAGAAAGAGACCTTACTAAATCCTACACTAAGTAGCAAAATTCTATAGATGGCGTTCACTAGTAAGTGGGTTGTTCATCCCTGTATTAGAACCTGTTTGTTTTTCGTAGTCCTTGTTTAATTGAAGTGATTGTTGATTGTTTGTGACAGTCATGGTAATAAGTGTTTTTATCATATTATCATTTATAAATTGGCACGTGCAAATAGTGAGCGGTCAGATAAAACATTTGATCACTTCTAATCCTAATCCGAGAACGCAGTTGTTTATTTCGAAAAAAGCAACGGTTAGCACGTCCATATGACATACGTAAGCTTTCGAAATTAACTTTTAATGACGCGTGTGAGGCATTATACGAGAGTTATGAGCATTTCATTGACAGTTATTCTCTGATGTTGCAGAACTTATTTGCGGTTATACCAAAAATTTTGTCAAAATCTGACAATTTCTCTACGAATAATGTCCATATTTTGAATCCAGTCAAGCGAACGGTTATTGTTTACTGTTATTGGTAACTGAGGGTCGTTTTTACCGTTTTTAATATAATTAATACTTCACAAAAAACAGTTACAGAATCTGAGAATTTATTTTTATACTCCACAAACATTTACAATATCTATACTTAAATAAATTAACAAGTCAAATAAGTATTTTAACTTTTAGAAAAATTTAGAGGAAACGTTTCACGTGCTATATAATTTACAATATAGTTAGATAGATAACTTACTTTTTATTTATCAAACGACTTTTTTCTTACTTTTACTGCCTTCATTCCCACCAATTACTAATTTTGGTGGGCGAGAATATTTCTTCGACAAAATTAAAGATATACAAAATATACCAATTATTATTAATAATGTGGACTGTTGAATTAGCGGAAAAGAAAAAGTTAGATGTGGTGTTAAAAGATGTTTTAGTAATAAAATATATAGATATATACAGGGTCGTTTAAATTGAGTAGTACTTTAGATGTTTTAGGGAAACTAATCATGTTACATGTTAAACAGGATAAAAAAAGGAATCGAATGACGAAGTGCTTTGTGTTTCAAGTTTTTAAACTTTGGATGTTTTTTCTGAACGCACTGTACAAATTATAAAGCTTAGTTTTGGCATGACGTTAACGTTAGCCATATGACTTGGTTATAACTAGTAAAACTTTCAACATTCTAAGTCATTTCATTTTTTATGGAAGTTATGATTATGGTTTTTTATAGTTTGGGTTGCGGTGCAATCTTTTTTCCAATAAATTAAATTATCTCAGAAACTATTCATCTTAAGCATATGGGCATACATGTTGGTTATCAAAGTCACCTTAAAATTTTGTGTTTCATACGAATTCATCGTAAAAAATATACCATTCCAGTTAAAATAAGAAAGTTGACATTAACTTCCTGTATAACCGGAAGTGCCCTACAGTTGAAATTACTTTAGTTACTAGATAACTCCTACTCCTAAATTTTCAAATCTGTAACATGTTTAGATTCCCTAAAACGTCTAATGTACAACTCAGTTTAAAGTACCCTGTATATATACCCCATTACTCCGACCCAAAACAATATATATACAGTACTATCACGCATCGACGTCCTATTACAAACAAAATCCGTTCTTCGTTACAAAAGTATGGTCTCAATATAGTCTATAGGTAAAACTAATCACTCATTAGGAAAATTCATAAGAAACAATAATGACAAAGTCAATAATAAAACATGCTATGGAGTTTACAGCTTAACCAGTGGGTCTTGTCCCAGACGGGGCGGAATTTTTAAAAACGAGCACTAGAACATAAAAATAGTTTCTTTAAAAATAACGCATGATTTAAATTTTGCTAATCATATAGTAGAAGAAAATCATATATTCAATGATAAACTAGAAATTTTACACAAATGCAATAAAGGTCAAAAATTAAATTTACTGAAAATTTTAAAAATAAGTAAATATAAAAGACTCAATTACCCCTACCGGCATTGAGTTACACTGTTGATTCCGATGTATTCTTAGACGAAGATATAACATATCCAAAAAAGAAGGAAAAAGAAATATTATTATTAGCCCTTGGAGTAGTTGTTTCTGTTGATTCCATATTTATATTTAAATTTTTATATTTATAATATAGGCTGTAAAGGAATTTCTGCCAGAGCCTACCTGATGAGACCCGATAGGTCGAAACCGGTCGTGGGATATGGCTTTCAGTTCGTTGTGCCTACTTGGTAGGATGCGTTCAAAATTTGAGATCTTTGATCTTAATATTTAGACGAATAAGGATTTTAATTCCTTTTTTTTTTTTGATAAAACTATTAATGTTTTAAGATGTTCTAGATTCAGAGAATTGCGAGGGAGGTACGTATACAACCAATCTTTGAATTGACAACTGTATCCTAGTTATCATTTATTCCCTTATTTATAATGCAAGCTATTTATAAATATGGAATCAACAGAAACAACTACTCCGAGGGCTAATACCCTTACCGTCATTGAATTACACTGTTGATTTCATAGATTCTTAGATAAAAAAAATATAACAAAAAAGAAAGAAGGAATTAAAATCCTTTTTCGTCTAAATTTTAGGGATCACAGGTCCCACATTTCGAGCGCATCCTACATAGGTCGTGAGTATGGCTTTCGGTACGCTGTGCCTACTGTGTAAGACGCGTTCGAAATGTGGGATATATGATCCCTAAAATTTGGACGAAAAAGGATTTTAATGCCTTCTCTATTTTTTGAATACATACTATTTATTATTTCTGATACTGAAACATAATTTATTTAATGTAAGAAGTAACATTTCCTCGATATTTTTCTGATGTGTTTCAATGGTTTAACATATTTACTGTACAAAATGTAAATATTATTTTGCACGTATTTATGTATATATGTATTTTACATCCTAGAATTCCAGCGTCGTATTACATTCATCGTAAATTCAATATAATTGTTTTGATTTCGTTGCATGCAAGACTTTTAGTTTCAATATTTACCTGGTACTATTACTTCGCAAATATCAAAATAACGTTTCTAGCAATTCGTTGTTGTTGTTGTACGTTTATCATATTTAAATTGTACATAAGTCACTTTTCGCAAGTGAGTTTTATGTTTGGCGTATGCAAATTGAGTTCGAATAACACTAAAAATTGTGCACATACACAGAATTTTATTTTTTTATTCTTCAATTGAAACACACACAGAGTTACTAGATAGTCAAACAGTGGAGTTAGTTTAAGAAGCAAATAACATTCTTATATTTCAAAAGTTTTAAAGATTGTAAATGTGTTTTATATTCATGATTGATTGAATTATTAACCGTTTATTGAATTTATTAGTCTCGGTGTTAATTCTAAAAAAGAATTTCTATCTTTACATTTTGTTAATCATTTAAGGAAACTAGGCTTTAGAACAGTCGAAAATAATCCTCTAACATTATAGAATCTTATAGTCAACAACAAGAGAAAGAATAAGCAATTTAGTTTAGTATTGTATTACTCTTGATAATCGGCAAAGCCCGAAACAATTGTCGAGTTTCAAATAGATAAATTGGTAAACATTACTTCGTTTCTCTTTCTTCGTTTATTCAACAATGTTTCACAAAAGGTGCACCGTAGATAGTTTGAATTTTATTAATCGTTTGTTTGATATAACTAATAGTTGCCGAATGTATGTATGTTGTTTTTTATTCAATTATGACATTATCATTTGGGACTGGTATAATAAACAGATCGTTTTACGAAAATAAGAAGAAGAAGAATGCACATACTAAAGATATGTACTGTACATTTACCTCAAATTGTAATCAAATATATCATAAAAAGAATATAAATCAATTGGGATTGTAATTGTAATATTTAGTACTGAAAATTGTATTTTAATAAAATGGTTCTCAAGCATTCAAATTTGGTCAATGTCCAGCGTATTTACATCTGGTGGCCTACCTAATATTATTGTCAGATTTCCTTCGAAAAACTTTAATTAGTGTCAAGATCCATTTGAACATAATACAATTTATGTTACTGTTTCTCATACAGTTCATAATCCTTGTTTGTCAAATATTTTTTTAATTTACTTGCTCAAGTTGAAACAGCAGTAGTATTGAAAATCTACCTTGACTAATAGAGTTAAAGCCTTGGAATTTACAATTTATAATTTTCCAAATCCAACTCACATAATTTTAATTTCCTTAATTATACTAATGACCCAAACCAGGCTTAATTTATCTTAAACTTCATTTTCCTCGTTTTTATAAGACTCCTACACGTCTATTTCTGAACGTCTCATTAATAAAATTAAATCGTAACACTTATCTAATGACGAAAGTAACTGCCTAAGGCGGTAGGATTTCTCGTTGCTTTTTTTAGAAACGGCGAAAACAGATTTATTTTCTTGTATTAAAAAAAGTGGTTTTGTATGACAAAGACGAAGGGCGGACGCGTAAGACCCATATCAATGCCCTAATTGTAAAATAAGACTAAATATGAATGTATAAGACCAAAACGACGGCGAATATCACAAGAACAAGATAAAAAAAATGTAGTTCAATCCGAAATTCATCTTGTTGGACTTTTCGTAAGACTATATGCAAATAAGTAAGTCTAAGATGAATAGGTAAAACTAATTGTCAGATCAAGAATAAGTGACTAATTGTAAGACCAATCAGAATGAGTTAAAAGTAATTGAGACTAAAAATGAATGGAAATGACTAATTTATGCGATGGATTCTACGGATGCTTGTTTGAAATCCATAATGAGATAAAAAACACAATATTGTAAATTTCAATAACTTTTATTGTTTCGTTACACTGTGACTTCTTTGGATGTAATAAAATAATACTTAAAAACTAAACAATGTTTTGTCCTTAAATACTATTTGAGGGGGTGGGGTTAAGGGTAGGAAAGTGCGCAATGAAAAAAGGCTAATTTATGTTGAACTATTATTTATTATGATGTCTATATGTGTAGGTTTGTGGTATATAGAAAACTTATGTTAATTATTTAATTTAGTGATTGTGAGGTCTAAAAAGTTTATTTGATTATTGATTTCAATTCCATAGTAAATTTTGAGCACTTCATAGACTAATAAACACACCCATGTCACAGTCAGATTATGAAAAAGAACTGACAATAATTGAACAAATAGCTATCAACAATAACTACAGCACACACACAGTAGATTCATTATTAAAAAAACTGCTCTATAAAAAGTGATTAACTAAATATACCCCAGTACCCATGAAAAACAGTAAAGACGAAACCGATAAATACGTCAGGTGTTTATGAGGTACGATGTAAATCGTGTAATATGTACTATATAGGAATGACATGTAGGAACATTAAAACTAGGCTAAATGAACATAAAGAATCATATATAAATTAAAAAAACAGACTCCAATTATGCATACCATCTAATTAATAACAACCACGAATTTAATGACGATTTTCAAGCTTTACATATCGAAAACAATAAATATAAATTATCCTTATTAAAAGCTATAGAAATAAATAAATGTAAAAATACCCAATTTGTTAATAAATGAACAACTAGAACTAGGAAACTCCCCATTATTAAACATCTTCCCTCTCCTATCTCCACCCCCTGAAATAGTATTTAAGGATAAAACATTGTTTAGTTTTTAAGTATTATTGTATTACTTCCGAAGAAGTTACAGTATGACGAAACAATTGTCAAGTACAATAAAAGTTATTGAAATTTACAATATTGTTTTTGTTTATTAATTGACTAATTGTAAGGCCAGTAACTACTATGACCAAAGAAAACTGAATGAATAAGACCAACATAAAATGTGTAAGGGACTTCGGTCTCATTAATAAATACATTTAGACATTAAATTATATGGAGTACTTTATAATAAGCGACGCAAATAAACGCTTATTTGAAATCTTTTCTTTTGTATTTTCCCTCTAACCTTTTCGTTTTATTTATTATTGACTATTATTATTTTAGTTATAGCTATCTCAGACATTAGGTAACTTCCTGAAAATCACTCCAATCGATAAAGTAACATCTGTAATAATAGCTAAAATTGTTAATTGCTTTGTTTACTGTACGTTTGTTAACTTTTTTATGAAGTGACAATTTAATTACACCTTCCGGTTCTTGATGCGAAGATAAAATTGTAGGTACGCTCAATAAAATTAAAGGTCAAAGGCTTATAGGCTTTTACATAATAAATAATACGCCATTAAATTGTTCGGCAAATAATAATGAATAACTAACTGTGGGATCACAAAATAAAACGGTTTGTTCGGTGCATTAAGTATAATGTTTAATTAACAATAAAGCAAAAACAGTGCAGGATTGATAAACAAAGTGTAGTAACAAATGAATTGAAACACAGTAGTAATGAGAAACATCCACTAAATCCACGCACGCACGCAACTAGTACTCGACTACTACTGGGGTGGACTGACCCCCTCGATTGCTCGGTACCTAACACACATACAGTTCCACCCTTTCCCCCTACTCTTCTCAACTTGATACACTCGACCATGCCCTCACCGTTTCTTTTCACCCTTGCTCTACAATTTTCTTCATTAATAAGGTCTTCTACATAAATCATTTATTTAATTTTTGCTTACAAAATACGAGGGTAAATCAAATATAAACGGTAACTTTACTATTTAGCTTAACACGTAATTCCGATGTAGAGGATTCGATACTCCAGTGGTGTTTTGTTTATGAGGAGGGGGAAACCGGCTTAGGTAGCAGATGCTACTGCGCTCGGTTCTGTCCGCAGTACAGCCGTGACTGAGCGCAAGGTACCTTCGTCTGGTGCACAATCACAATGCGCATCGTCATAAAGTTTTTACCCAATGAAGGTGTTAAACATAATTTGAACAATTGAAGGCACAGTCTGGGGATGCTACACTGTCTCAGAATCGAGTGTATACGTGGGTCAGAGAACAGAGAATTCAGAGATGGGCGACAACGTGTCGAAAATGAATGTCATGATCGACGTCCAAGATCAAGTCTTATAAATGACATTACGAACATCCGTACTGTTCTAGAGCTTGTTGAAAGTGATCACCATCAGCCGGTTAACTATTGAATAAATCTCATCAGAAGTGGGTAGAGTGGGTATCAGCTATGGGAGTGTTCAATTCATCGTCACTAATCAACTTGGCTTTAGAAAAATTACCGCTTGCTGGGTTCCAAGGTTGTTGGCCGAAAACCAAAAACAGGTCAGGTCGGAGATCAGTGAAAGACGAAAGATTTCTAAATCGATTCCGACAAGAAGGGGAGGTTTAGGAATTTTTTGAGGCGTATCCTCACTTGTGATAAAACTTGGGCCAACCACTACACTACTAAACTCCCGAATCAAAAGTGGCGAGTAAGGAGTGGCGAAGAAAGGATGAAGGCTGCCCTGTCCCTGTCAAAGCCAAAACCTGTCTCTCAGCCGGAAAAGTTCTTGCGACTGTTTGCGACTTCATTGAGTCAATGGGAGTTTTATTAATTGATTAATTATAATCTATTATGATTTACTATTCTGAGTTGCTACAGTCGATAAAAATCGCGTATCGAAGCAAACGACAAGGTATGCCCATACGAGACGTCATCCTCCTTCATGACAACGCCAGGAATAAATTGGAAGATATGGGCTGGGAAACCTTCGAGCCTCTATAATCCCCGTTATAGGCCTGACTCCTGACTTGCCACCCTGTAATTATTTTTGGATCACATGGAGGCAAAAGATTTGAAAGCAGTGAAGGAGTAGAGGAGTATGTGCGTAATTGGCTGACAACTCGCCCTCAAACTTTTTACGAAGAAGGAAAATGCAAGCATCCAAATTTGTGCAAAAGTGTGTAGAGCACGAAGGTGACTACATTGAAAATTGTTAAATGTTTAGTTTGTATGTACCATTAATCAATAAATTTATTTTACAGAATTACCGTTAATATTTGATTTACTCTTGTATTAATTTAAATGAAAATATATATAAACAAAATGCTTTTAGATGTTTCAAATATGTTTATTAGCACACTCCACATATGTTTCGACTTCCGAAGTCTTTCTCAAGAGTAACAGATATTTACTAAATTTAAACTGTAACTTAATGTTATTTATACAAAAGTCAAAAAGTATTTATAGTTAGGTATTGCAAGTAATAAGATGTACAGGTACAAGTATATTAGAGGTAGTTATACAAAGGTATAGTTATTTAGGGAAAAACCCTTGTCGGGTTGTAATTCTTCAGAAATTGGTCAATCACCGGTGTGTCTTGGAACTCGGATTTATCATTTGTTATGTTACAATTATTTCTAAAGGCTTTTTTAATTTCGAACTGCTCTAAAATATTTAGACGTTGATCTTTATTTTCTATATGTAATAGGTTGAAGTTATCTCTGTCGATTTTATGGCCATTTTCTAGGCAATGTAGGCTTATGCCTGTAGATACCTTTTTGTTTTATATATCTTTTTCGTGTTCTTTTAAACGTATGTTGAAATTACGACCTGTTTGACCAATGTAAAAAGAATTATAATCCTTACAGTTCAGCTGATATATACCACTTTTTTGTAATTTATCGGTTTTTTGTTTGTTGTTTGTTAAAATGCTTTTTAAATTAGTTTTATTGATCAAAATTGTTTTTATTCCTGATTTTTTTAATTCAGTACAAATTTTGTTGTTATTATTACTAGTATAATTAATTAATTTGAATTGTTTGTCTTCTTGTTTACACTTATAAAATTTGTTCAAAATTAGTTTTTTCTTTTTGTTTCTAATCAATTCATTAATTAATTTAGTTTTATATCCGTTATTCTTAGCAATAATTTTTATAATGTCAAGTTCTTTCTTATAATTCTGTTGGCTTAATGGGAAATGTAATAGTCTGTGAATCAAACTGTGAAAAGTTGAAAGTTTTATTTGCCAAGACTGTTTTGATCTTGCGTGTATGATGGCGTCAGTACTTGTGTTTTTCCTATAAATATCATAATGAAGTTTATTATCTATAATTTTAACGTTTACATCTAGAAAATTCAGACCTTGATTTACATCTTGGTTTTCCATTGTAAATTTAATTCTATTATTCAATTTGTTACATACTCTCATGCTCTCGTATGTTTCACCATCAGATATCAAGACAAAATATTATTTAATGATATCAATTACTGCTTTTACTCAAGTCTTTAAATTAGTCATCGAGATAGTGCTCAAACATTTACATAGCAGCAACCTTTTGAAATATAAAATACCACCCCCTGTTCCTAGTGGACTGTCTGCCTGCTGAGAAACGTAATCCCCCTTATTATCCGAACATGTTGAAACGTAACGTTGAAATGTCCTGCCCAAGCTCTTAAACTATTCTCTTAATTCAAACTAATTTAAACTTAAAAGAGCAAGGGGCTGTAATTATAATATGTAGGTACTTTGAATGAAAATTCCTTCCAGAATTACGTGGAACTGACTGAAAATTATTCTGAGAACTGCTTAGAACAAAAGAAGGCTGTAATACGAAAAGTATGCTCTTCTTAATTAGTAAGTTACAAACCTTCGTGAATATAAATCGTGAGTGAGTGAAGTGCGAATCGTCGCTATAATACAAAATGAAATCGATAATATTTTATTTTTAGAATATGAAGAACTTTAAGGGTAATGCATATACTGAACTTAAGTCAGCCTTTCAAGCTTTCTGAATGCAGTGAGCACTTTTCATTTTATTATTTCATACAAAACAAAATCGAATGAGGAGAAACAAATATATCAAAAAGGAATTTAAAATTTAAATTTAATAAAACAAAAAGATTTCGAAGAAATTATTTATTGTACACTAATATTGTTTCACCACACTGTGGCTTCATCAGGTGTATATACATTCTACAAACTTACAGTTACTTAAATACTAACTTAGGTGGTAAATTTAGATTAAGGAGAGGGGAAATGTTTCCCTCTATCCCTATCTGTCCAATATACACTTTATCACAATCTTTACACGCTAGTTAGTAAATACATTATTTTTTAACTTTTTTAGTTTTGTCTTTACAATTTTTTAAAAAAGAACCTATAGAGTTATTGGTTTTGAAAGACACAGAAATATCATTATTTTATTTTATAATTTTGTTAGTTTTTGTGGAAATATTTCCTAAATAAGATAAAGAAACAAATTTCGTATTTTTATATTGAATGACCAATTTACCACCTAAGTTAGTATTTAAGTAACTGTAAGTTAGTAGAATGTATATACACCTGATGAAGCCACAGTATGGTGAAACAATATTATAGTGTACAATAAATAAATTCTTGGAAACCTTTTTGTTTAATTCAATTTAAATTTTAAATTATGTTTGAGTTTCGACAAACAACTGCCGCATCAGTGAAATATATCAAAAAGGAATAGTGGTAATATATTTTGGAAACTTTATTTATCCGTGATTGTTATCTAAAGATAATATTATTGCCTATATAAAATAGAGACTCACGTTCATTAAATTAAATTACCGTGTAGGTATATTGTTAACAATTAGTTTAGGTTTTTTAATTAGCTTCATTAAAGTTATAGGCCGTGGTAACATCCCTTCCAATTAATCATGATTATAACGGATTCCAGAGTAAACAAAAGAATGTAATGGATCGAAAATAAAGCTAAATTGGTGACAGTTCTAGGTCATTTACAGATGTATATTACGTTACGTTCGATCAATAAATGGAATGACTAGAGAGTTCCTTAACTTTTTATGTCAGTAGACAGTTTGCCAAAAAGGATTCTAAACAAAGGTCAAAGTCATTTGTTTTCCATTATAAACCCTTATAATTAGGTTTAAATTTTAATTCTGGACGTACCGTTAATTTTTCTCTCTTGTTCCGTTGTATCTAGTAAAGGTACTCATTTACAAGAAGGAAATTAAAGCAGACTAATGTAAGAAACGAAATATTTTCAAGATGAGTGGAAAATGAGTCCGCGTCGGCTAAAAGCGAGTACCATACGAGTACTGACACAAATGTATTACTTTGGGGTTGTGGACTCGCAGGTGTATAAGGTATTGTAAAGGAAAACAAGTGGATCCAACTAAACATAACACTAATTGGTTTTTTTGGCACAAATCACGACTGTTAAGGGACTCTAAACAAAGGTCAAAGTCATTTGTTGTTCATTATAAACTTTTATAATTAGTCTTAAATTTTAATTCTAGACGTACCCTTAGGTAAGGAAATGAAAGCAGACTAATGTAAGAAACGAAATGTTTTCAAGATGGGTAGAAAATGAGTCCGCACTGGTTAAAGGCGAGTACCATATAAGTACTGACACAAATTTACTACTTTGGGGTTGTGGACTCAGGTGTGTATAAGGTATTCTCAACGAAAAAAAAAGTGGATCCAACTAAACATAACACTAATTGATTTTTTTGGCACAAATCACAATCGTTGTTAATTTTTTTTTCCATACTGTGTATGACTCACCACCTTCACAGCCATTAATCTAATGACAAATTAAACAGTGGAAATGTCTTATGGTCACGTTCAAAAAAAAATATTACTCTACCATGACTCTATCATTTTTTATTTTCTGCGGCTTAAAAAACAGCGTCCTCACATTTCTCGTGATTTATGATAGATATTTTGAATATGAAACTTGATATATTTAACCCGAGTTTAAAATAATCCTAATACCTACGTCTCTCTTTCTCTTCAAACACGATTTCCAATAAAATGGAATAATTCAAATTAAAAATCTCTCTTTCCACTATATTCATACTGTCTTCCACAGAATAAATAATTGAAGAAGTATATCTAATTTTTTGTTTAGTCTAGATCGTTTTTTGATCTTCGAACATTCACCTCTATTTATTTTTTGCTAGAAACGCCAACAATATAATAAATCAATTGAATAACCTTAATACATTATTTGCAAGCATAATAGTTTTAGATCATCATCGGTCATTTGCTGTGAACTAATCAATTACAGTTTCATAGGTCAATTAGTTTCACCTCAATATAAATTTCGTTTCAATAATTTAAATTTACCGTAAACAAAATGCATTCTATACTGCTTGACTATTTTGTTATGTTACTATTTTTAAACTAGACAGGTATTGGGTAACATAAAAAAGCTCGTAAATCAATGCCATCGTATCCGTACATAATGTGTGTATGTATGTACATTGTTTCACTTTTACGGAAATTATACAAAAAACGTTTTGGTATATTGAATACATTGGATTTTTAGTTGTTATTCTACTGTCGTACAGCTTTGCTGTGACGTGTAAATGGCGATAAGTGAAGTATTTTAACAAAAGCATAAATTGAAGAAATTCCCTCACGTCGTGAATAATACAGTAACTGGAAGGCGGTGATAAATTTCAATTGTTATTTAGTTACGCAGATAGAATAAATTCTTTGATAATATCGCTCAGGTTGTTTCAAGAATCTTTTTCATGCAGGAACTAATCCAAAATGACTTTCAGAGAGTAAGAAAGTATAAGGAAACTACATTAGGAACCAGTCGAACTAATTGATATTTCTGGATGTTTTCGGGGCATGTTGTATGCCAGTCCACAATGATTCCCAATGAAAAACGAACTACTAATCCTACGTGATGAGTTAGTTTAAATAAAATAATAAAGTGTACACTTTCTCTGTAAGAATTTGTAGGGTAATCATTAAAATAAAGGTGGTCAACAAGGGAAGATTGTGAAAGATTATGTTAATGTTTAATGTCTGTTTAATACGATGATAAAGAGATTTGTTTGTTATAAGGTTGATATAAAAATTTGAAATTTAGGTAATAATATAGTACGAGGGTGGTTTAATAAGTCCTTGACATTTTTAATTTCCCGCGCAGTAACTATAATGGCAATACTATTTCCGTTAATTCCATTTTTCCAGTTTTGGGTACACAATAGTCCAACAGCTGCTAAAAACTTTTTATAATATAGAAGTAGTCGACAAGAAAAAATATTGTACGCACTTTGTTAAAGTTTATTTTTGAATATGCAGATATGCAAATATTTATTGCTAACAATTCTGCCTGTCAGTCCTACTCGGCGCCAAAGAGACGTGTTTTATGTTATAATAAACCAGATAGATTTTTAATTATGCCTGTTGTGGTATACCTAGCAGAGATTGCAATAGTTTCTTTTTAAAACTGTTTACCTATTTGATTTACAATTACGACTTTTTTTACTAATGTCAATAAAAACTAACAAACACTTTTGACGTAGAAGGATAAGTAGAAGTTGTGTTTTTTCACTTGACATAAACAAAGATGTTTGCTTTTTATTAAAGAATTTTGATCTTTCGTAAAGTGTTAAAACAGATACCCCAAATGCTAGAACTGTTTTATTGCAGCTACCTCGACGGTAAAACCTGAAAAAGCACTTACATTAAGCGAAACTTTTTCTATTTCACTTGATTTGGGTGTACATATTTCCAAGTAAACCAATAAATAATAAATTATTACCTTAGAAACATAAAAAGACTTTTATTAGCGTAAACCTTTTTAATAAGAAATAGCCAATCAACTTGTTTATTATTATTATTATTGTTGCCAAGACTAATTGATGTATTCTGTCTAAAATGAGTCTATTTTGCTAGTCGTATGGGCAATTAGGCTTGATGCTACAGCCACACTGTATTCAAAGAGGTTTTTAACTTTTTAGGCTGATTGCGATTGACCTTTTCCAATAGCAGCATTAAGTTTATTCAGTCAATGAATATATAATACATGGGCTGAAAAGTCCCTGCCTTCAAGAGACAGCTGTTAAAACTTCATGATATTCCACTCATTAGTTTGTGAGTTATTGTGCTAAGAATGACTTTATCCAGCTACTTTTGTTATTTTCAAAACAATGGATCAAAAACAATTTCCCATTTTAATTTTACACTGCTTCATGATGGAAAAAAATACTGTTCAAGTGAAGCAATGGCTTGAAAACTGTTATGGAGGCTCCACTCCATCGGAAACAGCCAAAACAAAATAAAACGTTGGTTTGTTGGTTTGCTGACTTCAAACATGGTCATAACTTAGAGACACTGATGATGCTGAACACAGTGGATGTCCAAATGAGGCGGAAGCAGGAACACCAGAAAACATCAAAGAAATCGACAAAATCTGGCTATGTTTAAACGTAACACACCGGAATTTCGGAATCGACAATCCGTCGATTTGTGACAATGGATGAGACATGGATCACTACACCATCACTTCAGGCAAAGGCAAAGGCAAAGGCAAAGGCAAAGGCAAAGGCAAAGGCAAAGGCAAAGGCAAAGGCAAAGGCAAAGGCAAAGGCAAAGGCAAAGGCAAAGGCAAAGGCAAAGGCAAAGGCAAAGGCAAAGGCAAAGGCAAAGGCAAAGGCAAAGGCAAAGGCAAAGGCAAAGGCAAAGGCAAAGGCAAAGGCAAAGGCAAAGGCAAAGGCAAAGGCAAAGGCAAAGGCAAAGGCAAAGGCAAAGGCAAAGGCAAAGGCAAAGGCAAAGGCAAAGGCAAAGGCAAAGGCAAAGGCAAAGGCAAAGGCAAAGGCAAAGGCAAAGGCAAAGGCAAAGGCAAAGGCAAAGGCAAAGGCAAAGGCAAAGGCAAAGGCAAAGGCAAAGGCAAAGGCAAAGGCAAAGGCAAAGCCAAAGCCAAAGCCAAAGCCAAAGGCATTGCAAAGAAACGGTCGCATATGCCAAAGAAAACAATTTTGTTTCATCAAGACAACGTATCGTGTCACAGTCATTTGTCATCAAAATAATGGCAAAACTACAAGAATCGAACTTCGAATTGCTCTCACATCCACCGTATTCTCTAGATTTGTAAACTTCTACCACCGACTACTGGCTGTTCGCAGACCTCAAAAAAATGCTCGTCGGCAAGAAATTTCGCTCGAATGAAGAGGTTATCGCTATATTGATGAAGCTGGGGTCTATTTTGAGGCAAAAGATAAATTGTTCTACAAAAGTGTTATTGAAATGTGAGAGTGGTGCTGGAATGATTGTGTTGTTCTTGATGGAGATTACGTTGATGAATAAAGCCACTTTTGAACAATAAGAAAACGTGTTTTCTTTGTTAGGCCTGGGACTTCTCAGCCTATGTGTTATATACCTACACATACTACCATGGATAGTCTATTAGCTGTTGTAGAACATTTTTGATGCAATGTGAGAAAATTTAATAATATTAATTTTACCCTCAAAACAGCATTCGTGGTTATCAAGATAATCCGTAGCTGTCCGTTAACGATCTCAAACTAAAATTACTGATCTGGCCAGAACTTTGTTTTCTATGCTAATTTATAGAAAAATTATTAGAAACGTGACCAGAATCGACGAAAACATTATACCTATTGGAATTTCACTACTTCAAGTATCTTCTTTTTTGACCGTAATAAGTGTAGACTCTAATTTGATTTTTACATAATTTAATGTTTAAAAAACTAAAAGTGAGTCACCGCTAATTATCACAACATTAGTATATCTGATATAGTTTTGCCGCACGATAGGAATAACTACGATAAGTTTACTGAAAAGGTTTTAGTTTTTTTGGACAAATAGTGAACTTTAAATTTTCTTTTTTATCAGTGTTGTTCTTTATGGATCATTTTCTTCGTAATCTTTAAAGTAGATGTTCTTGTCATAAAGGTACGTAACAAATTATAACCAAATTAGAAATAAATTTAATAATCAATTGTATATATTTTGTATAGTTATAATGAAATATTTGAAAAATTTTTAATACGGGTAAATTTTAAATATATCAATATGATATTTTCAAAAAAGAAGGAATTAAAATCCTTATTCGTCTGAATTTTAAAATCAAAGATCTCACATTTTGAACGCGTCCTACCAAATAGGCACAACGAACCGAAAGCTATATCCCACAACCGGTTTCGACCTATCGGGTCTCATCAGGTGGGCGCTGGCAAAAAGGCCTTTACGGGCTATATTACAAATATAAATATAAATATAAATATGGAATCAACAGAAACAACTACTCCGAGGGCTAATACCCCTACCGGCCTTGAATTACACTGTTGATTCCGATGGACTCCTATAACATATTCAAAAAGAAGGAATTAAAATCCTTATTCGTCCAAATTTTAAGCTCAAAGATCTCACATTTGGAACGCGTATTTCAATGCCGGTAGAGGTATTAGCCCTCGGAGTAGTTGTTTCTGTTGATTCCATATTTATATTTATATTTATATTTGTAATATAGCCTGTAAAGGCCTTTCTGCCAGCGCCCACCTGATGAGACCCGATAGGTCGAAACCGGTCGTGAGATGTGGCTTTCGGTTCGTTGTGCCTACTTGGTAGGACGCGTTCAAAATGTGAGATCTTTGATCTTAAAATTTAGACGAATAAGGATTTTAATTCCTTCTTTTTTGAATATGTTATATTTTCGTCTAAGAATCCATCGGAATCAACAGTGTAATTCAATGCCGGTAAGGGTATTAGCCCTCGGAGTAGTTGTTTCTGTTGATTCCATATTTATATTTATATTTATATTTGCAATACGATACTATATATTGAAGTAATATGTTTTCATTACAGATTACCTCAAATTAATTAGGAAAATTTCTTGCTGCTGTCACGCCCTCTCCGGGACTGTAACCCGGGATCGTTGGCTTCACGCGCCAATGCTTTTACTACTAAGGTTAGTGGTAACAAATTCTTCCTCATTAATTTGAGCTTTGTAGTGGGTATAAATTAATTCAATAATTAACATCATATTGATGTATTTTATATATATATTAATCATTCCATTCATTTCTTTAGAAGTCCACCCTGTATTTTAAGTTTTTAGTAACAAAGAAAATAAAATATAGAAATTTACTTAACGAATAAAAAACACTTTTTCAAAATTTACAATTTATTGTTTATCACTTGACAATATTGTTTCGCTACACTGTAGCTTCTTCGGAAGTTATATCTAAAACTTATGCTATTACAAATATTATTCGCTAATATTCTAACCGTTCCAGGAGGGGGTGGGAAATGAAATAAATTTAGTAATGGAGAATTGTTGACTTCAGTTTGTTCATTAATAATATTAGGGCTGTATTTGTTTTTACTTATTTCTAATTCTTCTAATAATTTTAGTCTATATGAATTATTTTCTGCATGTATTATTCTAAAATCTTTATTAAACGTATGTTTATTATCGTTTAAGTGTTTTGCATAATTGGAATCTGGTTTATTGTTATTATATGTTCTGTCATGTTCTTTGATTCTGATTTTAAAGTTTCTAGAATTTATCACAAGAATTACATGTTAATTTGTATACGCCTGATTTGTAATCATTATTGATTTTGTCTTTAATATTTTTTATGTGTTTTCCTAATTTATTGTTGGTTTTATATGTAATATTAATTTTGAATTTACTCAGTGCAGTTTTTCGAAATTGGGCCCATGGATGTAATACTGTTGAATTTTTTTATTTCTTGCTGTACAGGATATATATTTTGAATAGTTTCTTTGTATTTAATTTTATTTAATAAGTTATTTATTATATTTAGGTTATACCCGTTGTTAATGGCGATAGTTTTAATTATGTTGAATTCTTTTTGATAATTTTCTGTGTTCATTGGTACTTTTATTAATCTGTATAACAAATTAAATTAAAATATAGAAATGTTCTTTCAGAATTCTAGCAACGTCCTCGTTAATATTCGTCAAAAAAATGAGTGATCAGGCTGAATTTGGAAGAAAAATGTCTCATACAGTCTCAGAGGTCATTTAAAGTACGTGCCATGATTATTAAATAAATAATTAGTAATTGTGGAATCGGAAAAAACTTGACATCATCTTGCGGCGACAATAAAATAATTACAAATTCAATGACCTTAGGCCACTTGAAGTGACCTCGGAAGGCCAAAATAGCAATATGTACCATCATACTAATACCAATGTTGAAGAGAAAGTCCAGAAAGTTGTAAAAAATTATACCATTGTATTTAAACACATTCATATTAACTTTCAATTTAGTATTTCTTATTACTCTTTGATAATGACAGATCTGTCGAAACAATTGTAAGAGAATTTTTCTTAATCAATTTTGTTGTAACATTTCTTTGATTTTTATTCGATTGAAAATATGTTTCATCAAAAATACACCACCAATAGCTTATTAAATATTTTATTTATTCTTTTAATTTTAAACTGTATTCATGCTTTTGGTTTCATAATTTTGATTAAATGATTTCCTCACTTCTTCATTCGTTGTTTAAAGTTTAATCGCTACTGAATTTAAGAGAATCGTAACTAATCGAATTTTTATTTCTTTGATATAAATCATTCACGTTTTAAATATTTACTTGAAGAGGCTTTAAAACATATGCAAATAAAATTGGGAATTTTCTTAATTTATCAATAGCTACGTCAAAAAGAAAATTTTGCTAAAAAATAAAACAACAAAAGTAAAAAACAAAACGATTAGTATTCAAAATTGCTTTTAATAAATCATCTTGGTTTGGTGAAACTTTAAAGCATAAAAATTTGTCTCCATGTTTTTATGATTTAAGATATGTACCCATTCCTGAATTACAACTTGTTAGTTCTTCTTTTTCCTAGTTTCCTTCAAAGGTAATTGCAATTTTATTTTGTTAATGTGATTGTTAGTTGTTTGTGGTAGGCATTGTATTAAGAATTTAACATATTAACATTTAAAACAACTTCAAAGATTAAGTAATACTCTGAGTGACAACTACGATCTTACCTTATCTTAATATACGTTAATTATTCAATAAATAAATTATAGTATATTCTTTTATAGGATGTAGTTATTACCCGATTAATTAAATTAAATTAGTATACATTTAGGATGTTGTAAATTTAAGATCCAAATCCTTGCATAATCATAAACTGGCTGAACTAATATTGGATAGATGAGGCCATCAGCTCTTGTAACTCCATGATAATCACCGTTTAAAACAAAAATACACGTTTATTGATTGCAAAAAAAAATTATTGTCTCCACAATAATTATTTCAGCACACAGTGCCTTCTTCAGGTGGAAGAATGTTACAAACTAAATTACAATCAGAACTCATATATACTAACTTACAATTCAATGAAAACTTCAAAGTACTACATTTTGCAAATAAAGGAATAAAACTAATTTTTTAGAAAAATTAGAAATAAATAAATT
This sequence comes from Agrilus biguttatus, assembly GCA_963921985.1. NCBI lineage: Eukaryota > Metazoa > Arthropoda > Insecta > Coleoptera > Buprestidae > Agrilus > Agrilus biguttatus. The sequence goes on from OY998126.1 coordinate 18,989,054, forward strand.
GTGTGAAAATAGAAATATCTTGAACGACCAGCTGGAATTTTGTAATTCACCTTTATTAAATATTTAAAATATTTTACCCCTACCCTTCAGATTGTAAGTTAGTATATATAAGAGTTCTGATTGTAATTTAATCTGACACTACCCCTCTTCAGGGGGTGCCTATGTAAGGTTTTCCCACCTCGAGTTAAAATCTAAACAAAAAAAAAATTAATCAACACACCTTCCTTCTCATATAGCTGAAGAGGACCGACCCCATTGGTCCTAGAACGGCTGTAGTCGGTAGGTCTGAGGACACCTTCCTCAAGAATCCGACACTACCCAGTCGTACGGACGGCTGGGTGTCTTTCGAAGATTTCCCCTCTTCCACGAAAACATAAAAACAAAAGTAATTTAGTTTGTAAAATTCTTCCACCTGAAGAAAGCACTGTGTGCTGAAATAATTATTGTGGTGACAATAAAACTTTTTGCAATTAAAAAACGTGTGTTTTTGTTTTAAACTGTGATGAACTAATATTATTAATTATCTTTTGACAAAACATAAATTGATTGAAAATTTTATTAAAGATCTAAGATTTCTTTCATTTGTGATTTTAAAGATAAATTACCTTGTCAGAAACGTTTGAACACGATGACCTCTTGAGGATGTACTGACATAATACCAACAAAAATAAAAACAAATACTATTCAATGTATAAATCATTTTGTCATAGAATCTATTCACATTAAGTGAAATACAACGCGTTGAGACCTCTGATATTTTTCTGACAATGATGAATCCAAAATAACAATGCCATAATTGTTTGAAGAGTTGGAGGTGATGCCAATTGTTTCAAGGATTTCTATAAAAACTATAAAAATTCAATAAAACCTGTTACAGCAATAAAATTTTCTCCTTCTCTTATAAATAGTTATCTATTCAAACAACAAAACAGGTGCTTTGTATACAAATCTATTAAGTTTTTTAGCCTTGGCAATGATAACGACAACGGAATGATAAAACATGGTTTAAATCGTAAACTACTTCGTTTGTAATTTTATTGGATGACACTCCTAATTATGCAAAAATATTTTCCATTCCAACAGTTTTTTTTGGTGACTGGTATACAACGCTTAAGGTTATAAAGATATAATATTAATATTGACCCAATGTATTTATAAGTATATAAATAGGTATAAAAAATTTATTACTTTGAGTATGAATAAAATTAACTTAAATTTAATCTCAGTTTCGACCTAAATGATTTTGATAAAACAGAAACGCTACAAGATACAGAAAATTAGCAACTGTACTCACCTTAAATAATTTTTATCGGTATCGTTAAGATAATAAATACAATTAAGTTCAAATAAAAGGACAAAAGTTTCAAAATAATTTGTAATATTTCCAATTCCACCATTATTTCGCCAAAACACTGGCATCTTCAGGTGTAAGATAGGTTATTTAAAATTAATTGAAATAGTTCTTAAATTAAATGAAAATATGTATAAACAAAATGCTTTTAGATGTTTCAAATATGTTTATTAACACACTCTACATATGTTTCGACTTCCGAAGTCTTTCTCAAGAGTAATAGATATTTACTAAATTTAAACTGTAACTTAATGTTATTTATACAAGAGTCAAAATGTATTTATAGTTAGGTATTGCAAGTAATAAGATGTACAGGTACAAGTATATTAGAGGTAGTTATACAAAGGTATAATTATTTAGGGAAAAACCCTTGTCGGTTTGTAAAGATTTAGACTTAATAGATAAACTAAAAATAGCTCATTTAACTCAGAACTTAAAAATTCCTAAAAGTAGTACTGAAGAGAAAAACGTCATCAAAAATATTTCCAATAAACTAAAACAGAACAATTTAACTTTATGTAAAGCCGATAAGGGAAACACTATCGTTATTCTTAGCACAAATGATTATAATGAAAAGGTGAACCAACTGATAAATAACCAGGATTTTATAAAAATTAATGTTGATCCCACAAACAAATTTCAAAAAGACGTTATAACATCAATTAAAAATAACAATTTAATATTCCCAGAAAATTATTTGTATAAATTAAAATCGACGAATCCTACAGCCCCTTGTCTATACGGATTGCCCAAAATACACAAAACAGAAATACCAGTAAGGCCAGTCGTTTCATATATAAATGCTCCATCTTATAAACTGTGTAAAGAACTAACAAAAATCATTCCAAAAATAATCAACTTTAATCCTAAGTTTTCTATAAAAAACTCCTACGAATTCATAAATAATACAAAAAATTTACTTATACCAAGTAATGCAAAACTTATCTCTTTCGATGTTAGTAGCTTGTTTACATCAATACCTACAAGGGAACTCATAAATATCATTAAAATTTCATTAAATGAAATAAAATTAGATAACAATTATAAAATTCAACTAATAAACATAATAGAAACTTGTTTGAACCAAAATTATTTCTGCTTTAATAATAACTACTACAAACAAACCGAAGGATTACCAATGGGCTCGCCTATTTCACCGCTATTCTCAGATATTTTTATGTCAGATTTTGAAAACAAACTATTAAATAGTAACAATGAACATAATTTAACTAATAACATATTTTACTGGGCACGCTACGTTGACGATATCTTCTGTATCTGAACAGGAACAGAAAGACAACTCAATCAATTTCTTAATTACCTCAACAAATTGAATAATAGAATTAAATTTACAATGGAAAACCAAGATGTAAATCAAGGTCTGAGTTTTCTAGATGTAAACGTTAAAATTATAGATAATAAACTTCATTATGATATTTATAGGAAAAACACAAGTACTGACGCCATCATACACGCAAGATCAAAACAGTCTTGGCAAATAAAACTTTCAACTTTTCACAGTTTGATTCACAGACTATTACATTTCCCATTAAGCCAACAGAATTATAAGAAAGAACTTGACATTATAAAAAATATTGCTAAGAATAACGGATATAAAACTAAATTAATTAATGAATTGATTAGAAACAAAAAGAAAAAACTAATTTTGAGCAAATTTTATAAGTGTAAACAAGAAGACAAACAATTCAAATTAATTAATTATACTAGTAATAATAACAACAAAATTTGTACTGAATTAAAAAAATCAGGAATAAAAACAATTTTGATCAATAAAACTAATTTAAAAAGCATTTTAACAAACAACAAACAAAAAACCGATAAATTACAAAAAAGTGGTATATATAAGCTGAACTGTAAGGATTATAATTCTTTTTACATTGGTCAAACAGGTCGTAATTTCAACATACGTTTTTAAAAGAACACGAAAAAGATATAAAAAACAAAAAGGTATCTACAGGCATAAGCCTACATTGCCTAGGAAATGGCCATAAAATCGACAGAGATAACTTCAACCTATTACATATAGAAAATAAAGGTCAACGTCTAAATATTTTAGAGCAGTTCGAAATTAAAAAAGCCTTTAGAAATAATTGTAACATAACAAATGATAAATCCGAGTTCAAAGACACACCGGTGATTGGCCAATTTCTGAAGAATTACAACCCGACAAGGGTTTTTCCTTAAATAACTATACCTTTGTATAACTACCTCTAATATACTTGTACCTGTACATCTTATTACTTGCAATACCTAACTATAAATACTTTTTGACTTTTGTATAAATAACATTAAGTTACAGTTTAAATTTAGTAAATATCTATTACTCTTGAGAAAGACTTCGGAAGTCGAAACATATGTAGAGTGTTTTAATAAACATATTTGAAACATCTAAAAGCATTTTGTTTATATATATTTTCATTTAATTTAAACGATGTTTCATAATTATGCAACAGACAATTCAATTGAAAAAAGTTCTTAAATACTACAGTGGTGTTAGGAAATAGTGGGAGACATTATTGTTTTGAAAATACGTTTAAGAGTGGAGAACTGTTCACATTAATTTGATCATTAAGAGATATATTTGGTCTATTATATTTATTTATATATAAACTTTTAGTAGAATTCAGCTTTTTAGGTAGTTCTTTTATGATTTAAAAATTATGATATATTTTTAGTAGATATTGCGCATATATAGGGTGGATCTTTTGTTTTATGGTACTTATTTTGTGTTTGAGGATCCTTTGATTGAATGATCTTCCTGTTTGCCCCACATAAACTTGATTACAATCTTCGCACTTTACACAAATAGACTCCTGATCTTTATCAGTTTTGTCTTTGTTCTGTTTAATAAATTTGGATAATGAGTTATTAGTTTCGAAAGATATTATAATATTGTGTTAGTTATAGCATCCAATTTAACTTTTTGTGATATATCGCTAAGGTACGTGATTGTATTTGCTAGTTTTAATATTAATGGTTAAAGGAAATATTAAATTCAAAGTGTTTTTTTTTAAGTTGTTTATGCAATTTGAAATGTTTTTGGAAATTGCATTTGTTTAAAAGGAAATAGATCATTCTATGTCAATAAATATTTTTAAAACTTTGTGCTTTTATTTAAACTTTATTATAAAGCTATTAATTATATAAATACAATTTGTGAAACAAAACTATTCATATTGCCTTTTTCATACTATATTGTTAATATGTCTCACCAAGTGATTAACGGTTGCATAGTTTCCAATATTCCAAATAATGATTTATACCCTGTTGTCAAAATAAATTTATTTGTAACAAGCTACGAAGTTATTTATGTGAACCATAATTAAATGAATCAAGTTCCATATTCATATTAAAACGCACGATGAATTTTGTGTTGTATGAGAGGACAGGGTTGATTTAAATATAGGAATACAAACAATCCCCTTCCATTTAGTATTGCAAGTGCATAATTAGTCTATTTACTATGCACGCAGCCTTTGAACAAAGTGTATCACGCATTCGAGTTCAGCGATTTTAATTGTTTTAGCAGGGCCTCGTCGCTTTGACGCACTAAAAATTTCATTTACATAAATATAACATTTAAAATTTTTGCTACACATAAATTAAAGAGAGTAAATTCTATAATCAGGGTAAACGATTTTTCCGTGTAACAACAACAACCACATGATTATTCAGATAACACAAAAGGGTTGGTGTGGTGTTAAAAGTGTTCATTTATTTTTTTGTGGTACACATTTGATGGGCTCTCTGATAGCTGTAATTTAAAAAGCCACTTTCAAAAAGAGCATTTCCTTGAGTACTGTAATAAAAACTGAAATATATTGTTTGGAAAACTATCTGAATTAGTACTTACGAATGTTAATGAAGTACTTTGTTTGAATTGGTAAAATCGGATTCAGCTGCTAGTGTAGCTAAATGATTTAAGGTTTTTCTAAAGATAGTATATCTAAAATGAGCTGTCGACGATCACACGTGAACTCATTTATGTTTATATCAATACAAAATATAATACACGAAGAATAAATACACAAGTATAAAATTTCAAAAAAAGTTTATTGTAACTTGACAATTGTTTTGCCAAACTTTGGCTTCTTCGGAAGTTATACAAGACTTAAACTAGCTAATAGTAAATTTGTTTCATTTGATGTCACAAATTTATTTCCTTCTGTTCCACCTAATGAAGCTATAGCAATAATTAACGAAATCTTAGAACCCAATAATATGAACCCGGTTATTACAAATGAGATAATGTTGTTACTTAAAGTTTGCCTAGCCCAAAATTATTTTATATTTGATAAGGAATATTATTCTTATAAATCTGGTTTGACGATTGGTAATTCCTTTAGTCCTGTATTAGCAGAACTGTTTATGGCAAATTTAGAAAATATCATTAAGAATTCATCTCTTTTTAAGAATTGTTTATAATGGTTTAGATATGTTGACAATGTGCTAGTTAGTTTTGTTGGGACAAATAGACAATTAAATAATATGTTAAAATTTCTGAACAACTTACACTCAAATATTAAATTCACGATGGAAATAGAATCCAATAGCCAAATCAATTTTCTAGACTTAACCATAACTGAAGAAAACAATAAACACACATTTGCAGTATTTCGTAAACCTACATATACCGACATAGTAATAAATAATAATCCTTGCCATCCATTCCAACACAAACCAGCTTCTTTCTACTGCATGATATACCGACCAATTAATGTTCCATTGTCAAAATTAGGTTATAAAAAAGAACTAGATATTATTAAACAAATAGCGATTAATAATAATTATAATGTTACCTTAATAGATTATCTATTGAAGAAACTGAAATACAAAAAAGCTGTAAATCTATTCTACCCCAAGGTAAAAAAAAACAAACATATAAAACTATAATTTTTCTGGGAAAACCATAAAAATATGTCTCTTCTATAATCAACAAAATTAATTGTAAAGTAGCATTTAAGACAAATAATAACTTAGGTAAATTCATTAAAAATAATAAAGAAAAAACAAATAGAGTAGAAAAATCAGGTATATATAAATTAGATTGTAAAAATTGTAATACGTTCTACATAGGGAAAACATCTAGAAATTGTAAAATGAGGATGGCAGAACATAGAAGACTCAAATTACGCTAATCATTTTCCCAACAACAAACATGAATTCAATGATCAATTTACAGAATTACATCTAGAAACCAATAGTTATAAATTGCCTTTTTTAGAAATGTTAGAAATTAATAAATTTAAAAATCAGGATGTATTAATTAATGAACAAACAGAGTTAAGTAATTCCCCATTATTAAATATGTTTCCATGCCCCCACTCCCAACAATAGTATATAAATAGACCTGTAATAATTATAACTTTAAGTCTTGTATAACTTCCGAAGAAGCCAAAGTTTGGCGAAACAATTGTCAAGTTACAATAAACTTTTGTTGAAATTTTATACTTGTGTGTTTATTCTTCCTGTATTATTCATAATGAAATTCATTTCAACCTAGTAAATGTAGACACTATTGTATATATACAAAATATAGTATTTTCTTAATAGTGACTGTCAAATTTTAAAATGGTATTTATTTCTTATTAACATGATGCATTTATTGAATGAAGTTAAAGAAGAGTCGCGTAAATTGTGTTCCACCTAAAACTGTCATATCTGAAACTAATCGTACGACAGCACTAATAAACTAATTAACAGGCATGCTCCTCTATGACATGCCACATTTCCGTTCTGCCTGATGCCTCTACTTCACTATAGCCAGTCTAGCCAGTCTATTAGTATTAAAATTAAACTCTAACTTATTAATAAATTGAACATGTAGTGTGTGTTTTTGCTTATTTAAAGGCTTCGTCATGTTTGAAACTAATTCGCAGGCACGCTCACTTGTAACATGCCATCTTTGCACGGCTCATTTTGGACTATTACAAACTGCATTATGTAAACTTGAATGAAGTTTTAGAAAACTCAAAACAGCATACGGGCTTTGAGGGCAGTATTCTATTTATGACACATCTACTAAAAGAAACTAAGTAAAGGGAGAGAATGTGAATTTTGTTCATTTGAAAAATATAATGTCTCCACTAATCGTAAGGTAGCAATCATAAACTAATTAACAGGCACGGTCTTTAATGATATGCCACTATTACGCACTGCTGATTTTCCATTTTACTACAGTTTTCATGAGTTTTAAAATCTACTTTCACTGTTTTAATAAATTGATGATAAATTGTATGGTTTTTGTTTCTTGAAATGGCTCGTTATGTTTGAAACTAATTCGCAGGCGCGATCATTTGCAACATGCCATCTTTGCACGGTTCATAATAAACTACTGTAGTCAGTAAAAGAATTTTACAATTAACCGTCGTATTTCGCATTGGTAAATTGTTGTATCATTACGCAAATAGCAATAGGTAGGTAGAACTTGGTAGAAGTCTATTAGATTGCCTTAACTAATACAAACTGATTCATTGTGTACTCTCTCTCCTGAATATATTAAACCGATCGGGAATGTTGCGCTTTTAATGTTAAAAGTTGCGTGTGTAGAAGCAATTTATACATCATGAGTTTTAATTGCTCCCAGTTGCAGTTTTGTTGTCCTTTGTTTTGTTGACACATTTCAATCAGATTTTCACGCGACCGCATTCATCTAAATTAGTGTTTTAAGAACACCAGCCTTATCCTAAATTTACAAGTTTTCAAAAATCAGTAGAAAGTTTTTTTCAACAACTATAGAAACTTTTCTTGTGAACAAAATTTATAGGTTCTATAGTAAAATATAAATAAAGTAATCCGATCGAATTTATTAGTTCGGTTTCTTCAACTTTATTTTAATATAATTATTTTCCTTATTTGGTTTACTGACGATTTCAAGACTTTCTCATAATGAGAAATATGAAAAAATTCCCTTGTACTCTTTCGTATTCCCAGGGCTCCGACAAATACGCTTGAAGGAAAGAAGAACTGAAAAAAAGGAGTAAATCAACTAAAAATACGATCTGAGGACAAAATGTTTTTGTATAATTACATCACTTATACGAAACTTAATTTAAACTTAAGTTATTAATATGGGTTCACACTACACCCTGATTACGTTAGGATTTTGTGATTTTTCCATGTTGACCCTGTGACTTTAATCTCACCTAAGCTATATACTATGCATGCTTGTTAAGTAATTACCGTTTTGAAATTCTGTCGCCGCAGCGCTGCGGTCAGCGTTATGCGCATGCTTGATGAGTACCTACATCTCTCACCTACGCACTGACGCCATTACAGTCTGATTCGCCCTTGTTTACGTTATTTACTGAGTGTTCAAGATGCCTCCGATAATCGTGAGTCTCGCCGAGTGTGAAGTCCGGGCTGTTATACGATTCCTTAGTGCTGAAGGACTAAAACAGATGGATATTCATCGTGAGATCTGTGCAGTTTACGGACAAAACAATATGAGTGACGGAATTGTAAGGAAGTGGGTGAGAGGATTTAAAGATGGCCGCACAAATGTGCATGACAATGCCCATCCACATGTGGGTAATCGAACCAAGGATCTCATCACATCATTTAACTGGCAAACTCTAGATGATCATCCTCCATACAGCCCTGATCTGGCGCCCAGTGACTACCATTTGTTCCTGCACTTGAAAAAACATCTTGGCGGTCAATGTTTTCAAAACAGTTGTGATGCAGTGGTTAAGGCAGTGGTCAGGCGGCAGAGTTCTATGAGAAGAGTATTCAAAAACTGGGCAAAGGTTATGAAAAGTGCGTGCCTCAGTATTAAAGGAAATTATGTAGAAAATTAGATTAAGGTACTGGCTTTCGTGTAAAAATAAAATTATTATGATATTTTGCAGGTTTTTTATTAATTTCACAACGGTGCTTACTTAAAAAACATGCCTCGTATTTATTTCATATATTTACCTGTTGAATTACTTAGTTGTAATAGCTTCTCAAACCTTCTGCATAATTTTTTATCATTCAAAAATCTTATGAAAAACCTAGCCAGTAATCCAAAATAAAAAATAAGTGTTAAGAAATCGCCTCCTGATTTCTATCTTTGAATTTATAGACCCAAAAATCTATATGTTCACTAAATATTATCTAAATAAAAACAATTTTTCCAAACAAGTTTCCCCAATGTCGAACTGAATCAAACAAGTAAATGAAGTAATCGATAGAAACGCAAGAAATGAAGAAAAGTTCAAGGGCATCACATAGAAACAAAAGCGCTAGTAAGTTTTTAATGTAAGCCGTCATTTATTCCTCGTTAGGCTGACAATGAGATTGATTTACTGTAAGGGCTTTTAAACAGTAAAGTTTATAGCACGAAAACATCAAACTAATACTCAACGTTAAGTAAGAAAATTAGTTATAAATTTGGACTGTAGAAATTATTAGTTTATATTTCTTCTTTTTACACACTTTTCATAAATATTGTTCCATAAAAACCCAACATAAATTGTTTGTAATTGATCTTACAATTTGATTACAATCTCACGCTGAATAAAAAATACAATTAACTACAGGCTTGACTGTGCTAAAACAAACAACAAACTGACAATTGCATTACTGAAACTGTGTTAAACAAATATTGTATAAGATATTGACAAAGAAGAAGACACCAGAACATCAAATTTATTACTATGCCATATAAAATTTTCGTAGGACCCGATAGTAACACATGGGCTGAAAAATCCAGGGCCTAACAAAGAAAACATGTTTTTTTTTGTTCAACATTGGCTTTATTCATCAACTTAATATCTATCAAGAGCAACACAATCGTTCCAGCGCCTCTCTAACATTTCAGTACCACTTTTGTAAAACAATTTATCTTTTGTCTCAAAATAGGTCTCAGCCTCAGCTTCAGCGATAACCTCTTCATTTGAGCGAAATTTATGCGAATAGTGAATAGGCAGTAGTCGCTGGTAATAGTCTCCAAATCTGGAGAATACGGTGGATGTGGGAGAAATTCGAAGTTCAATTCATGTAGTTTTTCCATTGTTGTTACTTTTTTTGCCATATGCGGTCGTTTCTTTGCAATTTTTGGCTTTTGCCTTCAAACGCTCCAATAACGCTATATAATTACTACAATTCACTGTTGATGGTATTTCCCTTCTCAAGATGGTGGATGAATATTACATTACGCACATCCTAAATTACCATAACCTTAACCATAACCTTTCCAACCGATTGTTGTGCTTTCGGGCGTTTTGGACGAGGTTCACTAGTTACTCAAATGATGGTCTACTCAGATGACGATCGTTTTGATTCTGGAGTGAAGTGATGGGTCCATGTTTCATCCATTGTCACATATCGACGGTTTGTCGATTCCGAAATTACGGTTTGTTACGTTTAAACATAGCCAAATATTGTTCAGAATCATCAACATGTTCTTGTTTTTGTTTAACAGTAAGCAATGAGCAAACGCGGCACCCACTTTGAACAGAGTAGTCTCATAGTTCTCATAGTCAAATGCTCAGCATCATCAGTGTCTCTAAGTTATGACCACGTTTGAAGTCAGCAAACCAACAAACCAACGTTTTATTTTGTTTCGGTTGTTTCCGATGTAACACTTTTCAAGTCATTGCTCATTGCTTCGCTTGAACAGTATTTTTTCCCATCAAGAAGCAGTGTAAAATTAAAACGAATGAACTAAATTGTTTTTGATCCATTGTTTGGAAAATAACAAAAGTAGCTGGATAAAGTCATTCTTAGCACAGTAACTCACAAACAATGAATGGAATATTATGAAATTTTAACAGCTGTCTTTTGAAGGTTAGTACTAAATGAAAAAGAGGTGAGTGTAATAAAACTAGTGCCATCTATGTGTTAGGCCCGGGACTTTTCAATCCATGTGTTAAATTACTGATAATAATATCATTTCTAAACGAAGTTCACTCATTATCCATGACACAGAATCTTCGGTGAGCAAGTCTATCTCTCCTTCTCACGCTCTATCTCTCCATCGCATGGTTTCGAATATTACCTATGAAGAATTTGGTTGGCCGGATTTACGGGAGTTATGTTGGAAGCTTTTCTTAACAATACCACCGTTTACTTAGCTAAAAGATTAATGTTACATTTCCTATTTTATCCCACGCTATTCATGTCTCAGATGGAAGCAGGAAAGTTATAAATTTTCCAACAATCCATCGTATCAGTGAAATAAATTCTCCTTGTCATCATACAAATACGGTCTATATCCTAATGTTGATACGTTTCGATGCTGCTGCTCTACATCAATTTAGAGAGAAGACAGGCGCCCTATTTACTAACAGTAACGATGACGTAATGAAAAGTTTCTCGTTAAGCTAACGAAAGAAAACTCGAAAGCAAGTTTAACTTCGGCTACATTTATTGACTAAGAATTCTAAAGAAGTACATAGGTATGATAAGTATCGTAGAATGAGAAAATGCCACAATCATTCAAGAAAAACTCTCTAGCTAACGATCTATTAAGTACTTTTTACAAATAAAGTTATCTCTTAACAAATGACTTGAAGGTAATAAATTTAGCTGATGGATATAGACAAGCCAAAGCAAATGGTATAGATATTTTGCTGAAAAATGGAATGATGCACTTTCTAAATGCATTTCACAAAATATAAATATTTGCTTATTAAAATTCACAATTAGTTATTAGAAAACTCTAACACATGCGTTTCGACCTTTCGGTCATTATCAAAGAGACAATCAGAGTGTACTAAAATTAAAGAAGGCTGCGAAAGTATTTATTTGCAGGTATATAGGGTTATTGTACCCTTCAATTTGGTCGTTTAACGTTGCTTGGAGTGGCGAAAGCAAAGACGCCTGAATTTCTAATTTTTACAATAAATTTATCTTTTTACTATTGTTTTGAATATGGAGGATTGAAATATTATTTTTGTTTATTGTGTGATTATTTTCTATGCAATTTTGGGATAAACTAGTATATTTATTGTAGTATGTAGGCTTTCACGACCGGCGTCAATCGAATTAAGAAGCCTATAGACCACGACCCAAAAGCCCGGTAAGTTATCTTAGTATATTTATTGTTATGTAAAATCGATTTTTCGTGCTCTTGCCATCTAATATCAAAATTTCGGCCCGTGTTTTCAATGTAGACACCATTACAATCAACACATTTAATTTATTATTATTATTAACTAATATATTTTTCAAATTACTTTTGTTTGAACTAATAATATTTAGATGTAATTCTTTTTTTAAATACCTATAGATTTATTTACTTAGATTACTAAGGTAACCTACAGAATACCATTTTTCTATTTCTTTGGCATTTGTACTATAAATTTCTTTCATAATGAGTTTTTTCCGTTTTCTTTTAACTAGTTTATCTATAAGATTCTTATTATATCCATTATCGCAAGACCACAAAAAATCGATTTTACATAACAATAAATATACTTATTTATACCAACATTGCATGGCAAATAATCACACAATAAACAAAAATATTTTTTCAATCCTTCATATTTAAAACAATAGTAAAAAGTTAAATTTATTGGAAAAATTATAAATTCAGAAGTCTTTGCTTTCGCCATTCCAAGCAACGTTAAACACTCTGACTCTCTTTGATAATGACCGAAAGATCGAAACGCAAGTGTTAGAGTTTTCTAATAAAAAATTGTGAATTTTAATAAGTGTTTTTTTTAATATATTATTACAATGTTTCACAAGGAACCAACCGCAAAATCTATCGATATTATTAATATTTGCTGTAGGTGAATAATAAATGTAAATAAAAATGACAGCAAACAATATCAAAACAACTACCATTAGCCTAACATTTACTATTTCAGAATGAAAAGTAAATTTTTGTTTAAACGTAAGCTAATTTTAGATAAGTAATAGATTCTTAAGTCACAAAGATAAATATTGATGCCACTATACAACCCCTTTCTAAAGTATCCGATTTTGGTGCTACAAGTTTCATTTTGTGCCGACGTTTCGAGAGCCTTGGGGGTAGAACTCTAAAACCTTCAGAAATGTCGTCCGGAAATGTCAATAACAATACAATTATCAGTTTAGTTTTTGTTTGTTATAATTGTCGTAGATCTCACATATTTCGAATTTTAAATATCAAATTACGGTCCTGTGCTGTTTGTGTTATGATAACCTTTGCGCTTCTGAGGCCATCTTACCGACACAACGAATACCTTAGTCCTTTTCAATGTTGTTAACTTTATTAATGTCATTTTAATTATGATTCATTTGTCAACTTTCGATTTCCGACAGGCTACAAAATCGTTCCTCTAATACAACTAAATATTGAATTTTTAATGTTTTTAGTCGTCTACCATATATTTAAATGTTTAGGTTGTTAAAAATGATAATAGTTCTGTGATAACAGTGTAAATCTGTTATTGTGTTTTTGTAAGTTTTTTTCTTTGCCATTTGATTGTTTATTCGGCAGTGTTTTACGCTTTTCCAGTAGACGGCGCTCAAGTCCGAGGTAAAGCACGACGACGCGTTCGGGTTTTCCGACATGTACTCGTGTATCTAATTACGTAGTTGACGTTCTAGCAATTCGATCGGTGATGATTATTTATTGATTAATTATAAATAATCTTTGAAATCGGTAATTAGTAGTAGTGTTAATTACGTTATGGGTTCTTATAGTGTTTTTAATAGTAATGTGTACTGCATATACTCTATTTCGTATGTACTTTATCGCGGATGTGTCGACCAAAATCGGAGTGGAAAGCATTCTATCATTTTTGCTTAAAGGTAGGCCATTTTTTGTGTTAAAAGTAATATTTTATCTATGTACTATGTCCTGATTGACTCTCCATCACGCTGAGCGTAAACAGCTGAAGATATAAACATGAAATTTGAGCATTAGATTTATTCTATTGCATTACATTTTAATATAATGAGAAAATTTTGAAATTGAATCCTCAAGTGAAAAAAAAAGTTTGAATGTTAATCTATATGGGAAATATTGAAAAAGGATTTAACTGAATTGAAGGTTGATAGATGCAATAATAACAACAGATATTAAATATGAACATGTAGGTACCTGTGTACTGTTTTTTGAAAATCGATCCTTAAGTGGGTACAAAGGGGGCGCAAAGTTAGATTGAAAATTTTTACAGTAACTTACAATTTGGTAACATTATTCTAAATAAATAAACAGTTTAATATGTATTTTATAAATTGTCCTGAAAAATCGTTCCTACGGGGTGGTATGGGGAACATTTTGAGTTTGTACCCAAAAAAATACTAAATAGTAACTACCAAAGATGGAAACGGTAAATTTTGATAGTAGCATCCCTTTGTGATGTAATAAGTTCACTAGTAAGGGATTTTTGTAAATGTCGCTCTTAAGAGGGTAAAAATGGGGTGAAAATTTTGTAAGGATAAAATATTTTAAAAATTTTTGTTAACTTATAATTGGATAAAAATAATGTAACTTAAACGTGAAGAATAATTAAACACATCTTTTACAATCCCTTTAAAATACACCCTTCAGGGGTGAATTGGAATAGGTGTTAAGTTTGTATAAAAAAAAATGTCTAGAAGAATGGACCGTCGCTCGAATAGGGACGAGGGTGACGTTAAAGAACAGCAAACAAATGTTTTTAGTTGGGGGCGGTCACGTGGGTCTTAAAAGGTGAAGATGAAATTTGCAAATATTAATTGTGTATATGAATGAACCGTCGGTCAGAAGGGTGAGTAAGTGGAATAGTGGGGGCGGGTTAGTGATGATTTTGTAGGACACTAAGTGTTTATAGGGGTGGAAAGGCAAGGGTAGAGGTGAAAAATCGAAAAACTGAAAATGACAATAACGTAACGTATCCCAATCCTAACATTGTCTAATATACTAGAAAAAATATTTAATGAATTGTGTCCTTAAAAGAATTAATAACTACTGAAACAAAATAAAACACGTAAACCCAAATTATCAATTTTAAGGAACTAAAATACTCATTCAGTTAAATAAGGAAATCATGTAATGAAACCATAGCGAAACACTGTAAATAGTATTTGATATATTATATACAGAGTGTTCTACACCCGCGCGACAGGCAGCCTTAGTGATATTAAGTGGCAGGAGGTGCTTTTACAATTTTTGTCTGGCTGTCTGTCTGTATGTTTGTTCCGACTAATCTCTGAAACGGCTGGACCGATTTTGACGGAACTTTCACAGGCAGATAGCTAATGTAATAAGGAGTAAGTAAGGCCGTTTTTATTTTAGAAATTAATAATTATTTATTAATAATAATAATAATTAATTTCTAAAATAAAAGTAGCCTAAGGTAGTCCTTATTACATTAGCTATCTGCCAGTGAAAGTCCCATTAAAATCGGTCCAGACGTTTCAGAGATTAGGCGGAACAAACAGACAGACAAAAATGTAAAAAAAATGTTATTTTGGTATATGTACCGTGTATACATCCATATGCATTTAGTAAAAAGTGGTTATTTTAATATTACAAACAGACACTGCAATTTAATTTATATGTACAGAAGAATTAAGTAAGTGTAAAAAAGGGCAAATGAAAAATAATTTTCAACTTTAATTTTTAGGAGATTAAAATTTAATAAGAATTTTTTTTTCGATCAATTTTTCTTAAGTAGGTCAAAAACATTCCTATAATTTGTTCAAGAAGGATTTTCTTGAATAAGTAAGCATCCTTTTCCTATAAGTTGTATTCCTTTGAATCGACCTGTTCCGGTTTGTAACATTTAAAATCCATTAGCTGTGAGGTTTAGTGCCTCTGCTTTCGATTTTTCGATTTCTAAAGGCAAAATTTAATACATGATTCAGCTAAAGTGGTCAACTTCTACTCTAGTAGGCAATAAAATCAAAATGGTTTCCCTTTAATCGTCAGACTAACAACATCTAAGAAATATTTCAATAGTAACAAAAATATTTTTACAAAAACATCACTAAATTGACTTATTAGTGTTTAGTTGTAAATATTAACACAGCTCAACGAGGATCAGGAAGGTATGAATTTGTAGAGATATTTTTGACGTAGGTACTTGATATATTCTAACCTTAAATTTCAAATTCTTCAACTTTTGACACCTTTGTGAACATTACTAGGTAAACCAAAAGGATAAAACAACCGAGAGTATATATTAGTATTGAAATTGAATCTGACCTCATAACTTCCCCAACTCATCAAGATTTTGATACATCTTAATTTAAAAATTCGAATGATGTTAATTTTGAACTGAACTCAATGCGTCGATAATAATTATACTCGTTCAAATATGAACTCGAATAGCTTCAGTATTGAAAATTCACGCTACCCTGATCTCAAATCCAAACAAGCCACATTAGAGACATTTGGATTTTAGAGTTCAAATATTTCAGAATCCTATGACCTCTGATATAACTCTGATATACTCCCATAGTTGTCCTGTTCTTTTATTTCACGTAGTAATCGTTTCAAAAATGTTAACAATTGCATCTTTTGAGTTTTAAGGTTAAAAATCCTTAGGTGCCAAAGCAATTCCAATATGGATGACAGCGGGATAAAATACGTCATAAATGATTGCCTTTTTTCCTTTTCAATTCCTGATTTCGTTGACCTGCATAATTGATAATAAGGCAACCATATCAATTTTTATTTGCAATTTTCTATTTTGAAGAAAGTTTGTATGCAGTCAAAAATGGGTTGGGGCATCATTGTTTATATTGGTCAAAGTTTATTGTTCCGGTGGCTAATTGTACTAATCATTAACACGTTATTAAATAGATATCTGATATCTTTACTTGCAACTAATGGACTTTGATGTCATCGGAAAATTGACTTTTCGTAATAGTTTAGCTGGGAAACGTGACATTTCGAGTTAATGAGTTGCTAGCAGTAACATTTTCGGATTTCCTTGTATTATAAAATAGGAAATTAACACAACCGATTAATATTCATCTCTATTTGTGTAACAGCAATCTAGAACAGTTATCAATAATTTATTGTACTCTACTTACTAAAACATTCAATCAATGAATACCTAATTATTTTTTATTGAATGTCACTGTTTATATTGAACCTTCTCAGCTGTTATAAAATCACATTTATCACCGGAAGATTGTAAGCCTTCATAAAGCCCTTGTTGAACACTAGGAAATACTACGGTTAGCAAAAAATAGCAATATATATGGCGATATATTTTCACTTGGTCGATAATTCGTTGAAACTAGCTACAGTGTGCTGATAAAAACCAAATAAGTTCGAAATCGCTTGATGGTTTCGATAAATTATCATCCATAAACTTAGATTGTAAGCCAATTTTAATATCACCAAAAGCTTTTGAGGAAACGGGCTTTTGTCTGTAAATCAAGAACAAGTTAAATAACTTTTTTGGACGGGTTTTCCAGTGGTAGAAAGAACAATTTGCTAGGGATTAAAGGATGAGAGCCGGAGGGTAAATAATAACTCAGGGTTGGGGTTAAAGCAGAGTTTGATATTCGATCTTGCAGTAGAAATCTATATACAAATAGGGTGTTTTTTCAATATTTATTGAACATGCAATTTTCGGAAAACAAACAATATATAATAAGGAATAAAACAGTAGTAAATAGTCGCATTTCTAATGACGCCAATGTTTGGCGAAACATGTTACATGATCTATTTCTTGCTGTTTTTATTCCTTGGATTATGGATTTTCATCAGGTAAAGATCGAAACTATTAATTTAATATTTAATAATTTAGTTAGTATATTTTACTTAGGAATTAAGATCATTTTGTTGTAGGTTTTTCATGATCGTAATAAATTAATAATATAGACGATAAAATTTAACAATAAAACACAAAGTTTTAAATTTCACTAATTTTTATTTAACGATATATGTTTCGCCAGAACATTGGCTTCTTCAGGTTAGGTGAGTACATACTACTAGCCATTACTAAGGGATGTTTTCTTAAATAGGTGTAAACTAAGAAGGGGTATTTAATACTGTATATTTTAAAAAAGATTTAAGAGGCGTGAACTATTGCATTGTAAATGGTCGTTTTTTAAATTTATTTATTTCTAAATGTTCTAAAAGGCTTAATTTGTATCCTTTGTTGTTTACATGTAAAATTTCATATTTATCGTTAAAATTATGTCTTGATTCAGTTACATGGTTAGAGTATGTAGAGTAACTGAATTAGGACATAATTTTAATGATTAATATGAAATTTTACATGTAAACAACAAATGATACAAATTAAGCCTTTTAGAATATTTATAAATAAATAAATTTCTAAAATAAATTTTTCTGTTAAACGACCAATTAGATCGTTAAACTTTTTTAAAATATACAGTATTAAACACCCCCTCTTACTTTACACCTATTTAAGAAACCATCCCTTAGTAATAGTTAGTAGTATCTACTCAACTAACCTGAAGAAGCCAATGTTCTGACGAAACATATGTCGTTAAATAAAAATTAGTGAAATTTAAAACTTTGTGTTTTATTGTTACATTTTATCATATATATTATGGAATTTCACTAACTAAGTAACGGTCAAAACCATTCAATAAATTAATAATATAGTAGTATAATTAGCATAATATATAGAGGGTGTGTTATATTTAAAATATTTAAATACGTCCATGTGTTGGAAACTAGGTTTATTAGTGAAAATGTTATGTGTTCCATTTCCCTTCAATGATTTATTCAGCATGCAGAAATTCACAAGTGCCCTCCTGTGGCATCTTAACTTCCTTGTTAGTTGTAGTGGTTGCTATTGAGCGTCGTCGTCGTCCTTGTGCTTTTGCCTTTAATTACATATACATGGATGTATGCGCCTTTACTGCTGCGGTTTGTACCTACCTAGTTCTCCTAATATAGGTATACCCACCTTATCCAGAACGCTTTTCTTACCCTAAAAAAAACACTACATAACTTCCAAGCTAGTTTCGGTATTTTAATTTAATTTTTCTATAAGTATTCATGTTTAATTCTGGTTGAACCCGTTTTATGTGAACGATTAGGAATTAAAACAAGAATTGAAACATAAATTATTCGAGCTTTTTAATTTAATACAGTCAAAATTGTACAAAAGGCATGTTTGCAAGACGAGCTATGGGCGAGTGCCACTTGAGTCTATAGCTAGTCCATTTGAGCCCATAACGAGTCCACTTGAGCCTGCAGCGGGTACAATGAAGCTCTACAAAGCTAATATATATGATAACTCATATCTTACATTTGGTTGAATAAATTAAAAAGCTAATAATATTAAAAGAGACAGTGATTAAACGACACTAAAAATGTGCAGACATTAATGAAAAACAGATTCTTATTTAAGCATATAATCCTGTTGTCTATATCGACGTATTTACCAATTCTCAATGAGTCTTTTCGCATATCTGAAAGTGTCAAAGAAACTCGTGTGACGTGAAGAAGGGTACCAGATTAACCTCATTCGAATAAATAAAATTTAATTAAATAAAGAAAGACTCACCCTAATTACCACTAACTAAATTTAAAATGAGCCGACACGTGTTTCGCCCACTTCACACGTGAGCATTACAGAATCGCGTTGATAATGCCCACGTGTGTAGTCGGCGAAACACGTGTCCGCTCATTTTAAATTTAGTTAGTAGTAATTAGGATGACTCTTTCTTTATTTAATTATTGTTTTACCACAGTCTCCTATTTTCTACTTTAAAATATAATTGTTGAATGTCGTAAATGTCCTTGTCCTATTTTCGCCCACTTCACAGTCTCGCGTTGATAATGCCCACGTGTGAAGTGGGCGAAACACGTGTCCGCTCATTTTAAATTTAGTTAGTGGTAATTAGGGTGAGTCTTTCTTTATTTAATTATTATTTTACCAGATTCTCCTATTTTCTACTTTAAAATTTAATTGTTGAATGTCGTAAATGTCCTTGAGGTCAGTTTTCTCCTAAGATTTCAAGAGAAAACAAATCGAAACTTGTTTATCTAGATGCTTGTGGCTTTGTTTGGATTTACCTGGCCGACATTTCAACAAGATGTAAGGAGATTGTTCCTCTTCTATTTGCAACAGTTGAACTGCAGCGAGTGGATGTTGCACGCCCATAAATCGACAGTTCGATAGTAACAAATGTGAACATTCGATTCGATTTTTAACGTAGCAATATTTATAGCTGCAACGCAATCGCTTTTCCAGTTCTGAGAAAATGTTGTTTGATGTTCCAATCGTGTTTCGAAAGGATAATAGATGTAAAGGAAAACTTTTAGGTAAATAAGTTTTTTTTATTTTTAAGAAAAGCCAGAAATTGTTTTGCACAATTATAAAAATTTTGCTTTCATATCAGGAATGTTCGTTTTGACCCCTTCGATATTACTAAACTTGTTGTATTACCAAGCTATAGCTAAGTAATTTCGAAAGTTTCGATCTGTTTAAGGTACACAGCAAACTTTTATTAAGATAAATATCCGTTCGACACGACACAGGATTGAGTACGGATTAAAGTAGGAGGAAATTTTCCAAAAATGAGCAAAGTTATTGGTCTCCTTCGCTATTTTTTTATTAAAAAAATAAATCAAATATACTCTGAAAATGACGAAGCTGTTTCAACTTTCTGAACTTTACAATTAAACAATTAAAATGCCAACTTAAATCCGTCTATTGTGCCATTCCATATATTTCCAGATTTCATTTCAAGTTTGATGAGTTTTTCGTTGCTTTCGTTACGTCTCGTCGTCTTTCAAAATTTCTACCTTCTGAAAATTAAAGCTCATCTCAAGTATTGTATCTCGGGGGGTTCACGAAAATAAATTAACTAGGGCGTTTCATATTTGTGCTCAATTAGAGAATGCCTTCGTTAGATTATTTTATACAAAATAAGCGTGAGTGATGTCTGCATTTTTCAGTTATTTCATCCAAACAGCTTGAGTGCATAAATAGCGACTCTCGGTAAAAACTTGTAGTTGTAGATTAGGGAGCATTTTTAGTACATTTTTTTTTTTTTTTAGTGAGTAGGTGAATTTTATTTTTATACTTAGTTAAAGAGCTTTCTCAGAAACGCATTTTACTCAAGACAGAAGCATTTAGTAGATACACGAACCCCGTTTGCATTTAATAACCGAGCAGATTGGAACGCTCAAGTGTGCTCAAAGACAACTCGCTGTAAAAACTTTCGGTCAGATACATAGGGAACATTTGTAGTAGATTTGATACTTTTTAAAGTTAGAATTAGATATTTTTTTGAAGATATTTATTATGTTCAAGAATAATATTTGTATTTAATAACAGAGCAAAGTGGAACTCGCCATTTGCTCAAGTGCGCTCAGAAACAACTCGCCATAGAATGTTGCGCTCGGTTACACAGCTAAAGTTAACTCATAAACGACTCGCGATAAAAGCTTGTGTAGCATTTTCTGATGTGAATTTCTGATGCTCAAAGACAACTCGCTGTAAAAACTTGTGGTCAGATACATAGGAAACATTTTTAGTAGATTTGATACTTTTTAAAATTAGAATTAGATAATTTTTGAAAACGTTTATTACGTTCAAGAACAATATTTGTATTTAATAACAGAGCAAAGTGGAACGCGCCATTTGCTCAAGTGCTCTCAGAAACAACTCGCCTTGGAATGTTGCGGTCAGTTAGACAGCTCAAGCTAACTCATAAACGACTCGCCATAAAAGCTTGTGTAGCATTTTTGAGGTAAATTTTGGGTATTTTTTTAAATGAAAATAGTGTTTTACAATTCAGGCTTTTATTATTCTGTTTACTGAAGTTAGACAAAAAAGTATTACAAACATTGTAAAGTAAATACACAAAATAATAGCCGCTTATTGTACAATTACAGGTATACCATTCAAAGATGCTAAAATAAAGACGACAACGTATATGGAAAGTATTAGTATTAAAATAAAGTCATTCTATGTACGCTATAGGCCTACTATATCGTATTGAATAGTTAGTAGATTAATTAAGCTACATTTATTTGTCCAAGCTATATGTATCATACGTATATACTAACTACTATCTAATTAGTATTGACTTCAGAGTGGTAATTTGTTCATAGACAACATTACAATCAAAACGTAGGTACATAAAATTAACATTAACATTTAACAACGGCTGATTTTCTGACGGCTTCCTACATACGGACAATTATTCCTATAAAGCGTACGACCAGTCGCATCTTTGCCGGAAATAATTATCAATAACAGATATCTGACCCTATTTTTATCAATTAGGAAACTTCTGAAACATAACTTTAAAAATGACTTAGTCGCGTAGCGAAAACTGAACGAAAGATAAAAACACTCATAAGTAACAACAACGGTATGTGGAATTACAAAAAATAATCAATCTGTTTTGAACATGACGCTTAATACAATATTCAATGGAAAATTGCACGTGCCGTCGACCTGCGGTCATAATTTTCGCAGTGAACAAATAAAACGGTAATTGATTAATGCTTTGTTTCCTAATTCATAAACGATAAATTTAGAACAAATATTAACCTCCCCCTTTGACACCGTTTCACCCCCTTTCCGTCCCGCGAAAACATTTACCTTATTAAAATTAACAAAACATCAAAGACAGTTGAACTAGGTTTAAACAAACAACAACATGAATACCGCATTTACGAGATTGCCCTATCATGCAAGCCAACGGTGGCGCAGCGTCATTTTGTACAGAGCCCTCTGCCAATGGAACTAACGGGGGCTTTATGACCGTTACCATCAACTCGAATCAATCTGTCTGCTCGTATCAAAGCATAACTGTACATAGTTAATTTAAAACTACTGCACTGACGTCCACGTCTATCGAAATGTACGGTCTTTAAATTGTAATTATCTCCACCATTCTGTAGTTGCAAAGGCAGAAGGTTAAAACAAATAAAATCTCTATGGGTATTAGTTTTTGTTTTTCTTTTTTTGGTAACGAAAGTTACTTAACATGGATTCTTAATGGAACGAAATAATTTTTAGTACACAATTCGGCAAACAAATTTCATGATCAAACGAATCATTAATTTGAACAAGAATCGCGTGAATCGATTCAATGCTTACTTACGGTGTAGATCGATCGAAAGTTTCTCAAACCATCATCGTTCAAATGAACGAATCGCGAGAATCGATATCTTTTATGAAATTGAATAGTTTATATCGTGAACCGTGTTGCCCACCTCTCTAGTAAAGAACATACAAATCTAGATAGTTTTATAGTTGTTAGTTTACCGATTTGTATTATCTAAAGTATATGTACCTACGGCATAGTTTTTTATTCTGGTATTAGATCTAATAGCGCGTCTACGTAATATTTTTATCACATCAAAAACCAACCGAGAGTTCGTCTTAACATCAAACACGAAAACAATAATACACATTGTATTTAACATTTAATAAAGCTTTAGTAGCCTTCTTGACAAAAATATATATTATATTACTTTATCTTTCGATTTTTTACAAGCACATCTCAACTAAAGAACTAATTTTACAACTAATAACAACGTCTACATTGTTTTTTTTTGTTTAATTTAATTATATGTATATATTTTGTCCTCCAACACAGTAACTTATTGTAAATTTAATAAAATAAAAGGATGCGAAGTAGAAATTATTTATTTTCCCCTTTTTCTATACATTTTGATTTCGATATAAACTTCATAACGAATTGGAAAGTTAAATAAAGAAGTAATCATTGTTTTCAGATTGAAATTGAATTATTTATGTATATGTTATGTACATAACTTTTAGTTATAAAGTTGATATCAATTTTAACCCTCGGGAGCTCTAAACGATAAGTGTCTTATATACCTATTACTTATGAACGTTCACTCTATTTATCAATGGGTAATATGCACATTTTACGTGAGTATTTATTTATTAATCTATCTCTGATACATTAGGAGAAGTGTTTGTCATAAGAAAGTTGGGATAATGTCCTCTTATTGACTTTATTTTCTTTAAAAAGGTGATTGTCTAAATTATAAAAGTGCAAAACTACAGAATTTAAACTGCTTTCCAGTGATATGTCTTTGGTCATTTACTAACTAAAAGAAGTTGCCAAAACGTCTCAAACTACAACGCTTTAACAATGATATTAATTCGGATTATATTTTCACAGTTTTGAAGGCTATTAGAGGTTAATTAATGATTAAATGAGGAGGTAAATTATACTTCTTTGTGAAGACTTCTACGTGCATTTCACGTAATCCACAACAAGAAACTCTACAGTATGGGCTGCATAGATATATTACAAAACATTTATTTGTAAATTTTTTATTTTTAGATTTTACTCCATCTTTCAGGAAAGTTACGTCAGTTGCGCGAATAATCGGATTCTTTATAAAATTTCAAGACATTTTTCTCTTTTCCATTTTTTATTCTGATAAAAAATAACCGAGTAATAAGGTGTCAAAAGTGAACGTATCGTAGCACGTCATGTTTACTGCAAACAGAAGCAGACGAATCATCGTAAGCTGCTAGTAGAGCTTACAGAAGGGATAACGCGCTGTGATTGGTGCAGTTAGTTCGATCTTAATTTGCAATAACTTCGTCATTAGGCATCGGTTTGAAAAACGGAAAAAGGAAAATAATTCCAGAATTTAACAATGAATCGAGTTCCGGGTGTAATTTTCTTCGAAAATGATTTATTAAACAATTATGGAGAGAGATTTTTGGCAACTTCCTTTGACCTGTAAGAATGCATAAATATATGTGTATATACATATATGAATTTGTTATTAAATGAGAATTTACCCTTATAGATTATATTGTATTATCTAATACAGTACAGTAAGTCTTTCCATTGATATGTATTTGTTTATTATATATTTTTTTGTATGTGTTCTTACTGGCTAGTTTTCAATCTAGCTGGATAGAATAATGTATAAAATGATGAAACTTATGTTAATTTTGTTTCGTACTTTAACCACGCACTTTGGATTCTATTTGAACCAACTAAACGATATGCAAATTAACAGAAATTAAAGTGGTAAGGAGACATTCAAATTGTAGTATTGTGTCCAGCTAATTTAGAAGCTAGCCCAGTAAATTAAATGTACCAACATAATATATGTATATATCAGGCCGAAACACTACTTGCTATTTATTTATATTTTAAATATCTAACTATTAACTTTCGTTATTCCTTGTATTGTTTTCCTTTTGGATTCATTTCTATTTCTCATGCGTTACCTGCCTAAAAATTTACATACGGCACAAAACACTAGAAAATAAAGCGTCTCAATTTTTACGTCGTTGGCTTAGTAAATTTTGCACAAAGATAATCCAACAGAGAATCTCAATGATATGTATTTTGCTGATATGTCCGCGTTCCGGTACAGACTTTTGTTAGATTCGTACAGACCATATTTTATAAAGCTAATCCTAGAGGTATATGATGTATACATTACATACTACATAGAGTGTGTATAGGCACTAAACTAGTTAGGCAATCAATAGTGTAGTGATACGGCATTTTCAGTAAATTCTGACATCTTCAATTGCACCCAAATCGTCTTGTCACATACACAATTCTGTTGTTATAAAATTTAAATCGATTCGTTTTTAAGCTGAACGCACATTAGACGTATTTGTCGCGCGACAAAGACGAGCCGCAGCGAAATATTACTCGACAGGCTTGTAGCATGCATCATCGTTTATATTTCATAAACCACAGTTTTCATTTAATTTGCGCTGAGGAGATTCGTCCTATAAATTTGAAAGCGTAGTTTGTAGGTGCCATATTTACTAAACAATGCCACACGAAGCGTACCAATGATAATCATACTAAGCGTTGAAACAATGAGCAATCAGCACACCAGAAGATCTATTGCCAGGGCCGAACTTACTTCTATACTTACATCCTAAAGGCGTTAGCTTAAACTCACCAAACTTTATTATATTATGTATTGAAAATATTGCAAAATTTTTACGTTAGACTTTCGTATTAATCGAACAAGTTCGGCCCTCGAAGACGCAATAGAAACAGTGCTTCGTTTTCTTCTTTAACAACAAACTTCTCACAATTGCCAGACATTATATGTACGATTTATAATTTATTGTACGTGTAACAATTGACGAATGAATGGTGTTGGACAGATATAGGCTTTTACACATTTGCGCGAAGGAGCACCTAAATTACGTCATTTCATGCTTATACCAGTAGTAGTGTTCATCCACACTAAGCGGCTATACCGCGCGAAATTTAGTTATGATCGTTATGTAAAACAGAAATCGCACGCTTTGGTATTCGCTTTAAAATCACGCGGTGTTTACAGGCAAATGTGTACCAGTACTCAAGCGTATCGAGGCGTTTTTAGAATTGATTTAACACTATTTAAGACACAGTGGTAGGTTAATTTATATCTTTGGATCTGTGGAACGGTGAAAATATGATTCCTGTTTGTTTTTTAATGAAATTAAATTAATTATATCATTGTTATACTATACTGTAATGAAAATAAAAATATTAATGTAGCATTTCAGTTTCATTTGTATTTGTATTTAGAAGAATTACAAGTGAGTATCCTCGGGGACATTTCTTAAAGGATTGAAGAACACAAACTCGCAAAGATGTAGAAGATACACAAAAATAATATGCCTTAGTTTACTGTTTTTACTATGGCACTTCATATTTTCCTTTGGGTTCTTTACTGAATAAAATTTTTTTGTTTGCTGGTATTAGTAAACACTTTACTTTGATATTTTAGCGTTTGTATACACAAAACGTGTAGTGTAGAGCTCTTTAAGTGGGAATAGAGTGAGATAGAGAATTGCCCTTGTCGCCTAAATGATATACGTATACAATGTTACAAAGTTTTTAAGTTTTCTTAAGGTACGTTACGTTACGTCCGGAAGGCAAATTATGCAGTTCCTTTGTGAGAGAGGGGTCTTCAAATTGCATACTGCTTTTGATCTTGATGAACCGCCCCAGGTCCGTACACATTTCCGCAACATATAGCGCGAATTCAAATAAATATACAACCGTCTCATTTGTGTTGGAGTGAGAGAGACAATTTCACCTATGAAATAACCACTAGAATTATATCCGTAGACAACAAAGCAACTCTACATGTCAAATAACAAACCGGATTATTAATTTCTTTGTAAAATATTCATATGTAATACAGGAATCTAGATGGTTTAGTGAGTTAAATGGTATAATTTTCTTTGTATCTTTGATTAGGTAACTCCTAATTTATAAAAAAATACACATATATATAAGACAAAGAAAAAGCTGCTTTTTTATGTTTCAAAGGTTTTTATTAAAACACGACGATTGTTTCAGTCGTCAGCTTATGTACTTCGGTACAAAATTATTTTAAATCGCCTTAATAATACAGACAAGCCAGATATTCGGAAAGATCAATTTTTAAACGTTTTCAAGACATGTTTAAACCAGAATTACTTTAATTTTAATGAGAATTTCTATAAACAGCTGGATGGTTTGCCAATGGGTTACCCCATTTCGCCCTTGCTGGCAGACATTTTCACGTCCAACTTTGAAAATAACTTGTTTAATAATAAAAAAGTCCACACGGATAATATTCTTTGCTGGTCTAGATATGTGGACGATATTTTTTGTATTTGGTTAGCGATAGAACGTTAATTAGAGAAATTCAATACACATCTTAACAGTATTAATAAAAGAATTAATTTAACATTTATAGAAAGCCAACAACCACGGACTGTATTATTAATGCAAAATAAAATTAATCACGCCAAATCAAAATGGCAGCATTTAATAGTTACATTTATAGATCATTGAAGTACCCGCTAAACAGTGATAATTACAAACAAGAACTAAAAACAATTAAAATTATAGCTTCTAATAACGGTTACAATCCCATTGTAGTTGATAATATGATTAAAAAAATGAAAAAGCGATTAATAAATAAAAAATTGTATTCAGCTATTCATAAAAATGAAATAACGAATTATAAGTTTATTAACTACGTTCCCACATATAGTAATAAAAATTGTAAAAAGCTTAATGCTTTGGGTCAAAACATTATTTCGGTTAAAAAGTGTAACTTAGGTAAATTTTTAGTCAATATTAAACAAAAACAATCGTTTATGAACAAAAGTGGCTTGCATAAAATTAACTGTTTAAATTTTAAAAAATTTAAAAGAACATGTTAGGGACATTAATGATAAGAAAAAATCTACAGGCTTTAGCACCCACTGTGTAGAAAACAACCATAATTTAAATATTGATAGTATTATATTATTACATGTTGAAAAGAAAGGAAAAAGACTCAACTTATTAGAAAAATTATAAATTAAGAAAGCATTTAAAAGAAATGATAACATCACAAACTTACAGTCAGATTTTGGAAATAACATATTAATAGATACATATTTGGATTTCCCATCAATAAATACACAATAGTGTATTGTAAATCATATACCTGTATTTATTTTATTTTATTTGATAAGTTTCCATTTATAAAACTTAGTTTAACCCGTCAGATTCAGTATTTGTTTTGTACTCGTGGAAGAGGCTTCGATAGCCGAAATGATCGTCGAATTTTAATAAAAACTTTTGAAACATAAAAAAGCAGCTTTTTATTTGTCTTATATATTTTGGAAGTATATGTTTCATAATTATCCGACCGAACAATCCTTACTAGTTATTCCTAATTTATAATTAACTACAGCGACATATTGTTAAATATTTTATCAGATCAAAATCGTTCCAAAAATTTCATGTCTTCGTAATTTTATTAAAAATTGTAGTAAATATTAAACTTACCATCTGTGTCTTATAAAAGGTTAAAAGAACTCGACGCCTAAACCATTTGGGATTAAAGCATGACAACACCTGCTGATAATAGACAAAGGTAGCATTATCAGCTAGGAAGTTCCAACTACTGTATATAGATACATTTTTTGACAATATTGTGCATGGTCACCCCGTATAACAAGAAGACAATAATATAGATTCGTACCAACCAATAGCATTGATAGACTTTCAAGAACACGAAACATAGTGTAAATTTCATCTAGAGCACTTATACAAAATTTGAATATTATATTATGTAAGTGTATATATATATAGGTATGTATAATAACGCAAGCATTTACACTTGACGATCTCTAATTTAATAATTATTTTAATTGATCTAATACATTGTTAATATCACCTATTCCACATTGATTTCGCTATTCTGATACAAACGTGTTATAGCTATTGAAATACCGTTATAAAAAAATAATAAATATGCGCACAAGCAAGAAGTTTCCAGATCATTCTTTTGTAAGTTACATCAAAACAAGAATCGTGCTAAGCATTCTATCATTAATAATTTACGTGTTTACGTTCCAAGTATACAGGGCAGCATTAAATAACTTTTTATACCTCCACATTAATAGGAATGGCAGGGGGGTAAATGAAATTAACATGGTTTTTAAATACCGTCATTAAATGTTAAAAAATTTTTAGGTAATCATAATAATGTTATCAGTTAATCTATGCCAAAGGGCAAATGTAAAAATTTAAGAAACTCGCTTTAATATTATAAAAAGCATGTTGTATTATTATTTCTATGTTTGTTTTAAAATCATTTTAATTTTCGCACATAAAAATTCTAGAAGAAAATACTTACATGTAGGTATATGTTTAGAAAAGTAGCTATCAACATTCACAGCCAACTGTTCTCATAAATTGTTTCAAAATAACGTTAAAATTCATACTTTCAAGGATGTTAATTTTTCCTAAACCTTTACAAAAGAGGGTCCTGTATATTTAAAAAACCTTTGGTTGTCTGTTATTTGTCCGTATTCTGTTTGATGTAGCTTATAAGAAAATAACCGATTTTAGACTTCTTATCTTTCTCACGCGACAATAACCATGCTCGTTGTATATGTCTATAAGCCTATATCTAACATAAGAATCTTTTTTTTTTCTTTATTATTAAATTGTAAAGTGATTGTCGCAGACTGTGTAGGAGTGCAGGAGGTGAACCTGAAATTGCACTCTGTACAGGGTCTTTAGAGGACAATTACAACGAGTGGAGATTATCAGCGGTTTTCTAACATCTACGCGACTGCTTGGATTCACTTTTACCGAATTTTTGAAGGCGAAATCAAACTAGTTTTATTATTTATTTAGAAGTGGTCCAATAAATTTGAGTAGAATTACAGTTTGGCACGTCAAACGAGAAAAGAGTGGTGATAATAGATACGTATGTTAAATCGAATCGAACTTCGAAAATCTAAGCAGTCGCTAAAACTAGAGCCATCGTCATTATCAACAATCCCCCACGAATGCGTCGTGAAAAGAAAATGAGACGTTCAAAAGTTCCATTAAAGAGCAGCAAAAAAAACGTTTTTCACGCACACGAATCGATAAAATTACATCGGTCCCTGTCATATGATATGTATAAAATAAGCAATAGGGACCACAGACTGTTTCGTGTCTGCAAGAAGACACAAACTAGGAACGACTAACAGTGACTGATGCGATGTAGTGATGTAAAATTCTACAATAGTACTACCTGGCTCCGACGGCCCAGTTGCTGTCTGTCATTCAATCTCTTTTCATTTATCGCTCATACCACGACATGCCAATCAGAACCGTACTTTGACTCGTCATTAATATTGTATTATTAGGTGTAGGTACTTAATATCTATGTTCACATGTTCCTCAGCGTTCCTTCCCGTTCCTTCGTTTGTGTTCTTTTGTTTTTTACTTTACTTACATTTTGTAACAAAACTGACAAACCTACAGCTTTCCTGATAAACTACGTAAACTACATACTGCCACGGCCTACGTTGCTTCTTTCTTCATTTAGATTTATATCCAGCGTCGATCCAGTAGCAAAAGTTGCGAGAGGAAACATAGCGACAACAGCACGGCGAAACTTGTCATGTCCTCGGCCGACGAAGACACAGCACCAACAACACCCGCCTCACACGGAGCTTCTCGAAGATCTGAAAAGAAAATATAAACTCAGAATAGTAATTAATTTATTAATAATTAGTAATCTAAGGGCAAAGATTGCTACGAACAGACAGGCAGCGTGACATGTCATACGCGAGCGTCCATTGAGGCGAATGCGAGTATAACTTAGTGAGCGACAAAATATCGCTATGGAGGATACAAGTGTTTAAGCGCCCAGACGCAAGGCTACAATCCTTTTCCCTGATGTATTACATATTATGTAGAAATAACTGTGAGTTTTAGAGACACCTGTAAACTCGGTCTAGTTATTAATTAATAATAAGTAACTTAAGGGCAATGATTGCTACGAACAGACAGGCAGCGTGGCATGTCATACGCAAGCGTCCATTGAGGCGAATGCGAGTATAACTTAGTGAGCGACAAAATATCGCTATGGAGAATACAAGTGTTTAAGCGCCCAGACGCAAGGCTACAATCCTTTTCCCTGATGTATTACATATTATGTAGAAATAGCGGTGAGTTTTAAAGACACACTTAAACTTGGTCTAGTTATTAATTAATAATAAGTAACTTAAGGGCAAAGATCGCTACGAACAGACAGGCAATGTGGCATGTCATACGCGAGCGTCTATTGAGTCGAATGCGAGTATAACTTAGTGGCGACAAAATATCGCTATGGAGGATACAAGTGTTTAAGCGCCCAGACGCAAGGCTACAATCCTTTTCCCTGATGTATTATATATTATGTAGAAATAACTGTGAGTTTTAGAGACACACGTAAGCTCAGTCTAGTTATTAATTAATAATAAGTAACTTAAGGGCAAAGATCGCTACGAACAGACAGGCAGCGTGGCATGTCATACGCGAGCGTCCATTGAGGCGAATGCGAGTATAACTTAGTGAGCGACAAAATATCGCTATGGAGGATACAAGTGTTTAAGCGCCCAGACGCAAGGCTACAATCCTTTTCCCTGATGTATTACATATTATGTAGAAATAGCGGTGAGTTTTAAAGACACACTTAAACTTGGTCTAGTTATTAATTAATAATAAGTAACTTAAGGGCAAAGATCGCTACGAACAGACAGGCAATGTGGCATGTCATACGCGAGCGTCTATTGAGTCGAATGCGAGTATAACTTAGTGGCGACAAAATATCGCTATGGAGGATACAAGTGTTTAAGCGCCCAGACGCAAGGCTACAATCCTTTTCCCTGATGTGTTACATATTATGTAGAAATAACTGTGAGTTTTAGAGACACCCGTAAACTTGGTCTAGTTATTAATTAATAATAAGTAACTTAAGGGCAAAGATTGCTACGAACAGACAGGCAGCGTGGCATGTCATACGCGAGCGTCCATTGAGGCGAATGCGAGTATAACTTAGTGAGCGACAAAATATCGCTATGGAGGATACAAGTGTTTAAGCGCCCAGACGCAAAGCTACAATCCTTTTCCCTGATGTATTACATATTATGTAGAAATAACTGTGAGTTTTAGAGACACCCGTAAACTGGGTCTAGTTATTAATTAATAATAAGTAACTTAAGGGCAAAGATTGCTACGAACAGACAGGCAGCGTGGCATGTCATACGCGAGCGTCCATTGAGGCGAATGCGAGTATAACTTAGTGAGCGACAAAATATCGCTATGGAGGATACAAGTGTTTAAGCGCCCAGACGCAAGGCTACAATCCTTTTCCCTGATGTATTACATATTATGTAGAAATAGCGGTGAGTTTTAAAGACACACTTAAACTTGGTCTAGTTATTAATTAATAATAAGTAACTTAAGGGCAAAGATCGCTACGAACAGACAGGCAATGTGGCATGTCATACGCGAGCGTCTATTGAGTCGAATGCGAGTATAACTTAGTGGCGACAAAATATCGCTATGGAGGATACAAGTGTTTAAGCGCCCAGACGCAAGGCTACAATCCTTTTCCCTGATGTGTTACATATTATGTAGAAATAACTGTGAGTTTTAGAGACACCCGTAAACTTGGTCTAGTTATTAATTAATAATAAGTAACTTAAGGGCAAAGATTGCTACGAACAGACAGGCAGCGTGGCATGTCATACGCGAGCGTCCATTGAGGCGAATGCGAGTATAACTTAGTGAGCGACAAAATATCGCTATGGAGGATACAAGTGTTTAAGCGCCCAGACGCAAAGCTACAATCCTTTTCCCTGATGTATTACATATTATGTAGAAATAACTGTGAGTTTTAGAGACACCCGTAAACTGGGTCTAGTTATTAATTAATAATAAGTAACTTAAGGGCAAAGATTACTACGAACAGACAGGCAGCGTGGCATGTCATACGCGAGCGTCCATTGAGGCGAATGCGAGTATAACTTAGTGAGCGACAAAATATCGCTATGGAGGATACAAGTGTTTAAGCGCCCAGACGCAAGGCTACAATCCTTTTCCCTGATGTATTACATATTATGTAGAAATAACGGTGAGTTTTAAAGACACACTTAAACTTGGTCTAGTTATTAATTAATAATAAGTAACTTAAGGGCAATGATCGCTACGAACAGACAGGCAATGTGGCATGTCATACGCGAGCGTCTCGAGTATAACTTATTGAGCAACAAAATATCGCTATAGAGGATACAAGTGTTTAAGCGCCCAGACGCAAGGCTACAATCCTTTTCCCTGATGTATTACATATTATGTAGAAATAACTGTGAGTTTTAGAGACACCCGTAAACTCGGTCTAGTTATTAATTAATAATAAGTAACTTAAGGGCAAAGATTGCTACGAACAGACAGGCAGCGTGGCATGTCATACGCGAGCGTCCATTGAGGCGAATGCGAGTATAACTTAGTGAGCGACAAAATATCGCTATGGAGGATACAAGTGTTTAAGCGCCCAGACGCAAGGCTACAATCCTTTTCCCTGATGTATTACATATTATGTAGAAATAACGGTGAGTTTTAAAGACACACTTAAACTTGGTCTAGTTATTAATTAATAATAAGTAACTTAAGGGCAAAGATCGCTACGAACAGACAGGCAATGTGGCATGTCATACGCGAGCGTCTCGAGTATAACTTATTGAGCAACAAAATATCGCTATAGAGGATACAAGTGTTTAAGCGCCCAGACGCAAGGCTACAATCCTTTTCCCTGATGTATTATATATTATGTAGAAATAACTGTGAGTTTTAGAGACCCACGCAAACTCGGTCTAGTTATTAATTAATAATGAGAAACCTGAGGGCAAAGATCGCTACGAACAGACAGGCAGCGTGGCATGTTACACGCGAGCGTCCATTGAGGCGAATGCGAGTATAACATGGCGAGCGACAAAATATCGCCATAAAGGGTACAAATGGTTAAGCGCCCAGACGCAGGGCTAGAATCTTATTCGCTGATGTATCACGTGTAATGCAGCACAGGACATACGAGAAACGTTCGTATTTATTCGAAAAAAAAAACAGGAATTAAGCTTTGTATTGAATACCCAGAACGAATCACAATATGTATGTAATGGATTGGATATCTACTAATTTAAAATAAAAACTTTGAAGACAATTAGTACAGCTAAATGTTGAACTACTTATATTGTCGGTTAAGTATTTTGTTTTAATATATTCTTGTGGAGTCAGGGGTCGTCTTTATGTAAATGCCAGATTAAGGAATAGGCAGAAATATAATCCTGCTTCAAATTAATAACGTTACAGTGTACGATACCCGACAACACTAACTTGAGAATAGCATCATCGCTTTCTACGTGACAAAACTGTTTATCTGTACATTGCATATTACATCAATGACGTCCTGAATACTAAGTATAACGTTTTACATATATATATCAAAGGAACGAAAATTCGCTTGAAAATACATAATTTCGTTTTGAATTTCCCAACCGGAAAAACGAACAAAGAATTATCTTTGAAGCGTTAAAAGCTTTTTGCGATACTCTTCCTTGTTATCTCTAACGCTAGATTCAAACGGACCTCTAATAAGTATATACACAATACACGTGAGGTAGTAAGTATGTCTTGTTCTACGTAGGACAAGCTCAAGTATAGCAAAATGTGAGAATTCAAAGATACTTTATTCACAACAAGAGTAAAGAAAAATAGTTTGGAATATTAGAAATGCAAGCTACTGATGGAAATCAGAGATGCCAGGAGCTTTTTTACACTGACGGTATATATCTAATCCATATTCTTAAATGGCGGTACCTCATTTATACATATATATGTATATATATATATACGAGGCATGTTTCTTAAGTAAGTACCGT
This sequence comes from Agrilus biguttatus, assembly GCA_963921985.1. Taxonomy (NCBI): domain Eukaryota; kingdom Metazoa; phylum Arthropoda; class Insecta; order Coleoptera; family Buprestidae; genus Agrilus; species Agrilus biguttatus. The sequence continues at coordinate 19,024,493 of OY998126.1, forward strand.
TTTGAAATTCAGCCGCTGCAGCGCTGCGATCAGCGTTCATGCGCACTGAGTACCTACATCTCTCACCTACGCACTGACGTCATTACAGTCTGATTCGCCCTTGTTTACGTTGTTTACTGACAGTTTAAGATGCCTCCGATAATCGTGAGTCCCGCCCGCCGTGAAGTTCGGGCTGTTATACGATTCCTTAGTGCTAAAGAACTAAAACAGATTGATATGCATCGTCAGATCTGGGCAGTTTATGGACAAAACATTGTGAGTGATGGAATTGTAAGCAAGTGGGTGAGAGCATTTAAAGATGGCCGCATAAATGTCTCTATATCATCCACCGTACAGCCCTGATCTGGCGCCCAGTGACTACCATTTGTTTCTGCACTTGAAGAGATATCTGGGTGGTCAGCGTCTTTAAGACGACAGTTGTGATGCAGTGGTTAACAGTTAAAAAGTTAGGCAGCAGAGTCCTATGAGAAGGGTATTCAAGAACTGGTCACTGGTCAAACATTATAACAAGTGCCTCAATATTGAATGAAATTATGTACAAAAGTAGATTAAGGTACATGCTTTCATGTAATAGTAAAATTATTAAGATATCTTTACTCGTTTTTTATTAATTTCAAAACGGTACTTACTTAAAAAACATGCGTCGTATATAATTCTATTTATAATTTTTCTGAATCGTATTCTATGTAGATTTTGGTTTGGTAAATGTAACATTGTAATAAGATTCGGCGAAAGAAACTTTTAAAAATGCAAATTTTAAAGAGGAACTCCTTTTCTTCCTTACCTAGGTTTTCCCGGAGCTTGGGAAGGAAGTTGTTCCAGAAAGCGCAGGCGGTTGCACGAGGTCCTTTTCCAATTCCGTTTTTATCAGCATTAAATATGAAGTACTGCGGTTGTTCCTTAGTGTAAAGAGGCCAATTAACATCGTCCGTGACGGGCTTTCTAAAACAAAAAAAAGACTGATCTTATTTAAATGACAATTGCGTATATAGGTACCTTTTTATATTTACAAAATGGATAACGATAAATGGTTTTTCTGAATGTAAAAAAATTACAAAACAAGTTTTGGTTCATGATTTCGTACAAAAGTTGTCCCTAAATTAATTTGGCTTATATGACAAAGAAATAAATAGGTCATTTATGTTGGAAGCCAGATATTGTACTAAGAAGTTTTTATCCTTATCCATTTTGCAGAGGTTCCGAAAAAAGTCATTAAAACTGAACAATGTAAAATAGAGCGTTGCGGTGTAGAGTGAGTCCTTACAAGAGATTAGTCCATAATTCCTAGTATGCGAAACGAGAATGCAGAGCCGAATCTTAAAATACGGGATTCATAAAATGGATAACGGTTTTTTGAGCCTCTTTTTCTTATTTTAGGATTTCAGATTCAGATTCATTAGGAATTATAAACTGATATCTAGCAGGCTCCCTGTAAATCGCAAAGCTATATTTTAGATGGTTAATTAGTAAGTAATCAATCTTTTGATTCGTGTGGTAAAAAAGTTATACTTATTGTCTAGTTAGGACTTGTAATTATATCAAACTTGATTATCTCCATACTGATCAAATGCCTAAACGTAGTTCATCCCCAAAAGTTCACCCTTTGATACATAACGCAGCCGCTATGATGAAGTTTATATATATAACAGCCTTTAATCATAGTGACCCAGTCTTAAACTAGGTTAGATTCCCTCCGGGTTAGTTCTCTATTAACTTATTAATTTTGGCCCATGTCCTTCTGTAAACCTCTTGTCTGGAGTGTTACTGTTAAATATACCTTCGCGACAACTATAAGGGTACAGGGTGGTCCATTAACAATAGCGATAAATTTAATTTCAGAGGTAAACAGTGTAATAATAACCAAGGAAATCAAAATACCCTTTTCCTAATTTCAATAAATTGAAATCAATCGATTTCATCTTGTTTCTCAGTCAAAATGTCCGGTATAGTAATTTATTTGCAAATAATAATAACTTATGAATATAAATAAAACACACTGGTAATAAAAATTCAACTTTTTATTGTCAATTTAAAGTTATTAATAGTAATTGATCTTATATACTAGTTGTTGAAGGGGTGGTATCAGTAAACAAGTTTAAAAGTAGCTAGTTGTTTAAGACAGTCAATTGTTAAATGCATTACAATAAAAAGTTTAAATTTCATCACCAATATTCAAAAAAGAAGGAATTAAAATCCTTATTCGTCTAAATTTTAATTTAATTTTAATTTTCGTGGGATGTGGCTTTCGGTTCGTTGTGCCTACTTGTTAGGACGCGTTCAAAATGTGAGATCTTTGATCTTAAAATTTATACGAATAAGGATTTTAATTCCTTCTTTTTTGAATATGTTATATTTTCGTCTAAGAATCCATCGGAATTAACGGTGTAATTCAATGACGGTAAGGGTATTAGCCCTCGGAGTAGTTGTTTCTGTTGATTCAATATTTATATTTATATTATGAATTTCAACCAAGTAACGGTAGACTAGACTTTATATGATTATATATATATATATTCATAAAATTAATTAATTGTAGATTAATATGACATCATCATAAATACATTTTTTTTTTAATTTTACTAAATTTCAATTTTGAGACATTTAACTGCGGAATGGTAACACTAAAATACTTAAATTTTGACATTGACTGGATATTTATCACATAACGTGTCTGCATTATGTAGAATGTGCTTTTAGTTATAAATTTTATACAAAATGTTCTGCAAGAACTATGTGTTTGAACTAATTGTAAACTGATACAATTGTTTTAAATAGCAAACAAATCAATCTTTAATCGAAAATCAAAACACTATAAGTTATAACTTCAACAATTTATTAACAACTTCACATATGATTCACCAACACTGTGGCTTCTTCAGAAGTACATTTTATACTTATAACTACTTACTTCTAATTTCTTATAAATAGTATTCCTAAGGTGGTACATCATAATTGGGTAAATGGAAAAGGTTTACCAATGGTGATTGGTTGAGATATAGTTGATCATTCAGTAATCTATTACTATTTTTATATTTATTAATTTCTTTAGATTCTAATAAAGTAAGTTTTAAGCTTTTATTTTCAAAATTTAGTCTTTAAATTTGAATTAAATATATGGTTATTTTATAAAATATGTTTAGCATACTTTGAATCTACTTTTTTATTTTTGTACGATCTGAAATGTTCGTTTTTAAAATTTCTTCCCGTCCCGTGATTCTTGTCCAAAAATCTAAACAAGTTAAATCTTTTTCATTTCCCCAATTATGATGTACCACCTTACGAATACTATTTATAAGAAATTAGAAGTAAGTAGTTTTATGTATAAAATGTACTTCTGAAGAAGCCACAGTGTTGGTGAAGCATCTGTCAAGTTCTTAATAAATTGTGGAAGTTATAACTTATAATATTTTGATTTTCAATTAAATATGTTAGACTTCCATCAAGTATCCGTTAATTGAATACAAATAAATCAATCTTTTTAATTATTCGTTTTTTTTAAATTATTTTGATTGTTAGTTCTCACTGAAGTTCGATAAGTATATTCCAAAAATGAACCTCTGGAAGTACTATATCCCTCAAAAGAAGTTCGTTTAATAAATCTCCTTAATTAAACTTAATTCATTTTTCCCAAGTCTTTCGAAATCGGGTCAGAGGAATATGCATTTTTGCTCTTATCTTGCATATAATTAGCAAGGCCTTTTTAGTTTTGCTGAAGAAATACTCCAAATCCCCGGAGAAACATTCTCATCAGTGCCTCGCTCTCCTCAAAGTCACGTATAGTTGCATTAACAAAAAGCTCCCCTTTGTTCGAGATTATCAAAACAAAGAACCGTCTGTTATTATATCCTCTACGAAATTACAAGACCACTTACTTTAAGAATTGAAAATGATCTACAATAGCTACTTAAACGTATATTCTAAAAATGTGGTGGAAATCGTAACGCTACCATTTGAACATTGTTCACTTCTACTATTTGGAGAAAAAATTCTCCGTGGTTGATTAGACTATAGGTTCATTATGTATGTTATGATGTTTATAAACCAGTCATTGTGTATGGATGCACATGTCCTGTATTATGAAAAAAGTAATGTAGTAATGGGGAAGGGTTAAAAGCAATGAAGGGGATGTTGCATCCGTTACGATTTTTAGAACAAATTGCTTTATTTTCTTTATGGCCAATAATTTACATTTGTTACAGGTTACTTAAAATATCTGCTACTATTGTTAAGATAGCAAACACTCAAAATCGTTTTTTTTTGCCCTGCAATTACTCTTTCGGCTGTCATAAATTTCCTGTCCAACATTTTTGAAATTTCATACTTATTGCTCACAGATGGGCTGAAAAGTCCCGGGCCTAACACATAGATGACTAGTTTTATTGCATTCAGCTCTTTTTCAATTAGTACTAACCTTCAAAAGACAGTCGTTAAAATTTCATGATATTCTATTCATTAGTTTGTGAGTTATTGTGGTAAGAGTGACTTTATCTAGCTTGTTATTTTAAATACAATGGATCAAAAATAATTTCGTGTTTTAATTTAAACTGCTTCTTGATGGAAAAAAATACTGTTCAAGTGAAGCAATGGCTTGAAAAGTGATATGGAGACTCCGCTCCATCGGAAACAACCGAAACAAATTAAAACGTTGGTTTGTTGGTTTGCTGACTTCAAACGTGGTCGTATAGATAGAGACACTTATGATGCAGAACGCAGTGGACGTCCAAATGAGGCGGTAACAACAGAAAACCACCACCATCAAAAAATCCACAAAATCGTTTTGAATAATCGAAAAGTAAAATTGTGTGAGTTAGCTGACATCGTAAAAATATTATATCAAAAGAACGTGTTAACTTTATATTGACATTGCATGAGCATTTGACTATGAGAAAGTGTTGTTCTCTGATCAAAGTGGGTACCGCGTTTGCTCACCACCACTGTTGACCAAAACAAGAACGTGTTAATGATTATGAGTAGTGTTTGGCCATGTTTAAACTTAACAAACCGGAATTTTTGCGTCAATATATGACAATGGATGAAACATGGATCCATTACTTCACTTACCATCAATAGTGAATTGTAGTAATTGTATAGCGTTATTGGAGAGTTTGAAGGCAAAGGCCAAAATTGAAAGGAAAGGACCGCATATGACAAAAAAGGTAATTTTGTTTTATCAAGACAACGCACCTTGTCATCAAAACAATAGCAAAACTACATGAATTGAACTTTGAGTTGCTCCCACATCTACCGTATTCTCCAGATTTGGAGACTACTATCAGCGACTTCTGGCTGTTCGCTATTCGCAGACCTCACAAAAATGCTAGGCGGACAAGAAATTTCGCTCAAATGAAGAGGTTATCCCTTTAAGCTGAAGCTGAGGCCTATTTTGAGGTGAAAGATAAATTGTTCTACAAAAGTGGTATTGAAATGTAATAGCGGCACTGGAATAATTGTGTTGCTCTTGATGGAGATTACGTTGATGAATAAAGCCAATTATGAATAAAACAACCGTGTTTTCTTATAAATATAAAATCAACAGAAACAACTACTTCGAGGGCTTATACCCCTACCGGCATTGAATTACACTGCTGAAGAACCAACATATTTAAAACATATTTCGAAATGTGGGATCTGTGCTCCTTGAAATTTAGACGAAAAAGGATTTTAATGCCTTTTTTTTTTTTAGACGTGTTTTCTTTGTTAGGGCCGGGACTTTCCAGCCCATATGTTACATTGTCCAAAATCCTTGCCTTCGACGACAGTCAAATTTTTGTGTGTACATCTTTTTCTATTTTACTGCCTTGTTATTTTTTTAATACACTAGCAAAAACCAACCCTCCATCAACCCCCATAAATCTAACTCACCAATCAATTGTCCAATCAACTATCTAAACAACACCTTTTTTTCCTTTCTATCATAACAATTTAGATCTTTAAAAAACAAAATTCGAGTATCAAAACGAGCAGAAGTATTACTTAATTACAAGTCATAATCAATCAATTTTCAATTTATATCAATTATAATAAATTTAATCAAACCTATGCTTCACTGCCCTAATTCCAATTTTCTCCACAAGTCTTACTTATGTATATTTATATGTAACTACTAACTGTCATAAGAATTAAAATGCAACATCAGAAACTTGTAAATGTTATTGTTTATTTAACAATATTTTCAAAGCATATAAATAGTTACGTTTCGTTTTTAATAAAGTTCGTATACTGTTTCCAAATATATCATAATCGCATTATCATCTCAGTCAAATCAATATCAAACAACAATAAAAAACATTATCGACACTTCGTTAAGTCAACGTGTTGGACAATAAAAAATAGGGGGGTTAAGGTGCATCATTGTCAGAGATAATGAGAATGAGTTAGTTTATTATGAGTTTCTATTGCTAAAGGAAACACTAAATAAAACTCAATTTGATTTTTCCACTGTTTGTTTTCAATCTTGACAATTGTTTCACCCTACAAGGGCAATTTAGAATAGTTATCTAACCTAACCAGTTGTCTTTTGAAGATGCCCTTGTAGGGTGAAACAATTGTCAAGATTGAACATAAACAGTGGAAAAATCAAATTGAGTTTTATTTAGTGTTTAACATTAACATATTTTTCCATAAAGTAAAGGCCGAAACAATAGATTTCTATTGCTAGTTAAAGGGCAGTATTAGACTTTGGGCTACCCTATACTGAAAAATCTCAATAGTCATACTGTAAATTATTAAGGTAAGAATAATACTGTAAATAGTATTGTAATTAATAAGAGCAATATTATGGAACAACGGTGAATGATATGGATTAGACAGAGTAAGACGGTTTAATGAATGTAAAATCATGAATTAATAAAAGAGAAAGGGGAATTTTCTGTTAATCAAAGTATCTATATAACTTGTTGTGAGTGTTATATTTTATTTATTTATTGTTTCATTCTTTCCTGGTTGAGAAATCTGATATCTTTTTATGTATTTTTGTTAAGTACCTAATAAAAAATATTTATAACAGTAAGTAGGTATAGCAAGTACGTATATTCAGATATTTACGGGTTTTATAAAAGTGTTTCTCGTTTAATACCCGGACAAGGAAACAGATAGCGTTATTGAAATATAGAAGAAGTTCATTGCGTGAAAATTATAATACGCAACACTTTGGTTAATTGGTTACACCCAGGTGCTTAAATCTTCCATAAGAGGATTCTACTAAGAACTAATTCCATCCTCCAGTTCGACCACGAAATAGGGTCAAGCATTACATAAATGAACTTCTATAAATACGGAATCATAATGGTCGTTCTATGTATTTAATAGATTGGTATTCAAATAAAACGTTGATGTGGCAGTACGTCGCCATCTACCAGCTTTTGCTGCTATTGTCGTTTTTCATAACGTTAAACAAGATGATACCCTAATAAGGCCTTCTTTAACGTTATGAAAAAACGGCAATAGCAGCAAAAGCAGGTAGATGGCGACGTACTGCCATATCAACGTTTTATTTAAATCTTCTTTATACCGAGCTCCAGCGATTTGGTCAGTAATTTATCTAGTTTCACTTTTTAGCGCGAGTGCCCACCCTTCACATCAGAGGTGGGCCACCGACTCTTCGAACCCCCCCCCCATCGCTCCCGATCCTTTCCCCCACAACTCTGCCTCTCCTCAATCCACATCCCTATCCCTACCTCTGGGGATGTTAAAACCTTCGGGTTGTTAATCCCCACTCGAGGTGGGTTTTTAGTCAGTAATAATCTGACACTACCCCCCTTCAGGGGGTGCCTATGTAAGGTTTTCCCTCCTCGAGTTAAATATAAACAAAAACAGTCAGTAATTTATCGAATCTGCCTATGGCGTGCTGATGAGATCTAATAAAATCGAAATCACGATCCACGTCTATTAGCTTCGATAAATTATTTGACCAAGAACTTATTTTTGTTCTTATTGATTGGTATTCATGTTGAAGAGCTTTTATTTTGTGTAAAGCTTACGTAGATATATAAATTAGTTTTCTTGAAAGATTCGTTCTTACCCTAATGCGGCGAAGCGCGAGAATGCTTGCATCATCTTGAGGCTGAGCTCACGCTCTCTAGAGTTGAACTGCAGGGACATGTTGAGAGGGTGCCCGAACACGTATTCGATCTCATCCCCGTGCATAACGCCCATCCACTCACCCCACAGGGACGTGCTCGTTCTCTGAAACACAAAGGAGAAAAAGAAGTATAAGCGCACGCCAGACAGACTGAAACACACACAAACACAGCAAGTTTGGTTTTACAAGGTTACGTTGATGTAAAAAAGAACACACTTAGAGTCAGTCGGCCGACAGGGTAATATAAGAGCCGGAAAAGGTGCAGCGCATATTGAGTCAGTCCTCAACCTTGTTGCTGCAAAACGAGCGACTCATGAGTGCGTCAATTCAACTAAGGATGAAACGTGAGCGCAATTTTGCAACACGTTTTTACATGTAGTCTTTCAATACTTTCTCACAAAATACTGAACAAATTAGTTATTTATTTGTACCACTAATCTTTGGATTATCTGTGCTTATAAACATGTGTTTAGTAGACCCTTTGTCTACTCTCTATATATTGCCACCTTCTTTCAATATGTGATAAACAGATATTGCGCTTTAATAGCCAAATTTTCCCACGGTTGCATTTTTTTTAGGTGCGATGACATTCTACCTGAGGGTTGTAACATTAGTGTAATTGGGGGTATTTCTACAGTTTAGCAAATGTTAAGTTTATGTAGCAAAATAATTCTCGTGTGATTTCGTTGGATTATTTAAGCAAATGCTGGGTTGGTAATATTCCATACTTCTCTTCTGTATTCATTTCGTCCGTCTCATCTTTCTCTCCATAACCACGCCATCCACCCATTCCCATGATTCCTGAAAGGAGGCTGAAGAGGGCCTTACGCCCTACCCTCCGGCTTTGCACTACAGTGTAGGTCGGAGGGACTTCCCGCCCACCAGCACCAGCAGTGAGTAGCTGGTGGGAATGAAACACAAGAGAGTTTTTTTTACTTCGTAGTCGAAATGTATACATTTGGTTGTACCAATAAACATTGTTGGAAGTGTTATAAGGCGTTTGAACAACATGATGTTCTAAGTCAGTTGTCTATGCACAAGTCTGCTTATCAGTTGTGTGACAATCTTATTGTATTCGTTTTAATAAAGTTAGCATCTCTTTTTAAAAAGTTAATTTTGATATTGACGAATCTGACACATATTTAGTATAAGCTTAGTCTAGCGTTTAACTTGTCAGTTTGTTTTATTATTACATTTTCACATTTAAGTATGCTTCACATATGTTAGTTACTATCCCTACAGTGTCAAGTCACATTTTCTTACGCCCTACCCTCCGGCTTTGCACTGCTGTGTAGGTCGGAAGAACTGCCCGACTACCAGCACGAGTAGCTGGTGGGAATGAAACACAAAAAAAAAGAAACACCTAAAAGTTTAACTTCTCATATAGACTAGTTGGAGTAAACAGCTACTCCATAAGACAATAATTAATAAATAACAGCTTAAATTACCATATAGGTGGTTTTATTTCATGTGGTACTTAGTACACCCCGCTGACATCAGTTTACCATAAAAGAAAAACGTAATCATTGACAAAACAACATGTAAGTATCGTGAAAAATCCTGTTGCTTAAGGTACGGAATCCTAAAAAGTGAGTTCTTTGAAACTTTCGGTAGATTGTATAGTATGGAATCTATATCGCAATAACATTATTAGATAAAATAAAATGGTATGCAATGTCAGGGATCGGTCCGTATTTCCAAATTGGCGAATTAGTACCTGTACAGTTACGATTAGCTAATTGAAAGAGCTTCAAAGTTTCAAAACTGGTAGTAATGAGGCTTTAATAACCTCATTATCGTTGCCCACTTGAAACTCGAGCAAAGAGATTTTTAAACGTAAATAGCCACTTACTATTTCAAACTAAATTGCAATTGCTACACTTTTTCGAAAAGGCGACGTTGCAGACAGCTAAAACAAAAAAAAAAACTTTCTGTTTGCCTTCCTGCTTGTCTTCAAACGGCTTGTTTACTTTTTTATGTTTATCTACCTTGCAAGTGTATGCCACACGGAAATGGAATTCCAACGAGAGATGTCTACAAAAATGAAAAATTCGTCAAAGGCAAAACTATGTTAACTTTATAAAGGACATTAAGATCTTGGTCATCAATTTATCAAAATTACCAGATATGGATCGCGTTTCAGCACACCATAGGTAGCTTCCATTAATCATCATCGAAGCAAATTGATATAATATCAAGTTATTGTGATTATTTCGGTACCGGATGATATTTACTGTTAACATGCACAATTTTCATAATCTAGACGATATTTGCATAAAACTTACACCAAAGACGAAAAGTTGTTGTTGTTGTTTGCAACAATAACATTACCCTCAATAAACAATATCTTCGGATCAAAAATGCTGCAAACTTTGGCGGAGTTGTAGAACAAATTGGATAGCTCAAACCCCAACCCCAAAACACGACACAAAATGTCCTAAGCACTTTTCGGTAACAGAGTTACCTTCTTCAGGGACTAAAGAGAACTAATAACCCTAAGGACAAAATTCGTTTTCTAGAAAAGTCGGGGATATATGAAATTGATTGTAAAGATTGCAAGAAGAAATATGTTGGTCAGACTCTTCTGGTCAGGTTTAAAGAGCAATTAGCTCACGCTTAATTTGGTAGAACTGAAAAATCTAGTGTTGCTCAACATATTCTTACTGAAAATCATAGGATCAAAATTGGCAACCGTAAATTAGTTAAGGAAAATAAACATAATTACTTATTAAATATTAATATAAATATAAATATGGAAACAACTACTCCGAGGGCTAATACCCCTACCGGCTGAATTACACTGTTGATTCCGATGTATTCTTAGACGAAGATATAACATATTCAAAAAAGAAGGAATTAAAATCCTTATTCGTCTAAATATTAAGATCAAAGATCTCACATTTGGAATGCGTCCTTCTTATTTGAAATTGTTATATCTTTGTCTAAGAATCCATCGGAATCAACAGTGTAGTTCAATGCCGGTAGGGGTATTAGCCCTCGGAGTAATTGATTCTGTTGATTCCATATTTACATTTATAATATAGCCTGTAAAGGCATTTCTGCCAGCGCCCACCTGATGAGACCCGATAGGTCGAAACCGGTCGTGGGATATGGCTTTCGGTTCGTTGTGCCTACTTGGATCTTTGATCTTAATATTTAGTCGAATAAGGATTTTAATTCCTTCTTTTTTGAATATACTTACCAAACAGTTTTGAAAGTATGTTTATTTACAAAAATAGATTAAGTTCTCTTAATAATGACAAGGATAGGACCATTCATGGATCTGCTTTTTAGTTTAATTTAATTCTTTTGTTATTGTTTTTGTAAGGTACACTGAATTTTGCGGCAGTTAGACCGAATCTTGTTCGCTAGACCATATAATTAATTAGTATATATAACAATTTATATTGTCCTTAGTCTTCAGTTCTCTTGAATCCCTGAAGAAGGTAACTTTGTTACCGAAAAGTGCTTCGGATATTTTGTGTCGCGTTTTGACGTTGAGGTTTGATCTATCCAGTTTTTTCTAACATCTTCGGAAAAGAATGCAATGGAATTTATTTGTACATCTTTTATTTTTAATATTAAAAAAGTCTCCAGTATACCCATCTATTAGTTCCGATAAATTTGTCTTTTAGTTTAGAAGACATTACCAACGTTTTCTAGAATATTGCATCTTTGGTTTCCATTCGTATAAATCATGGTTGCTCTTTTTGTTTTCAGGAACTTCCGATCTACGGGAGATTTATCTTTGCCAATTCATCACACCGAGTCGAGTAATGTAAACGAACTCTAAACCGAAGTTCTCTTTTAAGGAGGAGGCAGGCGTGCAGTTTTGATTTCTCAAACGTGCAAGTAAGTAGATATATGTATGTTTATTTGTATATTTGCACCGCACCGTTGGGTCTATCTATCAAAGAGAATCTGAAACCATCAAATCCTCAAAAGATACGATCCTACCTTTCAATTATCGAAAGTATCGGCAATAATTGTAATTGCTTATAAACTACAAACTAAAAGATTCTCAGAAAGGAATGTTTTAATTACATTAATGTGATATTAATTATTCAATTAAATTATGCCCACTACAGATTACCTCATACAATGAGGGAAAAATTTGTTACTGTTGTCACATGTTAACAGTAAATGTCACCCCGCCGGGCCTCGAACCCGGGATCTTTGGTTGTATGCGCCAATGCTTTTGCTACTAAGCTTAGTAGCACTGGCACTATGCATGACAATGTCCGTCCGCTTGTGGCTAATCGGACCAAAGATCTCATCACATCTTTTCACTGGAAAACTCATTCTCCGTACAGGCCTGATCTGGCGCCCAGTGACTGCCATTTGTTCCTGCACTTGAGGAAACATTTGGGCGGTCAGTGTCTTCAAGACGATGACTAAGTCAAAACGGTTGTGATGCAGTGGTTAACAGTTAACAAGTCAGGCGGCAGAGTTCTATGAGAAGGGTATTCAAAAACTGGTCAAACTTTATGACAAGTACCTCAATATAGAAGGAAATTATGTAAAAAAGTAGACTAAGGTACAGACTTTCATGTAAAAATAAAATTATTAAAATATCTTCACGTTTTTTATTAATTTCAAAACGATACTTACTTAAAAAAACATGCCTCGTAGATTACGCCCATAGAATTTCACCCCACCCCATAGTCACTTTGTACTTGTTCGTGGTGTTAGCATTTGTTCATGCACGCAATTTTGCTCAAGTCCATACACATTCTAACATTGACAACAGAAGCGGCTTCTACGCCAACACACCGTAGAGTCTTTGCGAGCTTTAATAAAGAATTGGGATGTTTTTGAATAGCTCGTATTTTCTTTACCGTAATAATGATATAATTGGACTCAAATGAAATTTAAGTTTTAATTGAAATAATTTGAGGAATAACTAACTCATCAAAATACTGAATAGAGCGTGGTTTCATAAAATGAACCTATGTTACTGCATTATGAGATATTTATCTGAATTTGAAATTCAAATTACTCGAATTTATTTGTATTTACCGTTTGCTGATCATATATGCGACTTGTGATGAGTTCAATATTAAATATTCGGAAAATAAACGGGAACGTATCGCTGTCATTCAAAATGAGATATTGAATGCTAGGTTATTGCTCGATGAAGGCTTATACCCTGCTGACATTAAAAAATTTTATTGCGGGAAAGCTAAATTCCGTATGGGTATAACTTACTTTACGATACCTTTGGAAATCACACAGAATTCTAATTAAGAAGAACTACTATAACACTGCAGAGGTCTTTTAGAATCTAGGGCTTCGTTATAACACTGTTTTATTGAAAATGATTCTTTCGTGTCGAATATCTCGATGTTTCTAGCTGATTAAATATTCAGGAGTGTTTGTAAGAATTTAAACACATAAACAAATAAAAAAACTTATTTGTAATATCGAAAAGCCTTTGTTTATGTGTTTAAATTCTTGATATTTAAAAGATGTTTCACAGTTTTCCGACCAAAATCTCTATTGAATGTAGACATGAGTCTACTGATGCTTGGTTGAAATTCATTATAAACAAATAATAACATACATAAATTTCAACAGGTTTATTTAATTTTGACAATTGTTACGCCAAAAATTTGGTTTCATCAGAAGTTTTACATGAAATTTAAAAAGTATTACATACAGGTTGACTTATATACTAATTTGTAGTGGCGGGGATGAGGGATATGTTTAGTAATGGTGATTGACTTAGGTCGATTTGTTCGTTTATTAATAACTTAATAACTGGGATCTATAAATTTATTGATTTCTAGCGTTTCTTGGAATAATAATCTATAGTTATTATTTTCTAAATGCAACATTTTAAATTCGCCGTTAAATTCCTGATTTTGGGAAAGTAGATGGTTGGCATAATTAGACTCTAATTTTTTGTATCAATATGATCTTTTGTGTTCAGATATTTGAGTCTTAAAATTTCTAATAGTTTTTCCAATATAAAACATGCCACATGATTTACATTCCAATTTATAAACACCTGATGTGTAATTTTTATCTGTTTTGCTCTTATTGTTTTTAATGAATTTACTAGAATTATTATTGGTTATAAAAGCTACATTATAATTATTATTTTTAAGTAAAGAGGATATATGATTAGTCGGTTGGCCTAAATAAAATAAAGTCATAAATTTGTTGTTCTTTAATGTTGGGATAAATTGAATTTACTACATTCTTGAATGTTTTTTTTTTTTAAACAAAATATAATAAATAACGCTTTTAAATGTTTCAGATGTATATTAGAAAAACTCTACATATGTTTACTATACTCAGTATTATCTTATAATGTACTCTTGATAAAAGTGTTATCCACCGAAACATATGTAGAGTTTTTCTAATATACATCTGAAACATTTAAAAGCGTTATTTATTATATATTGTTTATTTCATAATGTTTCATAATTAAGTCACCGACCAAACCGTTTCTCTTTTTTTTTTTTTTAGTAAAGAGTCAATTAGGGTGGCTTTGTAACTATTATTGGTAGCAATTTGTTTAATGATATTTAATTCTTTATCAAAGTCTGATTTCGACATAGGAACTTTAAATAATTAATGTAACATGCAATTAAATTAATTTTTTATATTGAAAGTATTTAGTAGTGACATTTAATTGGTAAAAATTCATGATCACTTTGTATAAATAAAACATAAACTAAATAAGAAAATTGCTTTTTAATGTTTCAAGGTAATTTATTAAACTCTACAATCGTTTCGGGTGTTTAGCCCTTTGTCAAGAGTAATTGTTTACTTAATCTTGTGTTTTATTTATATAAAGTGCATAAACAAAGCTGTAAAATTGTAGTTTTGTTTGGATAAGTGATTAGAAAAGGATATATATATATTTTTTTGAAGAAAGTGGAATATAGTAAGAAGACCATGTTGTAAGTAGTTCGAACGTTTACTAAGACAATTAGCTTTAATGAAGGTAGAGAGGTAAGCGACAGTTAAAATGAATTAGGTGTAATTTAGGGCGGCAGATACTGGATGCTTAAAAGACCCTTAGATGATATTGCAGGTAATAGTTCAAAGTCCAAAGTCGCCAGGTGACTAATTGTACAGAACACATACACCTTCATTAGAACTAAATATCAGCAAAATGGTTCACCCTTGTACACACTTTTTAGTAGCAAATTGTGCAATAAATGTGGTGTTTAATTCGCAGTATGTTTTTATGAAAAAGTATAGTACAACAAATGAAATTAAAGTTTCTGTAAACTTAACACTGTGGGGGGTGCATTTATTGTAAACATTTTACAATCAAAGGTTAAATTAAACAGTATGTATACTTTCACCAAATTTTATTATTAAACTTCCTAACAAGTTTCCATACACGCGATCATTGTCAAAGGACTAGAGTAATCTTATACTAAAGGATAAAAAATTAAATGCAGCTATTTATATTAATGATACAAACATAAAAGAGGTGAGGAGTCCATGAAACTTAATTCTAACTAAACAGATTGATGGACTTCCTATGCAGTTCCCATTATTTTCAGTATTATCAGAAATGTATTTGTCTTATTTTGAAGAAATATTAATATTTAGTTCAGATAACAATCTTGTATCTAATGTATTTACGTAGACGATGTGTTTTGTATACCGAATGGTACTCAGAGACAATTAAATAAGTTCATGTCATTTTGGAACTCTATAGACAATAATATTGTATTTTTAAAAATTACGAATTCAAACAATAGTTTATCTTTCCAAATTTTTAGAAAAAGCACTTATACAGATACCATAATTCCGGCAAACTCTAACCATCCCAATCAAACCAAATTTTCCATTTTTCATTATTTACTAAATAGATTATTAACAATACCATTATCTCATGTTGATTTCAACAAGGAACTGAAAATTATAAAACACATCTGAAAAAACAATGGCTTTGAAAATTTTTTTATAGACAAACTTTTGGTTACCAAACAAAACAGAATTACGAGTAAATTATTATATGTTATAATAATTCTTTAGTCAACAATGTATCGCAATCAAAAAATCAAAATATTTTTGCATCCATAAAGTTTATTAATAAATTTAGTTTTAAATTCAAACATGTACTACATATATTTAATGCAACACTGGTAGAAAACAACAATTGTAACCTAGATAAAAGTGTTATTTACAAATTTCACTGTAATACGTGTGACGATTATTACAATTAATGTTAGAAAAAAGGAGCATGAGTATAACATCAATAAAAAAGATAAAAAAACAGGCCTCTCGAAACATTATCTCCTTGAACTACGATATAGATAAAAATAATATTGATATACTCCATAGCGGTATCCAAAAAAGTAAAAAACTTTCCCTTCTGGAAAACCTAGAAATCAAAAAAGCCTTCATACATAAGATTAGAATTAAGCTTCATGGACTCTCCACTTATTTTATGTTTGTACCATTAGTTAGAATTAAATTTCATGGACTCCCCACCTCTTTTATGTTTGTATGATTAATATAGATAGCTGCATTTAATTTTTTATCCTTTAGTATAAGATTACTCTAGTCCTTTGACAATGATCGCTTGTATCGAAACTTGGTAGGAAGTTTAATAATAAAATTTCCAATCTGTTTAATTGAACCTTAAATTAAAGTTTGTAAAAGTATTTGTAAAGTTGATACGTAAACTTAGTATACATATACATATGGCAAAAACTTAAGGTTTATGAATATTGTAAGGAAGTGTATAAGGATGGTATATTTTGTTATGGAAAAAAGGAATACATTTCGATATGTAGCTCTTTTTCGTAACATCTCATATTGTCCAGTATTTTTAAAATTCAATGTCTCAATTTATCAATTATGAAATTAGCAAAACAGTGATGTTTATTTATTAAAACGTAGTTATTATGCTTCAATTTTTGAAATTCCGATGAGCAGTTGATTCTAAACAATGATGAAATTAACAATATGGGAACAAAAGGTCTGCGTTCCATACAAGGAAATTAGTTGGCGGTTCATTTATTATTGCACCCATTTCGACACAGTGTAGCCAACCTTTCAACTGGTTGTCGGCGTACATGTGTGTATTGTTCTCTGAAATCTGTGCCACGTAATTGGAACAGCGGACATGTAATGGAGTAGACGTAATTTATAAACGTATATCGAGGTATAAATTTCTTGTTGAAGTGCACCGGAGGTGGATGCACAACCTGCACTCTGACAAATGCAATTTAGACCTTTTGTGCCCGAAAACCCGAGCAAATTCTGATTTCGCGAGACCACCTAAACTGAATGAAATAATAATTGTTTCCACTTGACAAGAGCAAAAACCGAGCACGAAAACCGAAATAAATCGATCGTTTTCAATCAAACATTTCACTATTATTGAAATTTACGTTCGCTCTTTGTTAGATAATCGTTGTGTGTACTATTATTACGACTGGATGAAGTATTACTGGGTGCGAGTATGTTTTGAGTAAGTACTCGTTGTTGATCATGACGAACTCTTCACGATTCGCAATTGACTCGAACGTGCTAGGTTATAACTCGCAATCGACTCACCAGCGACACACAATTGACACGAGCTTGTTGGCTTATAACTTTGAACGCATTCGAACATGCTCACCAATGACTCGCCGTCAAATCAAGCGCACTTGATGATAATTCGCACACTACCTGAGCGAATACTTTGTCGCAAATATTTCGATTTAAAATCTATTTCTAGACCTTTTGTGCCCGAAAACACCAGCAAATTCTGATTTCGCGAGACCACCTAAACTGAATGAAATAATAATTGTTTCCACATGACAAGAGCAAGATCCGAGCACGAAAACCGAAATAAATCGATCGTTTTCAATCAAACATTTTACTATTATTGAAATTTACGTTCGCTCTTTGTTAGATAATCGTTGTGTGTACTATTATTACGACTGGATGAAGTATTACTGGGTGCGAGTATGTTTTGAGTAAGTACTCGTCGTTGATCATGGCGAGCTCTTCACGACTCGCAATTAACTCGAACGTGCTGGCTCATAACTCGCAATCGAGTCTCCAGCGACACACAATTGACTCGAGTTGTTGAACGCATTCGCCAATGACTCGCTGTCATTTCGAACACGCTCACCAATGACTCGCCGTCAACTCAAGCGAACTTGATGATAATTCGCGCACCACCTGGGCGAATACTTTGTCGCAAATATTTCGATTTGGAAAATTTATTTAAAATATTGTCTGGAAACTCCAAAACTCTTATATTATAATATTTAGTATTGTTGTCATAATAAAATTTTTCATTCTACAACTACAGTGTTCCCGACAAATTTCGTAATCTAAAAAGCGAATTTTTATTTATTTTTCTTATCTTTGTTGTTACGAAACTTTTGATTTCTCATCAATTTAATGTAAGCTCTTGACAAATTATTTCCGCCTGTTTGGAAGATAAATAACGTAGTGTAGTACTCGCCAGCGACACACAATTGACTCCAGCTTGTTGGCTTGGAACTTTGAACGCATTCGCCAATGACTCGCTGTCTCTTCGAACATGCTCACCAATGACTCGCCGTCAAATCAAGCGCACTTGATGATAATTCGCGCACCACCTGAGCATACACGTTGTCGCAAATATTTAGATTTGGAAAATTTATTTAAAATATTGTCTGAAAACTCCAAAACCCTTATAATATTTAGTATTGTTGTCATAATAAAAATTTTCATTCTACAACTACAGTGTTCCCGACAAATTTCGTAATCTAAAAAGCGGATTTTTATTTATTTTTCTTATCTTTGTTGTTACAAAACTTTTGATTTCTCATCAATTTAATGTAAGCTCTTGACAAATTATTTTCCGCCTGTTTGGAAGATAAATAACGTAGTGTAGTACTCGCCAGCGACACACAATTGACTCCAGCTTGTTGGCTTATAACTTTGAACGCATTCGCCAATGACTCGCTGTCTCTTCGAACATGCTCACCAATGACTCGCCGTCAAATCAAGCGCATTTGATGATAATTCGCGCACCACCTGAGCATACACGTTGTCGCAAATATTTAGATTTTGAAAATTTATTTAAAATATTGTCTGAAAACTCCAAAACCCTTATAATATTTAGTATTGTTGTCATAATAAAAATTTTCATTCTACAACTACAGTGTTCCCGACAAATTTCGTAATCTAAAAAGCGGATTTTTATTTATTTTTCTTATCTTTGTTGTTACAAAACTTTTGATTTCTCATCAATTTAATGTAAGCTCTTGACAAATTATTTTCCGCCTGTTTGGAAGATAAATAACGTAGTGTAGTACTCGCCAGCGACACACAATTGACTCCAGCTTGTTGGCTTATAACTTTGAACGCATTCGCCAATGACTCGCTGTCTCTTCGAACATGCTCACCAATGACTCGCCGTCAAATCAAGCGCACTTGATGATAATTCGCGCACCACCTGAGCATACACGTTGTCGCAAATATTTAGATTTTGAAAATTTATTTAAAATATTGTCTGAAAACTCCAAAACCCTTATAATATTTAGTATTGTTGTCATAATAAAAATTTTCATTCTACAACTACAGTGTTCCCGACAAATTTCGTAATCTAAAAAGCCGATTTTTATTTATTTTTCTTATCTTTGTTGTTACAAAACTTTTTATTTCTGATCAATTTAATGTAAGCTCTTGACAAATTATTTTCTGCCTGTTTGGAAGATAAATAATGTAGTGTAGTAACCTTCAATTAAAAATAATTACACATCTTGAACATTTACCCTTTGCATTAATGGTGCCTTTGTAGAAGGAAAAGTCAACATCAGTGCTTCGCTTCTTTCGACAAACTGTCTAGCCTAAAGTACACTTTTATTACGATAAATGAAAAGTTCACGTGAGCTTCGAACGTCTCAAGAAACTTTTGCAAGATACATCTTTTGAAAACGCCAGAATGATTCGAAAGTTCGTAACGAAAAACTTGGGTATTCATTTTTCATTTTCAACGTAAATTTGTCCTTCCATCGTATCGTATCGTTGAAAATAACATTTTTCGAGCGATCTCCAGCGCCCAAGTTCAATAATTCTCTCCGACACCGTTGCTCTTCTCTTCCATACGACAACAGACAAACAACTTTGCCCATAAAAAAGTTAAAAACAAGTGCCATCAAAAAGGAAAATGCCCTGCGTGTCGCCTATCAAGTACGTCTGAATATATTATTATCCTGGGCCATTGTCAGCCCGAAGCAATCGCTTAGAATATGTCTTTTTTTTTAATTCAAAAGAAAACCAAACGTCAAAATTGTCCATTACGAGCGAAAAACAGAGACGAATAAAACAGAAATATTTTCGAAAATGTATGTATGTATGTAACTGTCGAGTAATTTGCAAATCATTTATATCAAGAAAAACAAATTGATAATTTAATTTTTAATTACAAAAAAAAGAACTTAAGAGAACAAAACAACATGAGGCGCTTTTTTGTAATAATAAAATAAAATAAAACACTAGTAAAATGTTTGCACTAAATATATTGAGAAACTCGACAATTGTTTCGGGCATTGCTCATTATCAAGAGTATAAATACTAAAGAATAATGTCTAACAAGCAGTGTATATATAGGTACACCTATAATTGGCCGAATAGGAGAGGGGATGTTGTTTGTCCTAACTCTAATTGATTATTAACAATATTTATTTTATTGTGGAGGTTTTTATTTATCTCTAAATTTTCAAACATATATAATTTCCTACTTTTAGATATATTAGTGTGTAAAATTTTTGTATTTTTGACGTCTATATTGTGTTTATATAAAGTAAAATGTTCTGAAATTCTAGTATGCAAATTATTTTTATTAATACTATTTAAATGTTCTTTTATCCTAGTTGAAAAAGCTCTACCAGTTTATCCAATATAAATTGCGACACATGAGTCACAAGCTAATTGATATACACCACTTTTTTCTAAAGGAGTTGTTTTCTTTCTATTATCGACTAATATAGTTCTTAAAGTAAATTTATTATTTTAGTGCAAACACTTTACTAGTGTTTTATTTTATTTTATTATTAATATGATGTTTCACAATAAGTACCCCGTAGAAAGTTTAAGCTTTTTTGTAAAATTATCAAGAATTGATATCAGGTTATAGAAGTGTTTCCTATGTCACACAAGGGCCTTATTAAGGTATCTACTTGTTCTACGGAATCGACGACACAGCTTATAAACCTTCGCGATAGGTACGTAAACCAAAATAGTAAGAACAGTAAATGTTCTTGGTCAGCAATATATCGAAATTATCTGGCATGGGTCGCGATTTCGATCGTATTTGATCTCAGTAGTACGGCAATGGTAGTCTCGATAAATCACAAACTAAATCAAAGAAAGCTGCGACGTCGATTTCGGTGACAAGTAAATACCTTAATACACAAGGGTCCGTGTAACGTATTGTTAAGAACTTTGCTCCTAAGCTACTAACACAACTTAAAATCAAAACTCACTGAACTATTAATTTTTATTTAATGGTGCTATCAACAAAAATGTTTCTAAATCTGTATTCTTAACTATTGGATAATCTTTATTAGCTATTTCTTATTAGATATTTTTTTAGGTGTTTCTTATGAGGTGTCTTTTATTTCAAAAATTTGCTTATATATTTAAATTTCCACCACTTAGTGGGGTTGGCCAAACGTGTCCTTGTAGAGAGGGTTCGTGCAGTTGCTTGAACTTGACAATATTGAAAATACTAATAATAGTAATATTAGGAAAGAGTAAAAAACAGACTGAGGCAAGGGCACATTTAGGTCTGGTACAAAGACAAATTCCGTTGCAATAAAACTAACAGAAGTGTAGGTTGAAAAAGTAAATTAGATGTAGAAATGCCGAAGCGAGGGAAGTGTTTTATAGAAGGTTATTGTTAGTCGAATAAAACGTTGTCGGTGGTTGTTAAATGGCAAAGAAGGGATATGTTTTAGAGGAGATTGTAAAAGTGAAATTTGGTGTATTGTAAATAGAACAGAAAGGTTGTCTGTAAAAATTCCGAAGCGAGGGAAGTTTTATAGAAGGTTAGAAGAATTAGGAAAAGATGTAGTTATACGAGGATGGATCAAATATAAACGAGCTTTTGTTCAAAAAACATTTATTTTGAAAAGTTTCACAAAAATGCAAATTTATCTAGTTTTTGACATATCCCCTTGTTTGTCTATTCATTTTTCCTAATGCATTGGTAGTTTTTTCATCCCGTTTTCATAAAAAGAAGCAGGGCGGGTGTCTATTTAGTTGCGCACAAACGCCTCCACCTGTTTATCACCTCTTAGTGATTCTTTAATGGGCCCAAACATGTGGAAATCACAAAGGTATATGTCTGGGCTCTACGGAGGGTATTTATGCTGAGTCCAGTGCATTTCACCGATTTAGGCCTCCGGTATGAGGCCTATCGTTATGGTGCAAGAGTAACACGTCACGAATGGGGTGCATCCTCCTTTTTCGGCGATAAGCAACTTTTATCTAACTGAGAAGGTTACAGTAGTAGGCTGCACAAATAGTTCTTCGCTCGTGCAAAAAATCGACCAACAGGACCTCTTTCCAGTCCCAAAAATTCTTGGCTAAAAGTTTACCTGCAAATGGACGTGTTTTCGGCTTCACTGGGTTCGATTCATCTTTGTGCCGCCACTCCATGCTTGCTCGTTTTGATGTTGGAGTGTAATGGTGTACTCACGTCTCATTGCAGGTTTCAATTTTGTGCAAAAAAATCGCCTTCCTCTCTAAATAGAGTGAGAAGCCCATGAGAGATGGGAACTCGAGCAGCTTTTTCATCTTCACTCAGCAACTTTGGAACCCAGCGAGCTGAAAATTTTCGGAATCCCAAGTTTTTCGTTACTCCCATCATAGCTGATGCCGAGTTCACCAGATATCTGAAGCACAGTGGCGTGGCGTGGCGTGGTGGTCCCTTTCAATAAGGTTTCTAACGCGTGATATTTTAACCGGCGAAATGCTGGTGCACGAACGACGAGGGAGATTTACATTTTCGACACGATTACGATGACGCCCATCGTTAAATTCATTGCACCAAACTTTTACACGTGGCCACGAATGCGTTCCATTTTTTACATGTAAGAAACTTAGTAATAATTCATTGCGCAACGCTGCTATGTGCTATGCACCTCTTTCTCACTCATTGTGATAAGTATTAAACAAGCGAATTCAGCAATACAACATGTCGTTTCTTTGCCACCTAATATCCTCACTTCCTAACGCCCGGATGCGCCTTGAACAACTATCCGGCACGCAATTTAAAAAGGCTCGTTTATATTTGATCCACCCTCGTATTATGAGGGTTTATAACAATATGAAATTTGTAACAGATATCTGTAGATAGTGTAATGCTGACATAAGTAGATATTATACCAACATGTATTTAAAGAGCTTCTTCTATTTGGTCGGTAATGAGATCTGATGGAATCTAATAAGATCGAAATCGCGATCCACTGATCAAGAATTCATTCTGTTCTTTTATTTGGTATACGAAGCCATATTAAGGGCCTTGTCTAACATATGAAATACTTCAGTTAAGAGCAGATGCCAACAGATGGCTATTATTTTATCAACTTCATTGCGCATAATTTTTGAATCGCTTTAATAATTGCAGATATTACCTCCTGCATACAAATAAACAAACAAGTTTTACCTCTTCATAACATTAGTCTAGATAACATTACTCGGATCTCTCGGATTAATTACGTACATTCATTTGAAATTAATTAAGAAGCTTCAATCTAAAATCTTTTTCATTTAAGAAAAGAGGAGTGACCTACTTCTTGATAAATATACCTCCAGCAAATCACTTAAGATAATTGAATTGCCTGAAATATTTGCGTATATTTAAATTCTTTAAATTGCAAAGGTAGCAGCTATATTTAGAAATTTTAAAGAATAAATTCTCATTATTTATGTTCACCTTCTTTTTTAGTTAATTAAATACTTTATTTTTATGTTAATGAATATATTATGTTTATGTTATGAATAAATTGTCCAAAACAAGAAGATATTAAAATCCTTTTTCGTCTAAACCCACATTTGGAACGCGTCCTTCACAGTAGTCACAGCGCACCGAAAGCCAAATCCCACGACCGATTTCGACCAGCGCCCACCTGATGAGACCCGATAGGTCGAAACCGGTCGTGGGATATGGCTTTCGATGCGCTGTGCCTACTGTGCAGGACGCGTTTCAAATGTTGGATCTGTGATCCTTTGTAATTAGACGAAAAAGGATTTTAATACCTTCTTTTTTTGGATTGTTATCTTCGCCTAATAATCGTTCGGAATCAACAATGTAATTCAATGCCGGTAGGGGTATTAGCCCTCGGAGTAGAATCAATTTTAATTGTTTGTTTCTGAAACAAATACCTTTAGATCTAGATATTTATTATTATCATTATCATCTATGAAAATCTAATAACTTTACAGTTACTACAACGATCCAATCAAATACAAAAGCTGATAAATATATAATATGTTACAAAGATGCCTATTTACCGTAGAATAGATCGTAAAATGCTCAGGTACTAAATAATTAATCAAAACTTGCCGTGGTTAATGGTTAAATGTTTGAGTCTGATTCAAAAAAGTCGAAATCCCATGAATTCAAGGGAAAATATATATCAAGATTAAAACTACTCCATATAATTACCCAGTGGTATCCAAAATGTGCTCATTAAATATAATTATACAGAATGTTGCGTTGGTTTCCTTAAGTATTAGGAAATCTAGGAATACTTTGAACTAGCATTTATTTAGCTGTGAAATTTCCAGTTATTCCAAACCCTAGATACGTAACCGACTGAGCGGTTGAGATAGGCGGGCAGCATAAGCGGTTCATATTTAAATTCATTTCAAATGAAGTCGTCTTGCAAAAGTTACGTTAGAAACAGTATTCTCTCTACTGTCAAATTATCGATATCCCTGCACAAAAAAACGTCTTAATTACATTCATTATTGGTTTGTTGTTTTGTCGTGAAGTCATTCCGGCAGAAGCCGCCATTAAGTTCATTAAGTATGGAGCAGAATAGATAGCGCTGACCAATATGATTTGTCTCTTTTTGATGCGAGGCATGTTTTGTAACTATGTACCGTTTTGAAATTAATAAAAAACGTGCTAAGATATCTTAATGATTTTATTTACATGAAAGCCTGTACGTTAATCTACTTTTCTACATAATTTCCTTCAATATTGAGGCTTGTCATAATGTTTGACCAGTGACCAGTTTTTGAATACCCTTCTCGTAGAACTCTGCCGCCTGACTTGTTAACTGTTAACCACTGCATCACAACTGTTTTGACTTCGTCATCGTCTTGAAAATGCTGACCGTCCAGATGTTTCTTCAAGTACAGGAACAAACGGTAGTCACTGGGCGCCAGATCAGGGCTGTACGGAGAATGATCTAGAGTTTCTCAGTGAAAAGATGTGATCAAAGAGATCTTTAGTCCGATTAGCTACATACGGATGGGCATTGTCATACTCATTGATGCGGCCATCTTTAAATGCTCTCACCCAGTTCCTTACCATTCCATCACTCATAATGTTTTGTCCGTAAACTGCACAAATCTCACGATGAATATCAATCGGTTTTAGTCCTTTAGCACTAAAGAATCGTATAACAGTCGGCGGGATTCACGATTATCGGAGGCATTTTAAACACTCAGTAAACAACGTAAAAAAGGGCGAATCAGACTGTAATAACGTCAGTGCGTAGGTGACAAATGTAGGTATTCAGTGCGCATGCGCGGAACGCTGACCGCAGCGCTGCGGCGGTAGAATTTCAGAACGGTACCTACTTAAAAAACATGCCTCGTACCAACATTCGACATTGTAAGACACCATTTTAAGTCTTCTTTAAGTAAGACGTGTGTAAGTCATAACTCACTTCCTTTTCCGAATAAAATACGATATACTGCTCCCAAAAATGTTCCTATACATTTGTTTAAAGGAACATTTTTGTAATCACTGATGCCCGTGCGTACACTTACGGACATTTATAGAGCGTGATATTCATAATTCAAGAGACAAAGCGAACTTAAACTGTTATACGGGCTGAAAGTGAAACGTAAGGCAACGTTTCCCATTGTGCCTGAGAGAGAGTGTATATATATATATATATATATATATATATGTATTCAGAGAGCGTTCACGCAATACAGCCATTAAGGTCTTCCCAAATGGCGCAAGAAACCATTTTCCGCCGACATAATAACGGAAAGAGAAGGAGACTTTCCTCAGTCATTTAATTTATAAAGCCGTATTGTTTTCGTCGGGGGTTAACGGCGTACGTATACCATGTAGCGACGCGACCGAGCCTGATGTGAAGTTAATCCTACAAATGCCGTTTGCGAAGAGAAATGTCTGAGGAATGTAACACATACACACACACACACACATGTGTGCCATATATAACAAAGAGACCCGACTTGATTCCGACAGAACGGGATTTGGCCCCTTTTATGTTCGGTATAACCCCTGGTCTGACTCCACTAGGTGAAATTTTATCAAACTTATTGTACAATTACTTATAAATGTTTTCCCGAAAGCATAGGTAGCTTACCATTAACTAATCCTCTCCGCACTTAGCTGCAAATAACTCCAATGTGAGTGAGGGGTTTCGAGAGTAGGTATGCTGTTTGTTAAAAATCTATTCGGTTTTTATACAGGGGTTTTTTCGAGTTGATGGGCTATTAGAAGTACATGAATTAGTATTATGATAATACGTTCATGTACAGCCATGTTAATTGAAAATGGATTTAATTTTGAACTATCGAGGGTGCATTTCTTGTGAAACATAATGCGAATAATTAAAAGAAAACAAATTTTATTGTTCTCGACAATATTGTTTCGAGCTACGTGCTCATTATCAAGAGTAACATAATACTGAAATTACAAATCTTACATTTCAATTTATAGGTAACTTAGTATAAGAGGGGATGAAAATTTTCCTAGTTCTATTTATTTCTAAGCATTCTAACATAGAAAGTTTTTTACTTTTAGCAACATGTATGTATAGATATTTAGTATTTTCTAAATTTAAGTTATGATTTAAGGTAACACAATGTTCGTTAATTCCTGATTTAATGTCCTTTTTATTTATAGATTTAACATGTTCACTTATCCTAGTTTCGAAAGCTCGGTCTGTCTGTCCTACATATACAGCATTACAATCATCGCAACATAATTTATATATACCACTTTTTTGATTTGCATCTACCTTTGTTTTGTTGTTAACTAGTAAGTTCTTAAGATCCCTATTAACTTACTGTAACTAACGTTATTAGAAAATCCAGAAATAAACAGATATAAAAAACAAGGTACAATTTTAAATGACCAAGAAGACTATAACAACTCCCCTCTACTGAATTTATTTTAACCTAATACCACCCCCTATTACAAGTAGCTATTTAAGGAAGTGAAATATTTTTCATGGTTAGTAGTAAGTACTCAATTATCTGAAGGAGCCTACGTTTAGGTGAAACATGTTGCCAATTAAATAATTTGTGAAAATCAATCAAGTGTTTTTATTCTTCTTCTGATAGTAGTCGTCAAACTACCCACACCAATACAGACCTGATTAATGGTCACCATCAGTTGATTTTCTGATTCATGTTATAGTTCTATACATTACCATTTTCAACGAACGCTGCTTTGCTTTTATGTTAATATACAGGGTTTTTCAAGTTGATGGGCTATTAGAAGTATATGAACTAGTAGAATGAATTCAATTCTGAAACTTGAGCTCATTTGGTTATTGTTTATGCCGCTTCTTTTAAAAATATTTTCAAGTTCGATTTACACCCGGTTATATCGGAAGTAGATGTTAACTTTCTTATTTTAAGTGGAATTATATACTTTTTTTGAAAGAAAATATGAATTCAGGCATAATATTGATGGATTTTGAGTTGTTTAATTTTTTCAAAATTTTTGACATTTGCACGTTAACATTTAAAAAACCGTAATTCAATTAATTTTTGAGATTTTGCTTTATAACTCGTACCAATTGTTTCTAACTATTCACATTATCGAAAAAAATTGTGGTTCTTAACTAAAATATACAGGGTGTTAAAATTTTGTTGTAAAAGTTGGTCAACTTCAAAGGGGCATAAGTCAATATTTTTAAATGGTATGACCCATTTTTGACTGCATATTTAAATTTCTCATTGAATTAGGCGTCTATTGTGTTAAACTGAGTTCAATTTTTCGAATCTTATCCCCTACACGTGGTTATCTCATCGATCCATTGCCTCTTTGGATTCATTTCAGATATGATGCCATAATCATGAACGCCCCAGGCAATATAACCCCATTACAGTAGCCCCGGTCTTTTTGTATTGTTGTTAGCAAATTGAAGGAGAAACAAACTTACGTTTTGTTTTACAAAAACACATTAGCGCTTCATTAAATACAAAATTACTTTCTCTTTACCTACTTACATAGGAGTACTTAACTAATTAACCATTATAAATTAAAATTAATGTTTATATGTCTACAATTTATTTTATTTTCTCTTTAAACGTAAGCCTCGTTTTGTTTTCAATAATTTTTAAAAAATATTTTACCTGTTGTATTCTACATAATGAATTGAATTGTAGCTATTTCAAAAGTATATTTATTGGCATGGAGAACTAATGGCTATTTTGACGTTAATGAAGCAGACCTTCCATTAATTCGACATTACACAAAAGCTATTTTGGTAAAGAAATATTTATACGTAGGAAATTTTGCGGACTGACTGTGTTGTCCTTATTTGCATGATGAATTTTCTCTTTTGCGACATTTCGTGTTTTCGTCAACAAATTTGACGTATAACTGACATGGACACGGTTTGTAATTTCAAGTCGCGATGTCCACATTTCGAAGTCACATCGGCCGATGTGAAAATAAGAAAAAAAACAGTATCCCTGTATTTTACCATTTATGTTTTTTTGTTTTTTTTTCTAGGGCATTGCGTTTTGGAGTGAGCCTTGATAATATACCAGTTTATAACCCCTATAACAATGCTTGGCCGCATATTAAAATACGGCATTCACATTGTAAAGAAAAGACGCGTAATGTTTCATCTTTTTCCGATGTACTGCCGTACCATATTAATGTATTAAATCTCTAATTGGTTATAAAGCTTTAATTCATGAAAAGTAAACGGACATTTGCAAAATAATATACAAATTTTTAACTATCGTAGAAATTAACAAAAACTGATAAACTAATACTAACAAACAAAATATAGACGAGAGAAACAATAAGTGACGACCGACGACTTGTTACAGTTTCTTAGACCTTTAAGATAGTAAATTTAAAATGTGTTGGATGTACCAACATGTGTGTAAAAAGATGCCTTCCTGGAAGACCATATCAGGGTAGCATTCGTAGGGTTGTAAACTGACCCAAGCGGTCGGAACGTGCACATGAATAACTGTATCTCGTGAATTTAAAAATGTACCGTACAATGAAACATTATTTACATTTTGCCCTAAATAAGTCTTTGAGAGAACCGAACACACATAATGGATAACGTTTTTTTTTTGGCCCTTTTTCCCTTATTCTTTTATTGCCGTATTTTAAGAACTGGCCCAATGTTTCATTTTGCGCTTTTTAGTGAAGACTTAATCCAAACCGCAAAGCTGTATTATAGACGGTTCAAATTTTATGAATATTTTCCCTAACGTTTGTAAAACGGACAACGATAAAAAACTTCTAATTACGTCAAATAACTCGCTTCCCAAACAAATGACCATTATTTCTTTGTCACTTTTAAATTCTACGATCTCAAATTAGGGGTGTTTAACCACAGCCTGTCTATGACCGCTAGGGTCGAATATTGACATTTAAGCACGTCTAACTAAGACTTGTTATAACTATTAATTTTATACGTAATATAAATTGTCACATATCACGCAAACTAAAAAGATTTGACATTATAGCAATTGAAGTGAACAAATTTAATTTAAGAAACCCATTGGTGAATAATAAAACAAAATCAGAAAAAATTAATAATAGTGTGGTTTACCAATTACATTGCAAAGATTGTCAAGCTATCTAAATAGGACAAAAAAACATAAGAAGCCGTAAAAACCAGGTTAAAAGGACATTTGTATTCTATAAAAAACAATAAATTCAACACAGGTATAGCGGAACATTGTAACAAATATAATCATAACATAGACACAGATAAAGTCAAAATTATTCGTATTCACAAAGAAAGTGAGAAATTAAACTTACTTGAAAATTTAGAAATAAAAAAAGCAATTGGCAAAAACAACTTCATAGTCAACAATCAAACAGAGTTGCCTACAACCAAATCTCCGCTTATTATTAATCATTTATAATGTTCGGTTTTCCCTAAATATCTCACCCTTTAAATACAGGTAGTCGTAGCCATTTAGTACTAGTACAGTTTGTAGATACTCTCTGATAATGACCTCTGTTTAGATTGAAACATATATGTCAGAAATGATATTAAATTTATTAAACCTACACCTGATGAGACCCGATAGGTCGAAACCAGTCGTGGAGTGTGGCTTTCGGTTCGTTGTGCCTACTTGTTAGGACGCGTTCCAAATGTGAGATATTTGATCTTAATATTTAGACGAATAAGGATTTTAATTCCTTCTTATTTAAACATGCTACTACAAGTTTTTTATTTAATTAATTAATTAGTTATAAACAATTACAATAACACCACCTATAATGTATACGTAAGCATAAAACAAAAAATAAAATTATGATGCTTCAGAAAAGTCATTAAAATTTTTTTTTAAGAAGATGCCTACCAATGGCACAGTGAAATTTTACGTGAAAACGTTGATTCGCAGGGCACTTGGTGAAACATGATTTTAAATTAATAACAATAATAATAAAAAACACTTGACTAAGTTTCACTAATTTTATTAAATAACCAAATTCTAACAATTGTTTCGGCTGTTATGCCATTATCAAAGAAATTACAATATACAAAAATAACGTATTGTAATTTCTTTGATAATGACATAACAACCGAAAAAAATATTAGAATTTGGTTACCTAATAAAATTAGTGAAATTTAGTCAAGTGTTTTTTATTATTATTGTTGCACAAAAAAGAAAATAAAAGGACAAGTTCTACTAGTTTATTTATCAACTCGACAAATTTGTTTCAGCCTAATATTTACAAGTGGAATACAGATGATTACTAAAATTAAGAACTACTCGCTGCTATTTAAGTAATTACAAATTGAAAAGTAGAAGGGGGACTTATAGGTGGTTGGTTCTAATTGATTGTTAACTAAGCTAAGGTTATTTAATTGAGTTTTCTTAATTTCATAATTTTTTAAAAAAGACAATTTTCTTGATTTGGGAATGTTTGAATGTAGAAGTTTAAAATTATTTACATCTATGGAATGACCTAACTCAATACAATGTTCAGCTATCTCACTGGAATTACATTTTTTTGTTTCTTATGGCCGCACCATGTCCCGAAATGCGTTTACCGATAGCCCTGCCTGATTGTCCAATGTATGTAGCGCCACAATTGGTACAAAAAACTTGATGGATACCCGATTTTTTAGACTGGCGAACACTAACTTTAAGATTACATAACATTAAACTAAGATTAGTGGAGTTAGTTTCGATTATATTACAGTTGAACTTATTTTGTAAAAGAAACTTGTATTCATAGCTAAAATTATTAACACATTTGATAGGACAAAAGATAGTTTTTTGTTGACAAAGGGAAGAACTGTCGTACAATATGGTAGAAACTTGTTTTTTCAACTTTTAATTTAGTAATTTATCAATAACCATTGGTAAAAGTAATATATATAATAGTTGATAACTCTGTATTGAAATCTATATTTGATAAAGGTACGTTAATCAGTCTATTTAGTAGGGAATGAAATACTAAATGCTTTACTTGTTTGGGATGTGAAGAATTGGTGGAATAACTGTGTCAGTTGTAGTAGATTTACAAAAGATATTAAAAACAAATTTATTTGATCCTTTTTTCAAAGTTATGTCCAAGAAATTGATACTATTGTTGACTTCCTTTTCGATCGTAAAAGAGATTTGGTTGTTCAAAGAATTTAGAAGTAAAAGAAATTATCTAATTGACGTTCTGTACCTTTCCATATTTATTTTCTTTCTTGTGCTTTGTAAAAATGCAGTTTCACAAAATATGCACCACTTCTACCTTAAATTTCATTAAATATATTGTTATTAATTTGAAATTTTACTTCGAACGTACGTTCCGAGACACATGCGTCATTCTTTTAATTCATACTCTGCGTGTGTGTGTGTGCGTAACAGAGTATACACAGTAAAAAAATTGGGAAATGTATCTTGAGTTAAAATATTTTTTTATAACGTTATACATTAAAATGGGCTTACGTGTGTGAAGAAGTAGTAATAAACCTTCATTCCCCTGGCAGCCATGGACTCGGCAAAGAGATTCGATGGGCATATAAAAAAGTAATCCCCAACCACGTCTCCAATCATTTTCTGATTGATGTATCCGTCATTCACGTGTTCCCAATCCGTGTACTGAAATTGAAATGAAGAACTTTTGTATTGTTACGAGAAAAGACATGACAAATGCTAGATAACATACGACGTGGCGTACAAACAACAATGAAATTGCATCTTTTGCAACCATTGCTCTGGCTGTTTGTCGGTTTCCACGATTTTCCCCCACATTTCACACAACAGCTTCTTGTTACAAAACGTGCACTTTCGCTTCAGAAATGTTATTTAAAATAAACTGAAATAAAACTGTTTTTGTTAAGAATTTACGAACTGTTACAGTTCAAGCAAAGAGTTCATTAACCAAAAGCAAAGAACCACCGAGCAGTTTACCGAAAGGTTTGAAATTTGGTTTATCTATAATTGGGTAATTATAACTTGTCGAAAACTGAATTGTGAGAGATATTCGAGGCGAATAACAATGTTCGAGAACTTTACGTTTAATCAATGGCAGCTATAAGTAAAAGCAGCTGTTGGTGCATAAGCAGCCACTCGAAAAATTGTAATATTCATGTTAATTTTAGCAATTACATTAAAATAGGATTTTTGTTATGACAAGACCCTGTGTATGCTACAAAAAACAAAAAAGTATGTTCTTCAGTATTCCGTCAGAAACGTAAATGATCGCGATTTCGAACTGTTCGGTTCTTAGACCACTCCTACAGAACATAGATAAATTTAAAAACAAAACGTGTTGAACATTGAACTGGTGTTGTCCTTGTTCGGGTGTACAGGCCGTCGTCGGTTGGAATTGCTTCCTAACGTTTCGCTAGCACGAGTGGCTAGCTTCTTCATTTTCGCTGTTGGTTGTAGACTGGCCGCGAAAGCCTTAATCAATTTGTGTTGAACATTGTTGAATCCCATAGATGGCGTTCACTACACTGTCTCTACTTATTTATTAAACGTTATTTAACTGCAGCCGGTAGCTTGGTCGGTGTTCTGACACTCGTAGGCTCCGAACGCCTCCCCCCATTATCGTAAATAACCACCCCATCAAATGGAGCCATTACGTCACCTAGTAGAATGATGATTCGGGCTTGTAGGCCGTGGTCGATGTGAACGGTTTCGTCCAGACATTTCGTCGGCAACTGCGGCTAACATCATCACCAGTGGGTGCTGTGTTGACTACGTGTGCGATGATTATACCTCGAAGTCTCGGCGACAGTCAGTCGCAGTTGCCGACGAAACTTCTGGACGAAACCGTTCACATCGACCACCAGCTACAAGCCCGAATCATCATTTTACTATGAATTCCGGTCGTGAAAGCTTATGTTCTTATATTCCGTCACCTATCTCGGTGTCACCTTCGACAGAGGGTTTACGTGGCGAAAACATATTCGAACTACCCGTTCCAAGGCCCTGGGCGCCTTCATCGCATTCAAGCCCATCTTCCAAAACAACACAGTTTCCCAGCAAACCAAAAACCACGCGTTTAACGCGATCATCCTATCTGCGGCTGGGCTCTCCTCAATCGCCCACGAGCCCTTCAAAAAGCATACATGCGGATTCTTCGTTCCGCCTTAAACTACCCCTGGTTCGTCAGAAATTCCCAAATTATGAAGGAAACAGGCTTACTCTCACTCTCTGCAACCAGATTCGCAGCTAAACTCCGGACCTCAGTGTCAGGTCACTCCAACCCGTCCATCTCGACACTTTCAGATTTTACCTCTAAACCATCCAACCGTTATAGAGGGCCCTGTCACGTTCTACACTGAGCTGCCCCTCTTTGCTGATTTCTAGCTTTGTTATATAGCGCGAGTGCCCACCTAACTCATCCGAGGTGGACCACCGACCACAAACAACCTTTTCCCCCTCAATCCCCCCTATCGCCACTCTTAACCCAATCCCATTCCCAACCATTCCTGGGGACGTATAACCCACAGGTTGCCCTCCCCGCTCGAGGAGGGTTTTTAGTCGGTTAGAATTCGACCCCCTGCCTTCGGGGGTGTCTATGAAGATTTCCCCTCCTCGAGGATAAAAACTAAAAACAAAAAAGAAACAGTGTTCTGAAGGATATCTTTATGGCGTGCTGATGAAAACCGAAGAGTTCGAAATACCTACTCAAGTCTTAACAGTTAGAGTTAACAATAGAATTCTGATCAAGAACAATATTTTTCTAAAACGTTGATAGGGTAGTACGTCGTCATAGTATTTCATAACGTAGATAGATGGCGACGTATTGCCATATCAACATTTTATTTAAATCCACTTTACACCGAGCTCGAGCGATTTGGTCAGTAATTCATCGAATCTGCCTATGGCGTACTGATGAGATCTAATAAGATCGAAATCCCGATCTACATCTGGTAGCTTCGATAAATTACTTGACCAAGAACATACTTTTTCTTAATATTTTTCTATTTGGGTTCTGTTTGACAAGTTGATATCCTAATTGCCTCATTTTCTTGAGGTAGGTATCTGTAGTTGGTAAAAATTAATTCACATTGATATATTTAAAGATCGTTGAATATTATTGAATCCCACAATGAGTAACAAAATTCACTACGCTATTTGTAATTATTCGTGTTTATATTATTGTAAGTGTATGTGTAATATGTTTTTCTCCGACGATATTATTTTACATTATCATTAACGTAAATGACGAAAAGGTACATTCCCCTTGATAAACTTAATCTGCTTCCATTTACTATCTATACATAGTAAGGTGTGGGCTGGTTGATTCGACATTAACGAAGGGTTAAAACCGTGCTTTTAATTAATTTCCACCATTAGTTTTAACTAAATAATAACTGGAGCGTATAAACCCGATACGTTGTGTAGGTAGCATTTAAAATTTTCCAATATTTATTATACCTACAATGTTATAATAGGGTCATATGTAAACTGTTTTGTTTTAAAATAGAAGTAATGAAAATGGGCATATTTTGTAATATTTTTAATTGACGCTTCTAACAATGATTTATTTCAGTGATTTTTCGACTGAAACAATAAAAGCTCTGCATAAATTTAATTAATAATAATAACAGGATTATAACAGGTCTATCATTTTTACAATGAACGTAACAATTGGCCATAAATCTGCAATTGAATAGTTATTTCAGATGTTATAAGGGGTTGATTTTGTACATTACATAATTCTTTTTATAATAACTAGAGATGGCGTCAACCCCTGTGGTTAATTATTTTGAAACAATTTTCTGAAACATCCTTTATATCATAACACAAAAAAGTAGATTAATTTACCAGAAACAATTCATTCAAGATATAATTGGTTACCCTTTTAGCTAGATAGGCATACTAGTAGTAATTTTTTAATACCAAACATTTCTAGAATTTAATTTAAAATAACATACCTCCATACATTCGCTCAAATTGAATACGGTTTTAATTAGACGTGTCTTATAAATAAACTACGAGCTGCACATTCGTTTTAATTAGTGGATTTGCCAGAATGTTGACGTTATTTCGCTGAACAAATAACGACGACTGTAAACTGCTTTTCAGTTGACCAAAACGTTTGTTATTAATATAAACAGCATTTTAATTAATACTTTTCCATTATTAGTTTAGTTTCCTCATGAATTTAGTCAAAGTGTTTTAGATGTCGACGTGGGGAAAATATTAATTATAGGCAAAATAAATTATAGCATACCATGCAATTTCAATTAACCGTAGGAATAGTATTCCCTGCAACATTCTGAAGAAATTTTTCCTTTTCAGTTTTTTAATAGAATGTGTAATTATCTAATTACAACATACTGAAATAATTGACCAATCAAAACGCATCGTTCGCACTGCTAGTAGAAGTTGAATTCGTTGCCGCGATTGGCTAACATCATCTTGCAGCAATCAGAGCCTACTCAGATTGGTTGATAATTCAAATCTTTATTTGTTAATAACAGGATAATTTGGCGTTCAATTAAAAAACTGTAAAGGAATAGTTTTTGCAGATTTTATGCAGAATCGAATTTATACAGTGGATATTTTTAAAATGTATTTTCTTTTATAAAAAACCCTTTGAGCTTTTACCTGGAAAACAATGGCATCCTTCTCAAGCCTGCTCATGTTCTTGAATATTTGATTGATTATTTCATGGTACTTGTCTCGCTGCAAATAGCTCGGCCCGTCCTTTTCAAAGTAATCGATAAAATCGTAGAGGATAAAGTAGGTCCCTGAAACAAAAAAGAAACATCCATTATTCACTGCCCGAATGATTTATTAAAGCATAAATAATGATCAGATCATAAAACTCCAGCGTAAGTACAGTTGCTAATATGTATCTATCTATGTAACACAAAGGAAAATATTGAACAGAAACCACTACTGCGTTGCAACTTAATGTTTATCAAAAAAAAAAAATTGGCACAGTCCTTGGAACGGTTTACCCTTTAAAAACATGAACTAAATGTGTATTACAACTTTCTGGTTATAAATATATATTTTGTAAAAATGTAATGATTAAAAAAATAGAATGTTTCACCAAAATTAAATAAACAACCTGATAAGTTTCGGTCACGCGACCATTACCAAAGGCTACGGTAAATCTACACCAAACACTTAAAACTAGTGTGGCAATACACATATGTGTATACTTAATCATATAAAATGAGTGGGAAGTTTATAAAGCTTAATTCTATTTGGTTGTTAACTAAATTCATATTGCTTTTATTAACATTTATTTAGGGTTCTTTTATCGACGATTCGAAAACAACTGAATAATCAAAGAAACACATTAAAATAATGTTTTATAATTGGACTTTATTATAAACTCCACAGTATTGTTTAAACATACTATGTCTTTCTCAAGAATTAGGATTAATTACCAAAATTTTGGAACGTCCTTTATACTAAGTAGGGGTGATATATATGTTGTAATTTTAGAAAGTCTTAAGTAATAATTGACAAGACTTAGCAAGTTACCTTGTTTCTAGTCTGGCATCTAGTAAAGGTGTATTGATATAGTTAAATTGATCGTTTGTTAGTTTTTCATTATTATTTATTAATTTTTAATTTCAAAATATTCTGACAGGTCTAACTTTTTTTTTCTTTCATTGTGTAGAAGTTTAATACTATCTAATTTTCTAAAATGTTCTTTAATACTGATTTTAACGGCTGTACTACTTTGTCCAATGTAATATATGGTCGAACCATTAATTACAGAATTAAAAAATATATATTATAAATGAAACTTTCAGTTATTTAATTTCAAGTTTTGAATTAATCATGCAGTTTCACATAAACTGCACCACAAATAACTTAAGTTTAATTAAAAAACATTTGAAGAACATACTAACATAAAATACATTTTATAACATTGTGTTTTACCGCCTATATTTAAATAATATTATTGTTCTTCACAGCGGTATTAATAAGCAAAATGTTTCTTGTTCTGGACATCCTAGAAATTTAAAAAGCCCTCTCTCCCAATAAGAATTTAGGTAACAACTAAACAGAATTATGGTTTTTGGACTTCCCACACATGTTAGGTAAATATGTACTGTGTATATTATTGCACAATTTTTATGTATATATGTTATACTGTCATATTACCACTTTCTCACAGAATGTAGGAATATAGCTTACCTTTATATTTTCACGTTTTATGTTTAGATTAGTAAGCATCATACTCTTCTTCAAAAAATAACATTATAATTAGAGGTACGGATGAGTATCAAGTGACTTGTAGTGTGGATAATATGAAAAATAGATTCAAACGCCTTATAACACTACAAACAATGTTTATTGGTACAATCAAATGTATACATTTCGACTACGAGGTAGACATTTTCAATGGTAATAGTAAACTAAGATTAAGAAAAGATTATACCTAAATATATTCTAAAACACTACCTGTAACTTATTGAAGATTATTGAACAGCGGGTTGTTGGTGAACGGTATTCATTCATCAAAGAATCCCTGAATTTATGAATGCAAATACACTCGTAAACTTTTAGGTAGAAGTAATTGTGACAAAATTTATAGTTTAATATTGTGGTCTATACTATGTCCTGTGGTTAAGGTATGGTATGCAACTGCAGTTGCTTATCATTCGTGAGGTCACCGGTTCGAACCTGGCTGCTCTGGTTCATGTTTTTTGTGGTTTCCTTGGATCAACTCAGGCAAATACTAGGGCAGTAATATTCCACAGATAATCTTTCACTTCTCTTCTGCCTTCATTTCGTCCGTCTCATCTTTCTCTCCCTAACCACACCACCCACCTATTCCCACGATTCGTGCAAGGAGGCTGAAGAGGGCCTTACGCCCTACCCTCCGGCTTTGCACTACAGTGTAGGTCGGAGGGACTGTCCGCCCACCAGCACCAGCAGTAAGTAGCTGGTGGGAATGAAACACAAGAGAGTTTTTTTTTACTTCGTAGTCGAAATGTATACATTTGGTTGTACCAATAAACATTGTTGGAAGTGTTATAAGGCGTTTGAACAACATGGTGTTCTAAGTCAGTTGTCTATGCAGAAGTCTGCTTATCAGTTGTGTGACAATCTTATTGTATTCGTTTTAATAAAGTTAGCATCTCTTTTTAAAAAGTTAATTTTGATATTGACGAATCTGACACATATTTAGTATAAGCTTAGTCTAGCGTTTAACTTGTCAGTTTGTTTTGTTATTACATTTTCACATTTAAGTATGCTTCACATATGTTAGTTACTATCCCTACGGTGTCAAGTCACATTTTCTTGTTTGTTAATGGCCATTGGAAGTCCTCAAAGCAATCTTCACACATTTGCACATAAATTGCATAAAGCGTTTTGAAAAATTATGTACGCTCTCTCTTAAATCCATACTCGCGGCTCTCTTCGAATATTACGTATTTAAATGTGCTTGAGTATACGCTTTACGTAGTAAAGAAAGAAGAAAGCGGCGTCTGTTTTGCATAATTTCTAAATAGACTTTAAATTTGATTTAACAAAATGGCTACAGGGTGACATTAAAACATTCTGATAGGTTTACAAAACGAAGTGTCAATACTTAATTATTAATTTCATTAAATAAACTAATAAGAAAAACAGCAGTTTTTGTTTCAACATATATTTGAAGATTTCTCTTACAATTGTTTCGACCTAAGGGTCATTATCAGAGTATTTGCTACAGTACTGAGTAGACAATATATGTATAATCCCTAAATAGCTTAAACTATGGTGACATCACAAATCCGATAATAACAGGGGGGTGGGGTTTGAACATAATTCTTTTTATATCCAAAAAAGTAGGAATTTAAATCCTTATTCATCTAAATATTAAGATCAAAGATCTCAAATTTTGAACGCGTCCTACCAAGTTGACACAACGAACTGAAAGCCTTATCCATACAGTGTAATTCAATGCCGGTAAGGGTATTAGCCCTCGGAGAAATTGTTTCTGTTGATTCCATATTTATATTTAAATTTTTCTATTTATAATATAGCCTGTAAAGGCATTTCTGTCACCGCCCACATGATGAGACCCCACAGGTTGAAACCGGTTGTGGGATATGGCTTTTAGTTCGTTGTGCCTACTTGGTATTACGCGTTCAAAATTTGAGATCTTTGATCTTAATATTTAGATGAATAAGGATTTAAATTCCTTCTTTTTTGGATATGTTATATCTTCGTCTAAGGATACATCGGAATCAACAGTGTAATTCAATGCCGGTAGGGGTATTAGCCCTCGGAGTAGTTGTTTCTGCTGATTCCATATTTATATTTAAATTTTTATATTTATAATTCTTTTTGGTTGTTGACCAAAATCTTATTTTTGTCTTTTAGAGCTTTTTTAATTTCAAGGTTTTCTAGAAGTAATAAAACATTATTTTTGTTTCCAAAATTAAGAATTTTAATGTTATCTAAATCTAGTGCCTGTTTGTTATCAATGCAATGTTCTGCCAAACCCGTTGATTAAGTTGTTTCTCAATGCTTTTTTCGTGTTCACTTATGCGAGTTCTTATGGCTCTGGCAGATTTTCCTAAATAACGATAATTTTTCCTTGAAATTAAAAAAGCTCTAAAACACAAAAATAAAATTTTGGTCAACAACCAAAAAGAATTATATTCAAACCCCACCCCTCTATTATTATAGGATCTGTGACGTCACCATAGTTTAAGCTATTTAGAAATTCTACATCTTTTGTATACTCAGTACCCTCAGGTCGAAACAATTGTAAGAGAAATATTCAAATATATGTTGAAACAAAAAGTGTTGTTTTTCTTATTAGTTTATTTAGTCATTACGTTTCTTCAAGATTGCACCGAGTTTAGTTTTTCTAATTTAATTAATTTTAATAGATATATGCATTTGATATTTACTAAAAAGGAATTTCATTTTTGTAAAGTCGTTTATCTTTCAATCTTTCAGCAACTAGTTAGTATATGTTGTACATATTTTGTTTTCAGTGTAAAATCTGGTTGAGCATTAAAGCTGCTCGGTTATAATAGTGCAGGAGCAATTAAAACTTTTTCCATTAATCTAAGCTACATTCCTCTCAGTTGTAATTGCACCGAGATACGATCGATCAGTTCCATCCAGAATGCTACGTTAAGTTGCAAAGATGCATAAAGTAAACCAAACATTTTGGTTAACCTAACCAATACTTACCGAGTGTTTTTGAGAAAATTATTTTATAAATTAAGAAACGATAATCTGTAAGTATTTTCTTTCCAATCGTGTACTTCTAGGAATTTTAAGAAGTTTAAAAGATTTAAAATAAATTTATTATTTCGATTTAGAAATTGTCGATTCTCATCATAACTCTATACCGAGACACCTAAGCTGCTTCTGGTTAATAGCAAGATTAATAAATAACTACAAAGAGCTTATTAAGCGCCATCTCTAGACTGTTGCCACTAATTGTGGTTTCCAATGTTTTTATCACCATATATGCGTAACAACTTTGGTAGCTCTCCCTGTTTATAAAAGGCATGTGAAACTTGATACGCCTTTTGCAACCCTGTTTATCGTAAGGATCAAAGGGTGATGGGAAAAAAGGAATTGCTTTTGCCTATAAAGAACCAGAAATAGCGCGACGCGTCCCGACGCTCGCAAAACAAACGTGTATTTGGCGAGATTTAATTTGACCTAGTTTAGTGTTTTTACTGCCCTTGAGCACGCAATCGTTTAGCCCTTCAG
The DNA here is from genome assembly GCA_963921985.1 of Agrilus biguttatus. Taxonomy (NCBI): domain Eukaryota; kingdom Metazoa; phylum Arthropoda; class Insecta; order Coleoptera; family Buprestidae; genus Agrilus; species Agrilus biguttatus. The sequence continues at coordinate 19,066,128 of OY998126.1, forward strand.
CAACGACCTAGGGTGCGTTTTAAACTACAATTTAATGTAAATAGATAATTGTGGTACGTACAAGTACGGGGTGAAAGGCTCAAATGAATATTTATTAAATTATAAATCAGTAACATACTTTGTAATCAACATGTAAAAATTAGGTACTTATTAAATGAGTATGGCGATGTTCATTGGAAAAGTGAACAGGGGGTAGCAAACCATATTGGGGTTTATTAAAATATGAAATAAAAACACATTAGATATGTTAACTCTCAATATACTATTTATTCACTTGACAGCTGTTTCGTCACCTTGTGACTTTTTCGGAAGTATACAAATTACTTAAACTTATTACAAAATGTTTTATTTAAGTACTAGTTTAGGAACAGGGGGTAGGAACGGGGAAGATGTTTAATAGAGGGTAATAGCCTACATATATTTGTTCGTTAATTAACAGGTTACTATTTTTTAATTTGTTTATTGTTAATTTTTCTAACATTGATATTTTATATGGTTTATTTTCATAATCTACAACTTCAAAATCTTCATTGAAGTTGTGATTTTCATTATTTAAGTGATTTTCATTATTTAAGTGATTTGCATAATTGGAGTCAGTTTTCTTGCTAATGTCAGAATGTTTATTCTCTTTAATTCTAATTTTAAAATTTCTGTATGTTTTCTCTACATAAAACATGATCCAAGATTTACAATTGATTTCATGTACACCTGATTCACTATTTGTGTCAGTTACGTCTTTGTTGTTTTTTAGGTATTTACATAACGTATTGTTCGTTTGAAAGGCTAGTTTGCAATAATTTTTGTTTAATAAAGATGACAATTGTTTAGCTGGATGTTCTAAATATCTTAAAATTTTATAATTTTGTTTCTCTTGTACTTTAGGGTATATTGAGTTTTTCACCTTTTTATATAGCATCTTTTTTAATAACATATCTACTGTGTGTATGTTATAGCTATTAGTTAGTTAGAGTTCTTTTTCATAATTTAGGTTTAACATAGGGGTGTTTATTAATCTAAGTAGAGAGCAGTGGAAAAAGGCTAACTTTTGTTGAATTGGATTACAGGATCTATTGTTTATTATTATATCAGTAAGGGTGGGTTTGTGATGGAGAAAAAAATTATGTTTATTTTTTGTTTTGGTGATTGTAAGGTCCAGAAAATTAATTTGATTATTTATTTCTGTTTCATGAGTGAATTTAATTTTGGGGTGGATAGAATTTAGAAAATTAAGCATGTTAATGAGTTGTCTATTTGAGCTTGTGAAACTGACTAAAACATCATCAACGTATCGATAAAAATATAAACAATTTTTAAAATGTCTTGAATTTCTAATTTGTTTTTCTATGTTTGCCATAAATACTTTTGCTAATAACGGGCTTATTGGATTTCCCACCGTTAAACCTTCTTTACCTGTGTAAAATTCATTGTTAAATTGGAAGTAGTTTTGGTCTACGCAAACATTTAATATTGAAATTATTTCATTAATAATAATCGGGTCAGTTGAGTTGGATTCTAATGTGTTGATTATTATTTTGAGTATCAGTAAACAACATCTTATTTAATAAAATATTATTATAAGAGTTATTGAAAGATTTCGTTTTTTGTTCAAGAAATTTGTATTAAGTTAATTTTAGATACAGTATTTTCAAAGAAAGTTTCTTAAGAAACGTATTTTTTACAGCTTGGTATACCTACACATAATCTGAAAATATTTCAATTTACGTTCCAGTAACCTAATGTAAATGTATTACTTTGAGAATTGTGAAGAGCAATCTATATTTAGTCTGCTAAAATTAGAAAACAGCGAATTATTTTGAGTAAGAGAATACAATGTGATGAAGACGGAAATTTCCTCGTGGATTATAAAAAAGAGTCAATTTTACCCACTCCAAATCAGTTTGTTAGGCGTGGGCGACCCTTTCGAAACCTATAACGACCTTTTCCCGTAAAACTCCACAAAAGAAAACTACACTTTATTAATCGAGGAAGTAGTCAAAAGAAAAAACACCACTGCAGGGTTAATTGCGATTTTTCTCTTTTTGTCCTAATATAAATAACTGTTAGTTAACTCTTACATAAAATAATTTGAATTTAAATAATAGCACTGAGAACAAATAGTAGTTTTTGTATGTTTCAAAAAGTTTATTATTAACTCTACAATTGTTTCGGCATATGATGCCTTTATCAAGAGTACTACTATAATACTGAAGTTCGGCAGTGCGTAACCGTCTTAAATAGTGACAATTTTTTTTTACAACTACATATATATATATATATATATATATATTAATACAGTACAATTCATAATTAAAATGTGTATATATGTCTGAACTTATTGTGTTTTTCCTATATAGTATTTACTATCAAAACTTCCCGGAATTTCAATATTAGAATAAATGAATATAAAAAATCCTACCTTCATAAAAAAAACAGACTTAAATTACTAAAAGCATGTTTTTAATGATAATTTTTAAATTATGCATACCATTTACAGTAATAGTTTTAAATTGTCATTTCTAGAAATACTAGAAATAAATAAGCACCAAAATAGTGATAATTTAATAAATGAACAAATAGAATTAAGTACCTCACCATTTTTGAACCTCTTCCCTATCCCCACCCACCCCAATAGTATTTAACAACAAGCCTTGTAAGATAGATTAAGTTTCATGTAAAACTTCTGAAGAAGCCGCAGTGCTCGCGAAACACGTGTTAAGTGATTGTACAATTATATGGAAAATAACCAAATTGGTGTTTTATTAATATTAATTGAATATATTTATCAAACACACTCTATCATCTTTACCAAAGACTTATGTATATTTTGACTTGTTCTATTAATCGACTTCAATCAATATCATTTGTTCCCAAGAGTCTAGGTAGATTTTAATGCAAGAAAATTAGAATAATGATCATTTGTCTACATCATTAAATTCGCGGGTTCTTTGTTAAGATATTCCTCCAGTTTTAGTTCAGTAAAACTCATTACCGAGTGAAAATATTATTTTCTCCTAAAAATCCCTATAGTCTCTGTTAGTTATAGTCTTTTTTCATAAATTTCTCTATAATTTCTTTACGTTCAGGAACTTCAATTCAATTGCACTTTCCTTTGTTTATTACATGAACGAGTCCTAAGGCTACAATTTTCAGTAATCCTTAGAGTTTAAACCGAGCGGAGTGGTCTATTGGTTTAGATAGTTGCAAAGGATTCGTAATGTCACCGATTCGATTCAGGAACCGTCTGCTCCGATCCAAGTTTTCTGTGATTTCCTTGGATTATTTAGAAAATTTTCTGGACAATAATATCATTCCACAAATAATCTTTAACTTTTCTTCTGTCTTCATTTCGCCCGTCACCGTAAACCACCCACCCACCCACTCCCACGATTGAAAAGAGTCTTACGCCCTTCCCTCCGGATTTACAGTAAAGTGTAGGTCGCCCACCAGTATGAGTAGCTGGTAGAAGTGAAACACCCAAGAAAAAAGTTTGATTTTAGAAAGTTATTACAAAGAGTCCTTTAATGTATTGTAGTGACTATTTTTATTTAATTCCTACTTAGTTGGGTTTACAGCAATTAGGAGGCCACAGGAATAAAGCTTTAACTGAATTTATTTAAAAAGAAGGGAAAAGTGAACAAACAAAATAACAACGCCTTTTCTTCATTAAATCTACAGAAACTCTGCTATTATAAACATAAAACTAGCCACAGGGGGTATGCCACCTTCACTACCCCGCACTTCAACACAGCCCTTACTTACATTCTGCGACATCTGCTAATCATCATTCTCACAAACAGCAATTGACATGATCGACTTAAAATTAGAAACTTAAATCTACCTACCCTAATCCCTAAATTTATGACTTAAGTCTACACAAACACAAAATGTTCTGGCTCTATTGCCCTCGTAATTAAATGAGCCTTGTAAATTGGTACATTTTTGGTAGAATTCTTTTGTTTTTGTCTGTTTACTTAAATTCAAGGATTTAAATTCTTCGATTCATTTTACTTTTTTTTTTAAATGAGTTACTCGGTGGTTTGAACCAGTTCAAGACTTGTTTATATGCGTGACGAGGTTTCGAGTAAATGGCAGCTAAATGCACTGTGGTAGACTGTGTTTCAACTGTGTTATAATATGGAACCAATTTTCTGACCTCTTAGTGCAATTTGCAGCGTATACTTAAGTTGCCAGAAATTCCTGCTAATGGTCCGTTGAAGCGTCGACGTCGAGGTGCAAATTGCCGGCAATCAGGGCCGTGCACAAAAGACAGTACATTTTCATTAAACGCCCCAATGGGCACTGAAATTACAAAGTGGCTCTCATTGAAATTTATTACCTTATCCCGTTTACCTGCTACGGATTCCATCACGGTTTATTAGTGTATGAAAATTTGGAAATTCACATCGTCAATGGCTTAATGACTTTTACATACTTTAAGCTTTCTGCAGCCAGTAGATAAAAAGTTTGCCAATTATTTCTGTGATATATCGACCACGATACATTGGATGGTATGCATAAACTTGAATACTTAATTTAAGTATGAGTTGATTGTCAAATATGATCTAGATCTACCTGCTCGTTGAGTACGAACTCATATATTTGCATGCATAATACATTGAGAGTATCTGCTCATCTACTTTCAAAATCAGACTCCTGTATATAAACTCCTACCTTTTGCGAAGTTAAGTCTGGTACTAAGGAGACCCCTATATTTGAAAGTTGGCACACAGTAGTTGGAGCAGACGCTCAATGTATTATGCATACAAAAAGCTTGAGTCGATGCCCAACGAACGAGTAGGTCTTCATAAAAACCTCTTTGTGCCTTATTTCCACCACTTACTTGTGCTGGTAGGGCGTAAGGCCCTCTTCAGCCTCCTTGCAGGAATCGTGGGAATGGGTGGGTGGTGTGGTTAGGGAGAGAAAGATGAGACGGACGAAATGAAGACAGAAGAGAAGTGAAAGATTATCTGTGGAATATTACTGCCCCAGAATTTGCTTAAATGATCCAAGGAATCCACAGAAAACTTGGACCAGAGCAGCCAGACCCGGGTTCGAACCGATGACCTCCTGAATGCTAAGCAATGATCTAGAGTACTAGACCACGCCGCTTGGTTAGGTCTTCAGGAAAACAGAGTAGACACTTGGAGTGGCTTATATAAAAACGTGAGAATGTAAGCATTCACCTGTATTCATACCACTCGTTACAGAAGCCGAAACGATTCTGTAATGCTTCCCGAATTGTCTAAGTTTAGAAGACATTATTATCAAGAACAAAATTAGGTTCTTGATCAATACGGTGTGAAATACGGCAACAGCAGCAAAAGTAGGTAGATGGCGACGTACTGCCATATCAACGACATTATTATCGCCACCTGTCCACTCATAACTTAAATGATTATCTGCCAATTTTATAACTGTATTAAGAACAATAACAATTCCGAATGAAATCAAGTTTCAATTCGTAAAAAGTAAATATAGTATTTATATTCAAACATAAATCATTAACTCAAGGTTTTTTTCCGTATTTTAGAACCGATAAAATCTAGATCTATAAAAAATATGGAAATTCGTGAGTATCTACCACCTACAAATAGCTTATTTTTATACTTTTTCAATTGTTTACGGAAAAAGTATTTAAGCATATTGTATTTATTACCTGGTACTGATCTTGCAGAAGATAAACTACAACAAATTTGCGTGTTTCCATTATTATGTAGTTGCCTTTTTTTATAATATCTTTATCGTTTTATAGCTTAACGTAAAAAGGGAAGTAAAATTAATATTGAGAGTAAGTTGTTACAACTTTGATTTATTTCGATTTTTGAATAAAAGCAATTTACAAAAAGTAGGTCTGAGGAACTAACCAATGTGGGTTACAGAAATTAAAACGCCAGAAGCAATAAATATTAGGTAAATTGTTACTTTAACCTTTAATTGATCTTTATTGGCGTATAAAAACTTCAGTGATAATTAGTAGCAAAAAAGAAAACTAATTTAGTACATGGTTAAAAATAAGTTTTATGTAATTACAAGCAATTGTACAAAATTGTATTGTTGGAGGAGACAGCTTCACCGATTTACTTTACAAACCTACCTAAGCTAGCACCAATACATTATTACGAGAGTGGATCAAATATAAACGAGCCTTTTTAAATTGCGCGCCGGATAGTTGTATAAGGCGCATCCGGGCGATAGGAACTTGAAGTGGGGAAATTAGGTGGCACGGAAACGACGCGTCGTATTACTGCATTTGCTTGGTTAATAACTATCACAATGAGTGAGATAGAGGTACATAGCAGCGTTGCGCAACGCATTATTATTATGTTTCTTACATGTGAAAAAGTAAAACCAGCTGAAATTTTGCGCAGATTGCAAGCATAATTCACAATACGGAAATGAAACGCTTTCGTGGCCACGTGTATAAGTTTGGTGAAAACAATTTAACCTGCGATGTGACGTGGGTACACCATCATCATTACACTCCAACATCAAAACAAGCAAGCATGGAGTGGCGGCGCAAAAATGAAGGAAGCAAACCTAGTGAAGCCGAAAACACATCTGTCTGCAGGCAAAGTTTTAGCTGCGTTTTTTTTGCACAAGCGAAGAACCATTAATGCAGCCTACTTCTGTAACCTTTTCAGTTAGGTAAAACTTGCTTATTGCCAAAAAAGGAGGACGCACCCCATTCGTGACGTCTTACTCTTGCACGATAACGCTAGGTCTTATACCACAGCTTTAACGCAGGTTCAAATCGGTGAAATGCACTGGACTCAACTGGAACACCCTCCATATAGCCCAGACCTATCCCCTTGTGATTTCCACATGTACATTATGTTTTTGTGAAACTTTTCAAAATAAACGTTTTATGAACAAAGGCTCGTTTATATTGGATCCATCCTCATGTATAATGATTATGAAATATAATGGTTAACTTTTCATTTTCGTGAAACAAGGTTAGAATTGCTCAATTTTATCAACTTTCTGTACATTTAGAGCAACTAAAATTCACGTGATAGTGATTGACAGATGAAAATGTGAATAAATACATCAAATCAATAATTATTCATGCAATACGTGACGAAACGTTTCACATCGAACACATACATATATTCAACCCTTTATAACACAATTAGCTTACTAAAAGCTGTTTTAGCTGCGTGCTAAAATTGAACGTTAAATTTAATTTACAGATTAAGGGAATTTGCATTATATTTACACAAAATGACGGTTTTATTTCCGATAGCTTCAAAATTTCAATGGATTAGGCATCTAACTAGCATTGAGCATGCTTTTTCAAATATCAATGCAACAAAACAAAATAAGAGAAGCAGCTTTAGATAAAAATAAGTAGAAGTTTTGTCTTCACTTGTAACATGTAAAAATAAAATAGTGAAGGAGACTGTGATAAATTAAATAGAATAGAATGAAAGTAACTCACCCCTATGTACCACAATTTTTTTAAATAACGTCATTCTTTTATTGTGGGCTTAATTCTAACACATGGACTGAAAAGTTCCGGGCCTAACACATAGATGGCGCTAGTTATATTGCATTCACCTCTTTTTCAATTAGTACTAACCTTCACGATTTCATTAGTTTGTGAGTAATTCTGCTAAGAGTGACTTTATCTAACTACTTTTGTTATTTTCCAAACAATGGATCAAAAACAATTTAGTTCGTTCGTTTTAATTTTACACTGCTTCTTCGTGGGAAACCGTTCTAGCAAAGCAATGGCTTGAAAATTGGAAAAGTGTTATGGAGACTCCGCTCCATCGGAAACAACCGAAACAAAATACAACGTTGATTTGTTGGTTTGTTGACTTCAAACGTGGTCGTAAAGACACTGATAATCCAGAACGCAGTGGGCGTCCAAATGAAACGGTAACAACAGAAAACCACCACCATCAAAAAAATCCACAAATCCGCAAAAAAAATTGCGTGAGTTAGCTGAGTTAGCTGACATCGTAGAGATATCAAAAGAACGTGTTGGCTTTGCATGCATATTGCATGAGCATTTGACCATGAATAAGTGTTGTACTCTGTTCAAAGTGGCTACCACGTTTGCTCACCACCACTGTTGACCAAAAACAAGAACATGTTGATGATTCTGAGCAGTGTTTGGCCATGTTTAAACGTAACAAACCGGAATTTTTGCGTCGATAACATGTGACAATGGATGAAACATGGATCCATCACTTCACTCCGGAATAGAAACGATCGTCATCTGAGCAACTGGCGAACTTCGCCCAAAGCGCCCAAATGCACAACAATCGGCTGGAAATGTTATGGGCTTATAGGTTATAGGTTATGGGATGTACGTGATGTAATATTCATCGATTATCTTGAGAAGAGAAATACCATCAACGGTGAATTGTAGTAATAATATATCGTTATTGGAGCTTTTGAAGGCCAAAATTGCAAAGAAACGACCTCATATGGAAAAAAATGTTTCATCAAAACAACGCACCGTGTCATAAGTAATGTGTCATCAAAACAATGGCGAAACTAGCAAAACATGAATTGAACCTCTAATTGCTCCCACATCCACCGTATTCTCCAAATTTGGAGACTACTACCAGCGACTACTGGCTGTTCACTATTCGCAGACCTCAAAAAAATGCTCGTCGACAAGAATAAAGAGGTTATCGCTTGATCGCTGAAGCTGAGGCCTATTTTGAGGCAAATGATAAATTGTTCTACAAAAGTGGTGTTGAAATTTTAGAGCGGCGCTGGAATGATAAAGCCAAAAGAATAACGATTATTCGAGTGGAAAGAACTTAAATGTTTTTGTGTAAATAAACCCCACATGTGTTTAATCTTCTTTCTGAAATCTAAATTGTAATAGATACGGGTATATAAAATACTGTTGAATAAATCCTAAAGCACTCTCTTTATTGATAATAAATTAAAAGTATTCAATTAAATGTTCTGGTTGTGCAAATATTGCGGACAGTTCCGTTACACTACTGTTACTGCTACTGTGGTTGCCAGCGTTCGGAGGAAATACCACGCTGATGAGAGGACACGTAGCGCAAAGCAAGCAAACACAGGTCTCGCTACTCTCCAAAAGCACATTCGCAATCTAGCACGATTCTCTAAAAAGTACCGGAAAGTTAATTTCAAACTTTTAAACTTTTTCAAATCAACTAAGAGACGCGCTTAAGTGAATGCCAATTAAGCCCGTCGTTACTTTGAAAGCGATTTCTATGGAATGCCTCTAAAATAATAATCCCAAGGGGATATTTCATTGAAACACTCGAATTAATGAAAGATTGTTGAGCTTGTTTAACGCTTCAAAGTTGAATTGAAAAATGTGTTTCATTTTCACACCAAGTGTTTCAATAAGAAACACAAAGTTACAGCCAGGGCCGTAGCCAGCCCATTATATCAGGGGGGGGCTGAGGAACTTTTTGACGTAATAATCACGTCCGTTGTCTCAGCTAATAATCGATCTCGTTCTAGTGATGATCGCTCCTATTCCGTCCCGTTCGAGCCGAAAGCTAATGAAGATTGGGGTATTGGCACAATGGCAAGTGTTATTACAGTGAGTTGGAGACCGCCGCAAACGCGTAATATGCAACAAAACCGGCGTAAATAGATCGCTTCGTATGGACAAACGGGAGAGGGCAGAAAAACGCATTATTTCTGTAAATTATGCGTATTTGTTTTTCTTATTTAGTCGACATCTGTGAATGTTTTTGTGTCATTTCTACCTAAATTCTATTGTTCCCTCAATCACCTCTACCTAGAATTTTATTTTCAACCGTACTTCGCGTACCCCTTACTAATTTCACGTATTTCTATAAACACAATAACATGAGACCCTTACTGTCAGTACCACTCCACTAGAATATTATTTCCTTTACTAACAATAATCCTGTGCTATAAATACTCCACCCACCCATTCCCATGATTCCTGAAAGGAAGCTGAAGAGGGCCTTAAGCCCTACCCTCCGGCTTTGCACTATAGTGTAGTACGGAGGGACTGTCCGCCCACCAGCACGACTAGCTGGTGGGAATGAAACATCCAAAGGTTTTTTTTTACTACCTCAAAGCAATCTCCGCCAGCTCGACTACAAATTCTTTGCTAGTAAATTCTACTATTTATATTCTTGTTATTTTATCGTTTCTTTTTGTGTTTAAACTTTTCATCTGTTGTATATAGTATTTTTTATCAGTTTTAGTTTCCTCTTGTATATAAACTTGTTGTTCATTTCAAATAGTAGTATTTTGTTATTTGTTATTAAATTATTAACAAAACGAACTAAAACTGTAATTACAGAACGATTCTATTAATGTTTCTAACGTCGTCGTATTACAAGAGCAAGTTTCTAAAACATCGTTTTAAAAAAAGAAATTCCGGTGATTGCGCTGTAAGAGCAGAAATCGCGAAAAACTAATTCGTTCCTAACGATAAAAAGTCCTTATGATAGATAGATTGAGATATGCATCAGACTGTCTAGTTCCTTTGCCATCCCCTAATCACAGCACCCCGTCCGGTCCCTTACCACCCTTCGTACCGTGCCAGTGGCAGGCCTAACCGATTCCCGGCCAGACACCACCACCAATCGAGTCGACGTCGGCAACAACATCGACGCTAAGCGTCGCCGTCGTCGCGACCTTGTCCTCCAACCAGTTGGTTCTCGCGCGGCCAGAACGAACACCCCATCCGTTGTTCGGCTTAGCGACAAGCAACAGCAAATGGCCTTCGGTTGCCACATTACCTGTGACCCGACCCGACCTGACCTTACCCAGGCTACTACGACGCACCGGCAGGCGCGAGCGAAGACCAAGGTTTCATCCACGTGCTGCGCTTGCTTCTGATAATAATGACGCCGATGCTTGACGACGCTCTCGTACATAAACTTTGTTGTTTTACTATGCTCGTTACTACGGTTACTACGTCGAGACGCTACGAAACGTTGTATAACGTTCGTTTGTCGTCGATTGACCTATGATCCGGACAAACTATGCAAAGTTGTTTAAAAACAAAATACGACAATTATTGCACTGTTTTCAATCGTGCTTCCATCAGGAGTTACGTTGGTTAATTGATTCAAGCAATCCTGAAAACACAACGTAGAAAATAAACAGTAAAATTAATTTATACTAATAAGGGTATTTGCATAAGATTAATAACTTTTTTAATTCTATTATTAACATCAACTAGAAACCTATACAGCTTACTTTGAACAAATTTTCATCAACAATTTATAAGTTAATTTTATTAATACTTTAAAATGTATCAAACGAAAAATAAGATGTTTATTATGTGGAACGTACCCAAAAAGCCGGAAATAACATTCGCTTTCTTCTATCACCCACGGTTTTCTTGCAATAAGGGATTACTTGCTGCTTATACTCGTATATAAATATAAGGATATGTGTGTAAGTGTATGTACTAATAAACATTAATTTCAGAATGTTGTTATCGATGTTTTACGGCAATATGTTGCTCCTGAAGTATCTCTTAACAATGTCCAGCAATAATCAACAAGCAAATTGACACTCCATTTGCCTTGATACCGTTTTTCCATGGCAGAAATGCCTTGGTGGAACCCTTCACCATGTTCATCACTTACCGCACCTAAATTTGCCGGAGAAAAATCGAGATGAGAATCCAAAAAGTGAATTTTTAGAGACGTGTTAAATCCCATTCCTTTGTAAGCATTAATTAGTTCAGTCACAATATCTTAATAATTGTCCGCCTTTACATTGCCTAAAAAATTGCAGCAACTGATTTAAAAGCATTCCAAGTTCATAATTCAATTTCATTTAGAGCACTGTCAAATACATCGTCCTTCATGAATTTCCTAATTTGTGGATCGACAAATATGCCCTCTTTAAGTTTTGCCTCACTAAGTCTCGGAAATGTTTGTTTTAAATGCAGAAACCCTCTTCCATTTCGATCCATAGCTTTCACAAAATTCAGTCCCAACTTAATATACAATGTAATTCATAAAAGCCGAAAATCTGTCGGTGATAGAAAAATTCTGTTTTTAGATTTTATTTTATGGTCTCAAAATACATAAGATACACCCAAAAATTGTCATGTCACAAATCCTGTGTTTATTAGTGTAATTAGTTTAATTTATTTTATTTTTTTAAACCGTAATTCCCTATAAAGTAATCTACAAGATAAATTTCTTCAGTTTCGCTTTTTAAAAAACGTTAGCGATATCCAATTACAAAAAGATGTATCTTCTCATATACTTTTTTTTTCTTGTTGTTTTTAGGGAATAAATAATTCAAAATGCTTTCGAATAAAATACAATTCTGCTTTCTGAACGTTTCCATGTCGCAGCGATGTTAGAAAAGAATTTTGAGTTATGTAAAGGTTACGTTTATATTATCAGAATGGCTAATAATGCCATAAAAAATATTTTTCTTTTGTTTGTCGCGATTTCACGTTTACTTCAAGACGTTATCGTTTCGCAGAGTATCGCCGTTCTTTTACGACAATTATGAAAACAAAAACATTTCTCTAATGCCCTGATAACTGATTTGATTAAGGTCTAGACATGCAATCGTCCGCCACACAATATCATAAGGGTAACAACAAACAAACAAATAATCGACAGAGCACTGTATTACCTCCCCTGAAATAAGGTACAAAAATTTGTTTTGACGTTAAGTTAAAAAGAAGGGGGTAGTTCGAGCGTTTTTATAAAGAATAGTAAGGCAGTATCCACACAATTCTTATAAATACGGCACAACTGTTTACAGTTTTATTCTAGTTTCGCTTTTTAGCGCGAGTGCCCGCCCAACCATCTGTGGTGGGCCACCGAAAACCACCTGCGATTCCTCCCACCCCCCTCCAAACCCAATCCCTTTTTCCCTCCCCCTTTCTCCCAGGGATGTATAACCTTCGGGTTGAGCTCCCTTCTCGAGGAGGGGTTTTAGTCGGTAGGCACTACGGTGAATCCGACACTACCCTCTCGGGGGTGTCTTTTGAAGATTTCCCCTCCTCGAGAATAATATAAACAAAAAAAAAAAATTACAGTTTTACACCGAGCTGTATGGTGTAATGGTATGGATCATAGCTTAGTATTTGGGATGTTACAGGTTCGATTCCGGGCCTGTTTGCTTTGGTCCAAGTTTTCTGTGGTTTGTTTGGATCATTTAGGCAAATGCTGGGGCAGTAATATCGTTCCGCAAACAATCCTTCACTTCTCTTATGTCGTCATTTTGTCAGTCTCACCTGTCATTCCCTAACCACAACCGCCTATCCCCACAATTCCCGAAATGAGGCTGAAGAGGGCTTTACACCCTATCCTCCGGATTTGCACTACAGTGTAGGTCGAAGGGATTGCACGACCACTTGTGTGAGTAGCTAGTGGTAATGAAACATCTAAAATTTTGTTTTACTTCCTTATAGTCTAGCAATAATATCTTAGCTTAGCATTCAGGGTGACACCGCCCCAGTTTCATTCCGGTTCTGCCTTCCCTTCGTCTGAGTTTTTCTATGGTCCATTGGATTAATGTCTTCATCTTGCTTTGTTTAACTACCACTGTTGTGAAATATCAAAATCATATCACCTCCTTTTTTCTAACTTTTAATCCTCGTTGCGCACTTGTCAGCCTTCATCCCCTGCAAACACCCACCAGAATTTATGACCTCACCTACAGTTCCTATATTCTTCTCAATCCCCGGCTATATTCTAACTATCTCTGACATTTTTTACCGCCTCTCTTTCGTACTCTATTTCGTCCACTTCTTACCACCCTTACGTTATGCATTACTAAGTCAATGTTATAGATATTGTAAATAGTTATTTAATAGACGTATTAACAATTCTGCAATTTATTACTGTCTACTCATTCTTTAACAGTTTTTTCGTTTGATTCGCTAAATTCGTCTGTGATAGAAAATGTTGCTCAAATAATCTTTATAAATCTTAATTCTGCCTACAAATGACGCTAGTTGTCAGGAGGTTTTAATATACTTAAACAATATATTATGCATAACTGGTGCCATTAAAAATCCATTCTTACACAATGTTAAATTCAACTAACTTTTCTTATCTGCAGCTAACGGCTTCTCTGCATGTTAAAAACGAATTTACCATCAGTCTGATTTCGCTATGTTAGTGGTTTTTCTTTCTTTGCAATCAGCAGATTTAAAGCGTTCTTTAAATGCAAGCTTATCTCACAATTTGAAAGTGACTTCACATTAGCGACAAAATTTCATTGTAAATGACCCCGATATGAAGTACGATTGCTATTATCAAGTGTTGTAAGAAAAGTCACGCAGCACACCATTTCCTGGCGTTCGCAAACAACAATAAGAACATTTATTTATTTATTTATTTATTTATTTATTAGAAAGGCGTATCAAATGCCAAAGAAATGGTAATGTGTTGATACGTATTAATTTAAAAAGAGAGGAAACACTTGGAAAAGTCACTTTATTATTTAGATAGCTCTATGTACATTTTGCCTTATTAGGGCATCTTCAGGAGTACATGCAATACTAAAGTTACATCAGTGATTACAGTACTTCTAACTAAAATAATATGGAGGGGGTGTAATATTTAACTTAATCTTAAGTTTAGTAAGGGGTTTAATTTATTATTAGATATTGCTTTATTAATTTCAACTATTTTATATCTGTCTAGTATTGGACAGCCTTGAATGTTTTATAATAATTGTAAATTTTCTATTTTTATTGAATGGTTATTTTCAATTACATGACTAGCTAGACCGGAGTTGTGTTTTTTGTAAGTAATGTAAGCATTATGCTCAGTGAAACGTGTTTGTATTTTTCGTTTTAATTTGCCTATATAAATTGCCTCGCAATTATTGCAAGAAATTTCATAAATACCATTATTTTCTAATTGATTTATTTTTGGCCGAAGTTTGTTATTGACCAGCATTTTGCCTAATGCCTATGCGGGTTTTATGTTGTTATGATGAAGGGTATTTCCAATAGTTTCGCTTACTTTGTTGTAATATGGTAATTTCTTCCAGGTAGTTTGGTCGGTGTTATCTTTGTATACTGGGTAAATAAGTTTTCTGAATCTGTTTGTTTGTTTCTTGAGTAGTAATTTATCTATTTCCCTAATAAGGCGAAATGTACATAGAGCTATCTAAATAAGAAAGTTACTTTTCCAAGTGTTTCCACTCTTTTGATTTACAATATGTGTCACCAAGAGCTCTGGGTTACTTATCTAAATTATTTACGTATTAATTTCTTGTACACTCTGTATATTTACATACCTATATGTTTGATTTGAATTTCTCGTAGGCAAGCATGATTAAATTAAAAGAGCTGATTGAAGAACGAATTAAGTTATCATGAAATAAAAGGGGTCAAGGTGGAAAATTAATTTGGCGAAACTACACGAAGGAAATTAAATCGGACGCATCAGTTCGTATCGATAGGTTAGAGACGGGCGTTTGCATTATCCTCTAATTTCCGATTTCACTTTGACCAAGGAAACGGAAATTTAATCAACAGCCAAAGTGTTACCCTGTCGAATATTTAGTAAGAGGCTAAAATTGTGATATCGTTCAATTTTGCCACTTAAGATGTTAAAGTTATTCGACTATTGTCAGATCAATAATATAAACATCAATTTTTTGGTGTTATAGTATATAGACTAACCATGAAAGTACCGTAGCCACCGTTGAACCACAACCTCTCATTAATGTTACTACGAGGGTTACAAGTATTTATATTTTGAGCCTTGTTCAGTGTTAATATAATTAAGTACATTTAGCATTTTACAATTGTAGATATTTCCGATACCTACATAGCCTTTATTCATTTTACCAAACTAACTTCTCTTTTGCGATAATAACTACCGGCGTGAATTGAAAATGTCTGTATTTCTGTAGATCCGGATTTTCGTAAATCCGGCTCGAAGGACCAAAAAGTGTTGGTGAACCCCGTTCTACTAAAATGTTTTAAATAAAACTAGTAGCGAATATTGTTTTGACTGTTTAATAAGACGGTTGCTTACGTACTAACTAACAAAATGTAAAACTTACAACTAGATGAATAACAGATAACAGAGAGGTGGAAAGATTTAATGGTGGTGGTAATGTCGTCTTACACGAAGGGTGTCGAACGCGTGATTTTGAAGAAATTAAGGTACACATTTTCTGCCCATTAGACGCAGTACACAGCAAATAAACGCATGCACCGTAAGCCTAGAATCACTAAAACCATTCAGTTGTACGACGATTGAATTTGAAAGCACGATACATCTTGGTATATTCAAGTGGTTCAATTGCTGTAGTGTTTTTACGTATTATTGCCACTCGTTGTAAATATGATTTGGTACGGGACGATCCCAATGAATTTTTTCTTCCCACAAGTGTTGCATTATAAGTTTTGCCTGAACAATTGCAGGACCTAACAGGCTTATTGGATCGAACAATCTAGCAATATGGGAAAGAATCTTTCGTTTAGTAAGCTGGTTTCGAGTGAATTCGCGATGATTGACTGTATAAGCAAAGTTGTCGGTTTTCGAATTCCAGTGAATTCCTAGGGTTTTCAAAGTACCGCTGTCGTCTAATAATAACTTCTTGTTGACTTCTGTTTTTGGTAATGTTTGGATCAGCTTTGGATTGTTAGATGACCACTGCCTCAAGTTGAATCCTCCTAGCGTTAATAAATCATTAATTCGTCGCGTAGTAAAACAGCTTCTTCATACGTTTGTGCTCCAGAAATAAGGTCATCAACATAAAAATCACGTAGAATCGCCGCTGCTGCCCGAGGATGTGATGAGTCGTGTAGGTTTGCTAACATTCGCAACGATTCCACGGTTTGATAAGGGGATGGTTTTAATCCGTTTGTTACCGTTTTTAATTCGTCTTCAGGATTTTCTCGCAATAGAATTCGTTGGTAAGTACGATCTGTCGGATCTATCCATATCTGCCGATACATTTTCTCGATATCTGCACAGATAACGAGAGGAATAGAACGGGGTTCAACAATGCAACTCCGAGTGGTCTTAGGGTAATTTTTTATCTCACGACCGCACAAGCCTAATAATGAAAAGACAGTAATTTCGTATCGAAAATGACTTTGTTTTTTGTTTTTTCGAAGTATTCTCCATGATGATCAATACACTTTTGCATGCGCTCGAATTAATTTTCGTAAACTTTTTCCACTCCGATTGAGTGAGGTACCTCCGAAATATTGCTTCAGGTGCCAAAAAACGTTGGCCACGCAATTTATTCTTGATTTGCAAGAATAAGAAAAATAAGAAGTAGCCATTTGGTGACAAATCAGGGCTGGCAAACAAATGGTTGTGTACCATTCAGATCACAACTCACCGTTCTACGTTGCTTTAACGGCACAGTTTTCACATGTCCAGTTATTCCGATGAAACAGGCGATTTGTTTGCTGGAAGTGCTTCGAGCACGAATCACTTTTATCGAATTTGACTCGGCTAAATGTTCATGCAATATCTTATTGATGCTCGTTATACTAATGTCCAAAGATGACTCAATCTCACGATAAGTCACATGTTGATATTGCTATATAAGTTCGCCCACAGAATCAATGTTTTCTGGCACAACAACCACCAACTGATTTTGGACGACCTTCACGACATACGTCCCTGAGCGAACTGCGGCCACGATTAAATTCGTTATACTGTGGCCAATGATGAAGCTTCATGGCCAAAAGTCGAAATAAGTTGATTGATGCACTTCTGTCTTGATAATCCATGTCGAATGTCGTAAAAAATCATCGTAGGAAAATGTTCACGAGTTAATTTCATTTTTTCGCTGACACAAAATTTTCAAATCACTATGAACAACAAAAGTTGTGCTCAAAAGGCCAAGAAATTTATAATTGAAATAATCAAACTTTCAGTTACAAACATCAGATGGCGCCTTTAAACACTTAGTGTTGCCAAGGCTCGAAATATAAATAACAACTTCAAATAATACTTGCTATTCGGGCTTGATGACCGTGGTCTAGGATTGTTCTTCCTTCGGTAAGAACATCGATGGAATTGTTTATCCAACGTTTCGCCAACTGTTATGGTTGACATCCTCAGGGAGCATAGTGAGGGCGTAAATTCCATGGCTGCGGTTGTACTGAGACCGGATAGTCTCAGCAGTTGGCGAAACGATAAATAAACAATTCCATCGGCATTAAAAAAAAAAGGAATTAAAATCTTTATTCGTCTAAATTTTAAGTTTATTTGTTTCTGTTGATTCCATATTTATAATTTAGCCTGTAAAGGCCTTTCTGCCAGCGCCTACCTGATGAGACCCGATAGGTCGAAACCGGTCGTGGAATGTGGCTTTCAGTTCGTTGTGCTTACTTGGTAGGACACGTTCAGAATGTGAGATCTTTGATCTTAAAATTTAAACGAATAGGGATTTTAATTCCTTCTTTTTTGAATATGTTATATTTTCGTCTAGGAGTCCATCGTAGTCAACAGTGTAATTCAAGGCCGGTAGGGGTATTAACCCTCGGAGTATTTGTTTCTGTTCATTCCATATTTATATTTAAATTCCATCGGTGTTCTCACCGATGGAAAAACAATCCTAGACTACGGCCATCAAGCCCAAATAGCAAGAATTGTTCATGTAACGCCGACCGTGAAAGCCTAAGCCTTTTCATAAATAGCAACCCTCGTAAATGGAAAAATCGCCAATTGAACGTCCAGTACTTTATTTTTATTTTTATTTTTATTTTACACACAATGTTGTAAATATCTTTAGTGATTAATGTATAAATAATGAGTCGTCGCTTTACGTGAAACTTCACCTAATATGATTAGAACAGAAACTATGTGAGTACCAACTAATAAATATTTCAATCAAAAACCTTCTGCTCGATGTAATTTAGTTAATTGACCTTAACTGATTACATCATCGGTCAAGTCAGCTTACTTTGTTGTCGGTGAATGCTCAAAGCTTATACATTGAAGTTAACTTTCGGCGATGGCTCCTAAAATAACATTTCCCCAACTTGGATCTTGTCTACTTTGCATCTAATGACGAGGCAAATTAAACTACTATGCATGATTGGGGAAATGTGAACTCTGAACGTACCTGCAGCTTGTCGATATTCTGTAATGACACAATCGATTGTACAAAGTCGCTACTAGCACCCAGCGACACAACTCATTATAAAAAAACATTAGCTATAGGTACACAATGAATAGATCAAAAGTACTAGTAAATATTTAGACGATTTACAACTTATAATTTAAGTACATTCGCTAATGATAATTAGCCCTGTCTAATTAGCGCTTAAATGCCCTTAGATATCAGAAGCACAGTAAACCAAAACATTTTGTTATGGTTTACAATGATCTAGAGAGTGTATTGCATTTAAACTACTATCAATAAGCCGACACTATAAATTATAACGGTCTATATATTTTGAGTATATCAAAGATAAACTTTATTTAATAATCACTGGCCAACGAAATCCGTTATTGAAGAGGACAAACACAAAATTGTAATCATTTGCTAATTAATAAAAAAAAAAACTTTTGGGTGTTTCATTGCAACCAGCTATTCGTATTGGTGTGCGGGCAGTCTCCCCGACCTACACTGTAGTGCAAAGCGTAAGGCCCTCTTCAGCCTCCTTGCAGGAATCGTGGTAATGGGTGGGTGGTGTGGCTAGGGAGAGAAAGATGAGACGGACGAAATGAAGACAGAAGAGAAGTGAAAGATTATCTGCAGAATATTATTGCCCCAGCATTTGCCTAAATGATCCAAGGAAACCACAGGAAACTTGGACCAGAGCAGCCGAACCCGCATTCAAACCGGTGACCTCCCGAATGCTAAGCAATGATCTATACTTCAGGATTTTTTGATACCCTCTCCTAAAGACATTAAAGAAGTAGTTTTTTGTCATTCAGGGATTACTACGTAAAATGAAAGGACAAAACTAGCAAGAGTCACAGTAACTTTTTCGAGGGATCTTTTCTCGCTGAATTAAAATCTTATCTCATAATTGCCCAAGCTGGTCAAAATTTTGATATTTTACCTCTAAAATCCATACGATGAGAATTTGGCTTGTTTGGATTGGAGGAACCCTAGTTTCTTCAAATTTTAATACTCTAGGGCAATTCTGGAGCCATATTCAAATTTGCCTGTGAAAAAGACATACAAAATACGATAGGAAAGGCGTTTTCTTATCGACTTTGCCTCCGGGGATCACCATCAATTTAAACTGATACTGCAAGTGCTATCCAAATTCGCCGAAGGGGAAAACTGACCAAAGGTGTGAGGTTGCACCACGAAAACGCATGTCCCCACGTTTCCCATCAAACCACGGATCTTCTGGCTCAATTCGGCTGGACTGTAGTACCCCACCCACCCTACAGTCCTGATTTAGCGCCAAGTGATTAAAACTTAAAACTGAAGGATCACCTGAGAGGAGAGAAATTGAAGTCGGACGAAGGAGTCAAAACCGCGGTCACGGATTTCCTCAACAAGTTGGCGGTAGAGGTGTATAAAGCGGGCCTGCAAAAGTGGTTCATGCGTCTAAAAAAATGTATCGATCGAGAAGGCGATTATGTAGAAAAATAGGCGATGGATCCACGTTTTTAACTATGTATATAAGTTGCCCATTAAAAAAATTTTTACAGTAAAACAAACGAGAAAGTTATTTTTCAGGCATGCCTTGTAGTTACTCTCGTAATGATTTTTTGTCTTCAAATAGCTTTACTTTGAAAACACGACCATAGAGAGTCGACAAAAAAATAAAAATACAAAAATCAAAAAACTCAAAAATGGTCCCAAGAAAGCTTTAATACATTGTACTTTCGAGAAATATCATTATCATCCGAATTTCTAAATTAGTTTTGTTTCAGCGACAAATGATATGATACATTGGAAATGGTTACTTTTTTGGTTGTTTTGTCTTTTTATTTCTCGTAACGATGCTCACAAAAGGGTCAAAAATTGAATTTTTTATAATTCGATTGGGATATCTCAAAATCGAAAGTCCATTTGAAATTGACGTTGCAAAGTCTGAAATGATATTTCTGATATAAGTTGACCTGTGCAACAAAAACAAAAACGTGGTTAGTAGCAGAAATAAAAAATGTTTAAAAAACACACGATAAATGAGGCATCCCAGCAATATTACAGACGAGGACTTCCAGGAGGCATGCCATCAATTATTAACACTGAAAACAGTGAATTAATGGCGAAGAATGTTAGTTTGACTCAATATACGTAAAAGACATTTTCAATAAATTATTTTAACCATTTTACAAACTGTATTAACATTAACGATTGTTAAGAGAAAGAAATTGTAAAATTAAATAAAAGTTAACAAGACGACGTGTAAAGACCCCTGCTGCTTGAAATAAATCAATCGGAGTTAACAAAGTACCGGATCAATGCGGTTTTTGTTTACCGCCAAAGGGTAACAAATTAAATTAAGTTTACGACTTCGTATCTATTTATCGTCTCAACTTGTAACAACCTTTCAGATCGGTCGATTATCTTGTTGCTCTCTTTTCCATTGAACGCCTTTCTTCTCGCCAAACCATCTGTTCCTAATCCAATCAACTTTCTTTATATTCGCTTTTAAACATTTTTATTTAACCACCAACGTTTAAACGAACATTGTTTAGGGCACCACAGAAAACTAGAGCATTTTTGACTTAAATATTTAGCCGTGAAATTTAACATTCGGATCGATTGAGAAAATAATCATAACATACAACAGAATTCGCGTTTAATTGGTTTTCTTTTTCATTTTCAGAAGGTACTTCATTGACTTTTTTTGAACGGTTTTTACTTACAAGAAGATTTAATAAGAGACAAATCTATTCTGTTGCTGATTTTACTTGATCGTGGACAGTGGACCCTATTCACTTCGTACAAACGTCGTCATAAAGCCTACAACCCTCTTCAGACTAGACATATAACACATGGGCTGAAAAGTCCCGTGCCTAACACATAGATGACGTTAGTTTTATTGCATTCGCCTCTTCTTCAGTTAGTGCTAACCTTCAAAAGATAGCATTAGTTTGTGAGTTATTGTACTTAGAGTGACTTTATCTAACTTTTGGTATATTGAAAACAATGGATCAAAAACAATTTAGTTCGTTCGTTTTAATTTTACACTGCGTCTTCATGGGAAAAAAACCGTTCAAGCGAAGCAATGAGAAATGGCTTGAAAAGTGTTATGGAGACTCCACTCCATTGGAAACAACCGAAACAAAATAAAACGTTGGTTTGTTGGTTTGCTGACTTCAAACGTGATCGTAATATAAAGACACTGATGATGCAGAACGCAGTCGACGTCCAAATGAAGCGGTAACACCATAAAACATCAAGAAAATCCACAAAATTGTTTTGAATGATCGAAAAGTGAAATTGCGTGAGTTAGCTGACATCGTAAATATATCATACCAAAAGAACGTGTTGGCTTTGCATGCATATTGTAAAACATCGATCCATCACTTCACTCCGGAATCAAAACGATCGTCATCTGATTGGACAGCAACTGGTGAACCTCGTCCAAAGCGCCCGAAATTAACATACAACAATCGACTAGAAAGGTTACGGTCTCGGAATTTTGGGATGTGATGTGCGTGGTGTAATATTCATCGACTATCTTGAGAAGGGAAATGCCAACAATGAAACGACGAAATGGTAAAGAAAATAATATTGTTTCATCAAGACAACGCACCGTATTACAGTTCATTTGTCATCAAAACAATGTGAAAACATGAATTGAACTTCGAATTGCTCCCACATCCACTACTGGCTGTTCGCAGACGTAAACCAAAAAAATGCTCGCCGGCAAGAAATTTCGCTCGAATGAAGAGGTTATCGCTTTATCGCTGATGCTGAACCCTATTTTGAGGCAACGGATAAATTGTTCTACAAAAGTGGAATTGAAATGTTAGAGCGGCGCTTGAATGATTGTGTTGCTCTTGATGGAGATTACGTTGGTGAATAAAGCCAATTTTGAACAAAAAAAAAACTATTTTCTTTGTTAGGCCCGGGACTTTTTAGCCCATGTATTATTTACACAATGGTGCAAGACAGCAAAGAGTGAAATATTTATTTCCTCAAAACTCAAACGCTTAGTTGTAATTAAGGATGTTAAAGGATTCTTTATATATTCTTGAGAAGTTATAGAAAAGAATTGAACCTTATGTAGGCTTAAGACAGCTTAAAATTGTTTATGATTGCAGACCATTTAAAAAAAGTTTGTTTTTAATAGGTATCAGTCCACAACCGAAATCTTGCTTCAAAGTGGGACGGATTGTACACTTTTATCTAATTTTGCACCATTTACTTAAAAACCTAATTAGATAACATCTCTTTAAGGGTAGATTGGCGCCAATAAAGATAATTTGAAGCTACAAACAGTGTTAAATGTGTCTAATGATCAGCTGCGGGCAAGAATTCTGTACCATTAAAGCCGTTTTAATTACGTCAAAGTGTCCACCGGCTAAAATGAAATGGATAAATGTAAACTAGTCCTAATTGAGACATCTGCTCATTTGACGCCGTACATAATTAGTGAACGACACCATCTCCTGCCTACCAACCACACAAAGACGGGTTTCAGTTGATAAAAAGTGCCGAATGACCCCCATAACTCTCGCTGATACATTGGCCTGACCCCATTTATATTTGAAATTTAAAATGAAAAGGAAGCAGTTTAAGTTGCTCGTGTTAGTCAGAATTTTTCATAACTTGGTAATCTGGTCAATTAGCACGTGTTAGTTATTAGCAAGTAGACTAAAACGTCTAAGTTGAAATATAAAAATACTTAGGGGCATATATACAAGATATAATACAAGGATTGTTATTTATATCGTATTTTGAGCCTAATAATGAAAAGATTTAAAAAAAGAAAGGAAAAGAAAAATACTGCTTTTTTGTTTCACACTGAGAGTTTAATGCTCGACAATTGTTTCGGCTGCTGAAGCCTTTCTCGAGAGAGTAAGATATTACACTAAAGTTACAATCTATAATATTGCCTTAAATACAAGTTCAAGGTAGGAGGGGGTGGAAACCTAAGTACTTATCTAATTAAATTATTTTGAAAGTCTAGTTGATCGTTAGTGATATGATCTTTTCTTAAAAAGGCTTTTTTAATTTCCATCTGTTCCAAAAGATTAAGTCTTTTTCCTTTGTTTTCAATGTGTAACAAAGTAATGTTATTAATATCTACAGAATGATTGAGGTCGATACAATGCGTACTTAATCCTGTGTTACAAATGTTTTTTAAAATAGCCTTTTTGTGTTCGTCAAATCTGGTTCTTAGGTTTCTACCCGTTTGGCCTATATAATATGCGTCACAATTATCACATTTCAATTTATAAACTCCATTTTTATCTAGTATGTCAATTTTGGTTTTGTTGTTTACTAACATTTTCCCTAGATTATTTTTATTTACATGAATTGTTTTAATTCCTAATTTGCTAAGTTGATTACAAATCCTACTACTTATATTGGGCATATAATTGATGAATTTAAAATTTGTTTCGTTACTTAAATTTGATCATGCATATAATTGTTTTTTAATTTTCCTATTGTTTTTTGTTCTTATTAGGTCATCTATTAGTTTCGTTTTGTAACCATTGTTTGTGGCTATAAGTTTAATGATCGAAAGTTCCTTATTGTAATTATCCTGATTCAAAGGGAATTCTAAGAGGCGGTGTAACATGCTATGGAAGGCCAAAAGTTTAATTTGTTTTGATTGTCTTGCTTGGTTATGTATAATAGTGTCAGTAAAAGTTGGTTTCCTGTAAATATCGTAATTTAATTTTTGATTGTTTATTTGAATATTTACATCTAAAAAGTTAAGGCATTTTTCATTACCTGTTTCTATGGTGAACTGTATTTTTTTATTTACTTTGTTAAGAAAATTAAGGAACTGTTCTAACTGTCTTGAGGTGCCCAACCATATACATAAAATGTCGTCAACGTATCGTGACCAATGGAAGATATTTTTCAGTAATTTGTTTTTTTTGTCCGAAAATAAAGAGTTATCAAAAAAATGACATATATATTTCCGCGAATAGCGGAGATAAAGGTGATCCCATTGGTAATCCATCTAATTGTTTGTAAATATAATTGTTGAAAAGATTTAGTTTATTATCGAAAATGGCTTTATTATTATTTTTACAATTATTTTCCATGACGATCAATACACTTTTGCATGCGCTCGAACCAATTATCGTAACACTTTTGAACTCCGATTGAGTGAGGTACCTCCGAAATATTGTTTTTGAATGCATCAACGGCTGCTTCAGGCGCCGAGGAACGTCGTTGGCCACACAATTTATTCTTGAAATGCGGGAATAAAAAGAAGTCATTTGGTGACAAATCAGGGCTGTACGGAGCATGAGCCATCGATTCGACGTTTTGGTCAGTCAAATAGTTAGCGGTTGTTTCAGTCGATGTGTGAGAGTTTGTATTGTCATAATGAAGAATGATCGTTTGTTGCCGATTCTTTTTCCGTATTTGGCCAAGCACTTCTGGCAGACAAATGGTTGTGTACCATTTAGATCAGAATTCACCGTCCTACGTTGCTCTAACGGCACATGTCATGCTACTTGTCCAGTTATTCCGAAGGAACAGGCTCATTTGCTTCGAAGTGCTTTTCGCACGAATCAGTTTTTTTTGGATTTGACTCATCTTGGAAGAGCCGTACAGTGGATTGCTATATTGTTTCGGGATGATATGCATAGATCCAAGATTCATCACCTATGTAGATGTTATACAGAGCATCTTTTTGAGCTTCTGTCAAATTATGCGGGATCCAACGCGAAAAAATCTAATAAATACTAATGTCCAAGGATGACTCTGTGACTCATGCGCCTTCATCATGAAGATTTGAATCATCACCTGAAGAAATTGCAACGTTTTTCGAAACAATATTGTGGTGTCTACAAACAAAATTTTTGGCTTTATTTAACATTCGATTGTAAATGTGTAGATGTGATGTGATAGTTTTTGAGTATGGTTTCAAAAGTATATCGAAATGTTTCTTGTAATCTATGCACATCTGGCGTCTCCCTTTTCCTCACTAACTTGTCTAGTTTTTCAGGATTTGGCTGACTGTTATGTTCCCAGAAAAAGTGAAGTGAACGTACTTTTTAAAAACGTTCTTTTACATGATTACTCCTTACTGTCGGTTTTCTCTCACTCAAATTTTAGAGCTCTAGACCAACTTTCAAGTACTTTCATATTTGTATTCTAACATCAATCTCATGTTTATTTAATTTAGCAAAGAATCGTTAGTGGTAGCAGTAACCTCTTTGTGTGTGGCATAATTAAATTTAATTAGTCCGTTCCTGCCGTGCTGCACTAGAGATTGAAACCCGGATTGCTCTCGCTATTCTCCACCTTCGTCACCCTTCCGTTTCTCCACCGCCATTTCTCCTTTATTTTGCCCATTACATGGATGCACGTTGCGCTACACATTTTAATTTCACAATCTTCGTCGTTTGTACGTAATAAAATACCCTCAAGACATCTCAAGGAACCTTTACGGCCCAATACGAAAGATTTATTTCAGTCGCACCACAGGCAAATGCTAATAATACAAACAGTACTACAGTACACTGCCCACACGGTGCTTCGAAAAGGTTGTAGAAGAAAACGAGTACACCATTGGATTATTCACAAAATTTTAACAAAAAAGTCCATTTTCAGATTATTGAAATAATGTCTTGAGTAATTGACTATTCTGTCAAAACTGCAAGGCGTGTATCGCGATTTCGAACTTATTGGTTAACGTCAGCATGTCACAGACAGCTTCAATAGAACACCAACCAACCTGCCTACTACCTATAAACAGCGTTCGATTAATAAATACAAGCAACATCATAAACGCCACCTGTAGAAAACTGTGGGATTCAATAATATTCAACAAGATCCTTTTCTAGTAAGGATATCGATTTGTAAAACTGAATACGGAATACTAACCAAGAATATTGTTTTTTGTTCTGGTTACGTGCCTTCAGTTTGACGAGTCGATATCCTTGTTGAACATTACTAAATTCCAGAAAAGTTAGTAAATTTGTATAGAGGCGTTCACTACACTATTTCTTCATATAGCACAGTTATTCACCGTTAGCTATAAACTAAAAAAGGAAAAAAAGCCTTAGATCTCCATGGAAAATTTCTACGTGTAACATTCTTGCAATTTAATTTAATTCAATACATATAACGACAGAAACACAAGGTTTGGTTACAAAATATTTTATTGTAAAATGTACAACAATTATTTCTCCAATAGTGGCTTCTTCAGGTGAAAGAATAATCTAACTTAAAACTAGATACAAATGAACTTATATACTAAATATAGATTAAGATTAATTGGTCAAACGAGAAGGACATTTTTAGAAAGAATAAAAGAGCATAGAAAAGGCTATGAAAATAGAAATAGTAACTCAACATTTGATTTTGAATAATCACAATTTCGACGGAAACTATAAAATTTTACATATTGAAAATAAAGGCACAAAACTAAACCTCTTAGAGAGCTTGGAGATCAACAAATTAAATAAAAAAGGTTTTATCTTAAATGACCAATTAGATATAAACAAATCAGCTTTGTCAAATATTTACTTGTATTTATTTATTTTTACCCCTACTCCTTCTATAATGTTAATTTAGTATATAAGCTAAGTTCTACCTAGTTTTAAGTACCGAGCGGCGTGGTCTAGTTCTCTAGATCATTGCTTAGCATTCGGGAGGTCGCCGGTTCGAACTCGGGTGCGGCTGCTCTGGTCCAAGTTTTCTGTGGTTTCCTTGGATTATTTAGACAAATGCTGGGGTAGTAATATTCCACAGATAATCTTTCACTTCTCTTCTGTCTTTATTTCGTCCGTCTAATCTTTCTCTCCCTAACCACACCACCCACCCAGTCCCGCGATTCCTGCAAGGAGGCTGAAGAGGGCCTTACGCCCTACCCTCCGGCTTTGCACTACAGTGTAGGTCGGAGAGACTGCCCACGAGCACGAGTAGTTGGTGGGAATTAAACACAAAAAAGTTTTTTTTTTTTGTTTTAAGTTAGATTATTCTTCCACCTATAGAAGCCACTGTGTGGCGAAATAATTAATGTAGATTTTACAATAAAATGTTTTGTAATCAAACATTATATTTCTGTTGTCTATGAAAAATACCAAAATATAAATATTAAATATTTTTTGTGTTGTAAATATTTTGTGATGTTTCTATTCTGTAAGGAGGTAGTTTCGTTTATTTTTCTGAAGCACGAATTTAGTTTGACGTTAATCTAACGGCCCAGTATATCGAGGAGCTACACTAAAACGTGGAACGATAAAACTAAAAATACCTTGCCGTTGGATAGGTTTTTAAATATTAGAGAGGAAACGGCTTTGCTGTCGGTGTGTTCCCGAAAGAAATCAAGCGGTTCCATGTGGTAAACTCAGCCGTTTCACTTGAATTATTTAATTCGAAAACAGTGGTCGGTGTTTCGGTCAAAGTTATGCCTCGGACATGGCATCGGACGGTCATTTTCAAATTCTACTTGAAATCGCATAAAATATTCAAAGGTCGTCGGTTCACCAAGACAGCAAAATGAATCTGAGCTAACCTGTAGAACGAGTCAGCAGGCGAGAAGAGGTAGCTTGTTTGTTTGCGTGGGTGACGCTCACGAGTGAGCACTACCTATTAATTTTAATTGGAATTAATTTTAACGGAAGTGGCACCGACAGATCTCCACGTTCAAAAGGAGATCATTTTGATGTGTGTACGCGGTTAACACTCCACTATGTACTGTATATAGCTATGACAATTGAAAACACTATTACTATCTACGTGTTCTGACGGTTCGAAATAATTACATGCATTGTCAGGAGTCCGTATACAGAACCTGGTGTTGAGAAGTTAGAAGGAAATCAACAAAAATTCGGTATCAATTTCTAACTAAAAACACTCAAAATCATCGTCAGTTAGAGAGAGTGTTTGTATGTTTTATTCTGTTAATATTCTGCAGTACTTCTTCCATTTTCTTTTCTTTAAACACAGTAATTCACCAATAGTATGTACCCACGAACGGTCAATTTTGAAATCCGAAAATGTTTCAGTGGATAAAAAAGGTCAAAAATGATGAGGTATTGAGAAATGTTGGTCAATAAAGGGAGCTACAGAAGTCAATAAGGAAGACGATATATGATTGTAGAACAGCATCTTCTGAGACATGAAGGAAAGCCTAGTTAGAGACATATTAGAAGCAGAAACAGAAAGTACAATTTACTCACTCGAAAATTATACAGTGTAGCGAAACTATAGTCGTAATAATTGAACATCTGTAAAAGTTTCTTGCGTTTTAATTCAATTCTGAAAAATGAATATTAACATTCAACAAGTAACATCCAAATCAATCACTTATTAGAAACAGAAAAACCTAGATTCGATTACTGTTTACTGTTCGCAGATAGATAGAAATAGTTTTCGGAAAATGCAAAGATTGGCTCCAGATATGAGGGATTAGAGGTACGTGTTGAACCAGTACTCGGACTGACAACCAAAAAAAAAAACTTTTTTGTGTTTCATTCCCATCAGCTACTCGTGCTGGTTGGCGGACAGTCCCTCCGACCAACACCCTCTTTAGCCTCCTTGTAAGATTCGTGGGAATGGATGGGTGGTGTGGTTAGGGAGAGAAAGATAAAACGGACGAATTGAAGACAGAAGAGAAGTGAAAGATTATCTGTGGAATATTACTGCCCCATCATTTGCCTAAGTGATCCAAGGAAACCACAGAAAACTTGGACCAGAGCAGCCGGACGCGGATTCGAACCGGTGACCTCCTGAATGCTAAGCAATGATCTAGAACACTAGACCACGCCGCTCGGTACTGACAACCATGTGATGATTATGTTAACCTGATATTTCCAGGATAAACGAAACAAATAAGTCTTGAATTATTTTGTTATTTGTCATAATCTTACACGTTTAAATACACCAATGTGATACCTCAATCATTGAATTAAGTTGTACCCACTACAGATTACCTCAAATTATTGAGGAAAAATTGAGATATCACATTGAGGTATTTAAAATTTACCCCTACTAAAAATTCTTCAAAATATTAAAGTGTAAAGGCTTTCACGGCCGGTGTTATTATAAGATTGATTTTCCGGGCTTGATTGCCGTGGTCTAAAAGCTGTCGTTTCGTCAGCGACTGTGACTGACATCTTCAGAGGTATCGCATATGATAGCAGGCCGCCGAGAAGAGAACTTCGAGACAGGAAACTACTTCGACGACCTCAATGCCTCTGAAGATGCCATCCGCAGTCGCTGACGAAATGTCAGGCAGAAAACAAGCCTTTAGACCGCAGCCATCAAGCCCGGAAAATCATTCTTATAATTCTTCAAAATATTTCATTATTTACACGTTTAGTCTTAGCAGAGCAATGTTTTGGTTTTGTTTTTTCTCTTTCATTTATCTTCAACCATCTTCAACGTTTCTTATAACAATTGCGTCCTTATTACACCGAGAAGTTTGAGAAATAATTATCTAAATGTCTTGTAACATGTAGGAATAGCATTTATATGTGAATTCATTCTTTTCATTTTATAGTTGGTAAGACGCTTTCGCGCCGAATGGAGTTCTTTTAATTTCATTCGTCGGGTATGTATTACGAAATATTACTCAACATTTTATCCATTACCGATGTGTCGCTTCCCTTTTTACGGTCGCGTAACAAAGGACAACCTCGAAACAAACGAACGTATGCCACGGGGAGCATTACCGAGCCGGAATAATTCGCGTCACGTCGCGTAATAAGATTCATCTTCCGCCGCTGACAGGATATACCCTGTGCCCGTTTCTTCGCGACTACAAATAAATCTGTAACGAGTAATAAGTCAAAAGATTTACATAACTGTCAACCGGGAAAAATCTCCTTTTCGTTCGGGATTCGGAGGCTATATGTCAACGTGCAACGGATCAGGTCAAAAGGAATGAAACGCAGAAACTTGAGGGAGAAATGTTCGTTCCACGCTGCCAGGATATTATACTGAAAATTGAATTAATATTTTTGAAATGAAATATTAACAACCAGCTCTGCCCGCGACTTCGTCCGCATGGAATTTAACAAAAAAGTTATTTTTAAAATTTTATACGGAGTCGTTGAGACACAACCGTGTTCTGGGCCCGCGCGACTGGCAGCCTTTGTGATATTAAGTGGCGGAAGGCGCTTTTACAATTTCTGTCTGTCTGTTTGTTCCGGCTAATCTCTGAAGCGGCTGAACCGATTTTGACGAGACTTTCACAGCAGATAGCTAATGTAATAAGGAGTAACTTAAGCTATTTTGATTTTACGTATTAATAATGTATTTTAGAAATTAATAATTATTCATTAATAATAATAATTAATTTCTTAAATAAAAGTAGTATAAGTTACTTCTTATTACATTAGCTATCTGCCAGTGAATGTTCCGTCAAAATCGGTTTAGCCGTTTCAGAGATTAGCCGGAACAAACAAACAGACTGAACTGTGAGAGTGAGCTTTTGAATGTCTGCAGCCACAATTAGGACCACGTTTTGAGCCAAATTGTCACCGGAAATGAAATTTGGGTTCATCATTATGTCAATGTAATGGTATAATTAGGAAGTAATAACCCCAAGAAATTCAAAGTATCTTGATTAGCTGGAAAACTGGTCGCTACGGTTTTTTTGGGCTATTGATGGATTTTATAGAAAAAGCTTCTTCAATATCGGGAAAGTACCACACAGACTTGCTGGAATGTTTAAAGGCAGCTCCAAAAGGGAGAAGAATGGAAGATAGTCACGCTGCAGTCGCTTCCAGATATTTAATTATCCTCCCTACAGTCCAAACCTGACCCCCAATGATTATTAGTCATTCCCATAAATGAAAAGCGAAACAAAATATTAGTAATAGGTATTCATTGCAAATTTGCCGGAAAATATGTTTCCGCGGTTTCAAAAGTGTTTAACAATTAACAAAAGCATTACATAATAATTGATGGGAGGATTGCCATTTGTTTATATATAAATTCATCTGTTAATAAATGCATTACGTAAATATGAAATCTGTACACGGTTGAATTGTTGAAAATGGGTTTAAAGACCAAATTACAATACAGTGAATTTATACAATACGTGAGCGCATTTAAATTGCATGTATATACGGTATATAAATGTACGGTTGTCCTGGGTGAAAGGCCAAAGATCACAACTTCACTGTAACTATCGATTTTAATCTATTTAGAGAATTATGAAGCGGCCCTATTGACGGAAAGGCTTTGGATTGGACTAAAATAAACAGAAAGGGTGCTTTAAAGGGTAGATTGTGTTTAATTAATTACTACATAAATGCTGCAGTCAACCCAACAGCTTAACAACTAGATAGAACTCAATCATTATCTGCTTTTAAATCTACATACTCTTTCAACAATTTCAACTAATTTTCAATTTGGTAATGCATGTGTACTGTAACATACTTAAATCAATTGAATCTTTCTAATTATTACCATGTGGTTAATAACCACGTATTTTATAAAAACATAGATCTATTTGGGAACGATTGTAATTGAAAATAGACCTACGTGATAAATAGGTGTATCTAACCTAACATTAACTTCATGGTCAGTAATGTGTCGAAAGTGTCAGATGTAGGGTCAATTCTTAGCATTTAAAAGTATGAAGACATACAGCATTTAATATTATAGTACGCGGGTCAATCAAATATAAACGGTAATTTTACTCTTTAGCTTAGCACGAAATTCCGATCTAGAGGATTCGATTCTCGAGTGTTGTTTGGTTTATGAGGAGGGAAAACCGGTTTAGGTAGCAGCTGCGCTCGGTTCTGTCCACGGTACAGCCATGACTGAGCGCAAGGTACCTTCTACTTCGTCTGTTGTACAACGCATCATCATAAAGTTTTAAACCAATGAAGGCGTTAAACCATCGGAAATTTTCACTCGTTTGAAGACACAGTTTGGGGATGTGTATACGTGGGTCAGAGAACAGAGAACTCAGGTATGGGCGAGAACGTGTCGAAAATGAATGTCATGATCGACGCCCAACAACAATTCTCACAAATGACAACGACGTCCATGCCATTCGAAAGCTTGTTGAAGGTGATCGTCGATTAACTATTGAACAAATCTCAAATCTCATCAGAAGTGGGTATCACCAATGGGAGTGTTCAATCCATCATCAGTGATAAACTTGGCTTTCAGCCGGAAAAGTTTTTGCAACTCTCATCTTTGACTCAAGGGCAAGGGGAGTTTTATTTATTGATTTTCTTCACGATCACCGGACAATGACTGCGGGTTTCTACAAGTATTCTGAGTTGTTACAGCCGACAAAAATCGCGTATCGAAGCAAACGACGGTAAACGGGATATGCCCATTCGAGACGTCATCCTCCTTCATGACAACCACACATCAGGGCCATACACCGTAGTTTTGACAGTAAATAAATTGGAAGACATGGGCTGGGAAACCCTCGAGCCTCTATAATCCTCCTCATAGCTCTTACTTGTCACCCTGTGATTATTTTTTGTTCGCTCCCTTGAAAGAATCACTTGGAGGCAAAAGATTTGAAAGCAATGAAGAAGTAGAGGAGTATATGCGCAATTGGCTGACAACTCGCCCTCAAACTTTTTATGAAGAAGGAAGAAGGAATATTCAAGCTTCCAAATCGGTGGCAAAAGTGTGTAGAGCACGGAGGTGACTATATTAAAAATGTTAAATGTTTAGTTTGTTCGTACCATTAATCAATAAACTTATTTTACAAAATTACCGTTTATATTTGATTTTCTCGAGTATATTTTACAAGGTCTTACTTTCGATAAATTTTCGATCAAGAACTAGTAGTTCATTATTAATTTGGTTTGCATGCTTATCACATAACACGTTATAAGCTTCACCGTTGATTCAGTTTGTGAAGTAGATACCTTCGTTAGACCTTTTCAAACATATGAAATACCATAGTTAATCCGATATTATATCAACTTCCTTCTTTGGAATATCTTCGGTTTGATCACTAATTTATCGATGCTACGGATGGTCTGCTGATAAAATGTAATAAGATCGAAATCGAGATTCACATTTGGTAATTTCGATATTTTTGATCAAGAACTAAATGTTCTTTGTTACTTGTTAACTGTCATGCGCTCGCCGTCTGTCTGTCACTGTTGTATAAATAGTTAAAAGTGAGTTATTAAATAATTGAACGAAGTGAATTGAAGACAAGTAACTTTACCAAAACCTTAGTTAGGTTTCCTTCCGACTGTGATATAAAATATTTCGAAGTCTGTTAAAGTTTAAACTCATTATTTAGTTAAGTGAGTTCGAGCAAATTTATTCTAATGGTGCGCAGTTGTCTTCCGTCCATCAAAGGAGTGTACCTCTGGAATCTCATGTATAATCTGCGAGCGAGGGACACAAGTCGAAGAGAATCGTTGAATAATTCACAAAGATCCTACAAAGGGAATTAGCTTTTTGGTGGCCATCGTCAAAGCTCCTACACTAGAATTATTTCTCGGAATCAACGACTCGCTCTAACGTAACCCTACAGACACGTTCGAAACTTTTCCCATACGAGTCGAAACATTCCCCCAGCCTACTGCCTCAATTCCTTACCAAACCAACACAATCTACAGATACATACAATAAAATTTCACGCGAAAAGAAGCATAGAAAAGAAATGTTTTTTGATAGAATTTGATTTTATTATTCAATATAGTTCCCTTCGAGGGCGACACACCGGTTATAGCCGCTATATTTTTATAATACGATTTGTCTTCAGCCTCAAATTAGGCTTCAGTTTCGGCGATTACTATTACCTCTTCATCTGCGTGAAATTTCTATCCAGCGAGCATCTTATTGAGGTCTAAGAACAGAAAAATGTCGCTGGGGGCCAGATCTGGAGAGCACGGTGGATGCGGAAGTAATTCCAAGTCCAATTAATGGAATTTTGCCATCGATTTCATTGATTTGTAACACGGTGCATTATCCTGATGAAACAGCACTTTCATTTTCTTCAAATGAGGCCGCTTTTCCGCGATTTCGTCTTTTAAACGCTCCAATAACGCTACGTAATAGTCGCTGTTTATGGTTTTCCCCCTTTTAAGATAATCAATGAATATTATACGATGAGCATCCCAGAATACTGATGCCATAACCTTACTAGCTGACTTTTGAGTCTCTCCACACTTTGGAGTCAGTTCACTCGGCTAACTGTTGATTGGAGTCAGGTGTGAAATGATGGAACCATGTTTTATCCATTGTCACATATCAACGCAAAAATTCGGATTTATTGCGATTGAACAGCTCTAAACACTCCTTAGAATCATCGATTCGTTGTTGTTTTTGGTCGATTGTGAGCTCGCGCGGCACCCACTTTGTACAGAGTTTTCGCATATCCAAATATTCATTCACGTTCCATTGATATCTTTAGGGTCTTAGCTATCTCAATCAACTTTACTCTCACTTTAATATTATCAAAAATTATTTTGTGGATTTTTTTGATGTTTTCGTCGGTAACAGCCTCTTTGGGGTGTCCACTGCGTGCATCGTCCTCGGTGCTCATTCCGCCTCGTTTAAATTTAGCAAACCACTTATCTACGGTTGATTTTCCTGGTGCAAAGTCCGAAGTCCGAATAATGTTTATCAAGCCAAGCCTTGGTTTCAACAGTATTTGTTTTTCTCGCCAAAAAGCAATGCTTTATTATTTTTAAAACACGAACTTCCTTTTTATCCATTTTTTCAAAGTAACAAAAGTTCTTTCACTAAAAATGCTACAACTCAGATACTAATAGTGCAACAGCTGTCAAATTTATACACGCGTCTTTTGAAGGTTAGGGCTAACTAAAAACCATATGGATTTAATACTAGTAGCGCCATCTATGGGTCAGCCTACGAACTTTTCAGCCCGCCTATGTATGTCGAAACTAATTTAATGTTCGATGTAGAAAATTTCTACATTTTGACGAGGCAATATTATTCTTTAACGATTTAAATTTAATTCAATTTGAAACAGGTTATTAAGTCAATGAGGTTAATTTTGAACTATAGTTTTTACGATGATTGTGAACAGCTTTATTGAATAAATTATTCGTTATTGGTACGAAACTTTCCTATATACTTACAGGTGTGGGTAGTATTCGGTTATTTCTCGTTTCTTTTTGGGGATTATCAAGCTTTCATATCAATAAATGTTTAGGGTGGCGAGCGATGTCCTAAAGGCCACTAAATTCAAGCCTCGGAGAAAGTTCGACGTTGGCTTCAATAACAAGATTTATAGCAAACGGAGTTATTAGAAAAGTTTTGAAAAGCTTTAAGACTACAAAGCGAAGCAATAATAGCCCGTTTCTGAACCTGGGAAAAAATCGACGCTCTCTTCGCATTTTTTGTACGAATCCCTAAACTAATCTTCTTTCCAGAAAAAGGAAAAACACCCTCCGGAAACTCGATGAGAAATAAGCCGAATATCCAATCGGTCCTGAATTTCTGGCTAACGGAAGGACTCTTTTTTGTTTCCATTGTAATTTTAGTTTGGGCACGTTCTCAAAAAAAAAACACCCATTCCAGTTTCAATTATTTAAATAACGTGTACAATGTAGATAGAGATTCATTTAGAAGCATTTTGCAAAAAAAAAAAATTAGAAAGAATTTTTATTTTATTGACCTACATTTACCTAGAAAACTAATATGTTGATTTTATTACCGCAAAAATGAAGCATGCCGCTTTTCAAACACAGTCTGCTAGTGAATCGTGATTCTTCAATCTGAGCCGCTATCTTGAAGGACCCTTAACCGGCTTTCTTGTCCCTTACGTCACGCAATTTAGTTGAAAGGAAAGCGCAGTATTCTCGTTCCATAATGTGACCTTTTCGAAGTAAATCGATAAACGAAATACCTGCCACTACTTTTACAATAGAACGGAAAAACGAATAATAATAATAATCTAATCACTTAATACAGACCTCAGAAACTATCGAAATGATTATCCTGTCTGATTAATAAATGTCATTTGGAAGCAAAACCAAACCAAAAAGTTCTTCGTAAATCGCGATTTCGAACTAATTAGTCATCGTCAGCACACCACCCTGAGCAAAATTGTTTATTAAAAAGAACTTACACATTAAATGTATGGCTTGAATAGTATACGCAGTTGGTTTTTTGTGAAACATACCAGATAAAGATGGAGTTTATAAATTGAAATGTAATCATTGTGACGCATATTATATAGGTCAAACAGGTAGAAACCTAAGAACTATATCTGACGAACATAAAAATGCTAAAACGTCGATATGGCAGTACGTCGCCATCTGCCTGCTTTTGCTGCTATTACCGTATTTCATAATGTTAGATGAGATCTAATGAGATCGAAATCGCGATCCACGTCTGGTAGCTTCGATAAATTACTTGACCAAGAACTTAATTTTGTTCTTATAAAAATGCTATTTTAAATAACATTTGTAACACAGGATTAAGAACGCATTGCATCAACCTCAATCATTCTTTGAATATTAATAATATTAATTTGTTACACTTTAAAAACAAAGGAAAAATAATTAATTTTTTGGAACAAATAGAAATTAAAAAAGTCTTTTTAAATAAAGATAATATCACTAACGATCAGTTAAATTTTCAAAATAATTTAATTATAGGTAGATACTTAGGTTTATACCCTCCTGCCATGAACTAGCATTTAATTAAGGCAACGTCACAAATTGTTTATATTCCAACACGTCGACTTGTCGGTAGTTTTTGTTTTTCTATTGTTGTGTGATACTTGATTTGTTTGAGGATTTGATAATAGTACGATTATGAATTATTTAGAAACAGTATATACACTTTATTAAAAACGAAACAGAACTATTTATACTAATTATGTTTAATTCTATTTATAATAATTATGTTTAATGCTGGATTTTTTTGTTATTAAAAATCTAAATTGTTAAGATAGAAAGGGAAAGAAGGTGTGATTTAGACAGTAATTTGACAATTGATTAGTTAAGTTAGATTTGTGGGGGTTGAAGGAGGGTTCGCTTTTGCAAGTGCCTCAAAAATATTATAGATATTGTTATAGGAATGATTCAACTGTTGTCTAAGGCAAGGATTTTAGACCATATGTCAACAAATGATAAATTTCGAAACTGGTTGACATGAAAGTTATGACAGTGGAAAGAGTAAGTCAAGTCAAGACAATAAATAAAAAAATTGAAAAGGAATTTTTGGGTGTCTTCTATCTTAACGATAGTAACAGATACTTTAAGTGATCTGTAACGAATGTAAATTATTGGTCGTAAATAAAATAAATAAAGTTATTTTTTAAAAATGCGTGACAAACACAACACGATTTGTAACTTTAGTGTAACATCTTTCTCTCTTGAGAAAGGCTTAAATCAGCCGAAACAATTGTTATTTATTTATTTCATTTCTTTATGAAATGTATGTACAAATCGATAATCTGTTTATTTGTTTGTTTCAGAAACAACCCTTTGAGAGTACTTCTAAAAGGGGGTAAGTAAATATTGCTAAATTAACAAAATTGTTATCATAAGTAGGACAGTTTTTCCTATTCGTTCGTCACATACATAGATAAGAGTTGTTTTATAAATATAACATATAAGTATGGAATCAACAGAAACAACTACTCCGAGAGCTAATACCCCTACCGGCATTGAATTACACTGTTGATTCCGATGGACTCCTAGACGAAAATATAACATATTCAAAAAAGAGGAAATAAAATCCTTATTCGTCTAAATTTTAAGATCAAAGATCTCACATTTTGAACGCGTCCTAACAAGTAGACACCGGTCGTGGGATGTGGCTTTCGGTTCGTTGTGCCTACTTGTTAGGACGCGTTCCAAATGTGAGATCTTTGATCATAATATTTAGACGAATAAGGATTTTAATTCCTTCTTTTTTGAATAAGAGTTGTTTTTATCATACCGGGTAGCTATTTACCTTTTTAAACGGGATGACCTGGTTCGACAATGATTGCAAATTATAAATCTACGCACGCAGGAAGTTCCTTTCGAAGATTCTAAACGTTCGCGATATTGCAACGAATACAAATGCCTATTCGTGGCACCGGCATCGGTAAGATTAGGGTCGTTTATCTTAGCGGGGATTTTTAAGGAAACACAACTGGCACCGACGGGAGCAGCGCAGGTAGAGAGGCGTCGAGCGTCTCTCCGACTCCTCTCCTGGTCATCCATCATCATAATTCAAGATTTTGCAGCGTCGAAAGTGAAAAGCGCTTACCAGCGGCATTACAATAACGCTCGCGAAATATCTTTTGAATACGCCTGTCTGGCGGCATGTATTTAATTACTGTAAAGGCGGAAGATTAATACGTCTGCAAATCGGGATTAAAAGCTCAGGGCCATCGGGTGAGGGATGAAGTCGGAGACCCGGTACCGTGCAATTTGTCTCTTAACGTGAAACAGATAGATTAATATTTACTTAATGGGTTTGTGGTGTCGCTTTACTCTCTAATAAAATTGATCGCTCGTCTTTAGGAAGGATTCTCTCTAATCTTCTTTTTATTGACATTGGGGGTACGGTAGGTAAGAAGAGTGCCATTATTCTTACACGGACAAAATAATACTTCTTTACACATCTAATGCTCCTTTTCGTCATTTTTTTGTCTTTGCAAATTATGATAGATACTAATGTAATTTTTATGTAAGCAATAGTGTTTTGTTGTGTGAGAAAATATTTTTTATTGAATTCCCACAGTTACACGCCAAAATT
Source organism: Agrilus biguttatus (assembly GCA_963921985.1). Lineage (NCBI taxonomy): Eukaryota > Metazoa > Arthropoda > Insecta > Coleoptera > Buprestidae > Agrilus > Agrilus biguttatus. The sequence goes on from OY998126.1 coordinate 19,105,812, forward strand.
AATTACGAGTAATCTAATTAACTTGTTGACGAAAGAAACGATGAAGTTTGGTTTTAAATATTTAATAACAATACTTACACTATTTATATTTATAACAAGGTAACTAACTTAACACAAATCGAAAATAGTAAGCTCTTTTACTTGTTTGACTATTGAATAATTGTATATATGTCGTGACAGAAATAATGGACAGAACATTCTGTGCTTGTGTAGACTTAAGTCTCTTAAGTTTCAAATTTTAAGTAAAGCGTGTGAGAATGATGATTAGCAGATGTCGTAGAATGTAAGTAAGAGCTGTGCAGAAGTATGAGCGAGGAAAAGAGTTTACGAGAGTGAGAAAAGGCGTAGGTTAGGGATGTAGGAGTACGGGGTGGTGAAGGCGCAAACCCCCCTGTGGCTAGTTTTAAGTTCAGAGTTTCTGTAGATTTAATGAAGAGAAGACATTTTTTTTTGTTCACTTTTTCCTTTTTTTTAAATAAATTCAATTAAAGTTATATTCCTGTGGTCTCCTGATTGCTGTAAACCCAGCTAAGTAGGGATTAAACTAAAATATCCACTACATGTATGAAATTTGAATGATGTAAAGAATCCCTTTTGAATGGCTTTAAGAATGATCTTAAGAATCTAGCAATTAATCTCTGGTTTTCGGCTTAAATAAACTATAATGAGGTGGGGATTGAGAAAAACTGTTGCTAGCCAGAGGGCACAGTATGGCAAAACGACCATTAGTAACAATCCCACAAGTCATTGCACTCCTTCAGGTAAACACCCTGGTTAATTTGGTAATTTTGCTAATAACTTAAATGTAACAATACAATGAAAGTTTGACGATGAACATAACAATATGATAATAACATAAAATGATTTTGAAAATATTGAATGCCAGTTTACGCTTAAGAGAAATAAATATAATAAATGGTTGTTTGCACTAAAACCGAAATGTGGAGAATTAATATAACAATAAGATAATAAAAGTGAATGTAATTTTGAAGATATTTACGTTTAACAAAGGAAATAAAAATAATGCAAAATTCAATAAACACGAGTTCGTACCAAATTTAAAATTTCCGAGAAACTATTGCTTGAAATGCTACAAATAGATAAAACGTTTTTTCAAGGATGCATAATGTACATGTCATTATAAGAACATCTTCCCAATAATCTACACTACTGTGGCGTTTATTGCCACACTCGCCTCTTCCAGGGTTGTAAATTATATGTTGTAAATTTTGTATATTCTGTAAATATGCCATCGTACATTACGTATCTAATTTTACGATTTCTGTTTCTTTACATGTCTAATCCTTCACATTTCTACTTCTTGAATTTATAAATTCTATTTCTTTTGTACACTAGTCCTCCTAACCATAAATAATGTCAATCTATACATTTAAAATTTCACTTTTCCTTTGCATTTTTGACACAATAGTTTCTTCATTCAATTTCATTCTATTCTTTTTAACTTATTTACAAATCCTTTTTGAACAATTCCTATTGTACCCTTAGTTGGTGTTATTCGAATCCTCAAGCTCTCACCCATTTACCCTTGCAGTAGAATGTGACGCTTTTCTGCATCCGGTCCAAAGTTCACTTTTTTTACGTCAATTACATTCGTGACGGTTACTCTCCCTAAATTCCTGGTATCCTTACCTAGAAAAACGCCAAACTAAAATCCTTAGAAACGGTCCCCCTACTTCTTTCTTTCTTTTAACATACATTCATGAAAACCCTTTAAACAGAAGATTAGGGCCGGCCAGTTGATCAGACAGTCACTCACAATTAGTCAGACATAGTCAGTCATTAAGAGTCACTCAGAATCACTATAACTCCGCCAACACACCTAAACATACTGAATCATCAAGTCCTTATTACTACATCTTCTTTTCTACTTGTTTTTTCTTCATTCGTCATCAGTGTATATAATTATTCATAGTGTACATATTCAACATTATTTGCACTCGATCGCATTATTTTTATTGTGTCGTTTTCAACAGCCCTAAACGACCAATCTACCTAGTGTTATAAAAGGATAAATATTTGTTTAATTAGTTGTTTGGTTGTCTAAAACTATTTTTGGTCGTGTTAGAAGTCAGACTTTCATTAAAAAATCTATACAGAGTAATCTTTGAGGATGAAACAATGATCAAGAATACAAAAAAGCACCAAAACCGTTTATCATCAGCGATTTTTTTCTCCTTATTGGTGCATATTCGAGCACCTGAAATCGTCTCTCCTAATTTGGTTGTGTTTTACCCAAAAGCTCGAAAATTATAGGCTCTATAAAAAAGATATTTTCAGTAGCGTGAGGCCCGGTCTCCGATCGTATTTGGTTCAAATTAAGAATTCAAAATTTTGAAAATTTTATAATTTATTTTATTCAAAATTAAGTCTATCCTGTTCACAAAGATACAGCCCGACTGTCCAATCGAAAATTATTCAGCGTTTTGCAGACTTTCAAAAACAACAAACGAATAAAGGACTACTATGGCTATCTTCTTATTTGTTTTACCATTTTTTCACTTGATTTTACTAATTACTAATTAACTAATTACTAATACTACCAAATTCCTATTGAATCGTGCAGAGAGCTCACTTTTCATGATAAGACTATGGATATCACTAACTAGTAACTTTAAATAACCGTTAGGGTCGCAGGTATTTTCCTATTTTTTAGCTACCCAACCAGTTACCTTTACGAAGTGGATGGCCATACAAGTAGAGTACTTTATTCGCACCACTTGATGCTATAAACACTGGCTGGTTCCCAACGTTTATCACAAAATGGGTCAAGTGACACGTTATTGTTGTAATACGTTGCAACGATATTTTAATTTTGGTCTTATTTTCAATTTTCTGGATTGGCTTTCATAAATTCGAATGTTATTTGCGTTCGGGTAGTTTTAAAATTGGAAAACGTAACATGCATGTTACATAAAAATTACTGAATGTTTAAATACATTGCTGAAAGCTATTCAACTTTAGCAGTTTCAATTTGCATTAGTATCAAATATTTATGAATTCGAATAAACAATTTCGTATTTATCAATTCAACAGTTATCAATAACAATTTCCTAATAATTATTGTTTCAATTTTTGTTTTTTATAGACATAGTTTACCGCATTCTAAATACACCAAAACTTTTAGTATCATATAGGTTGTTCGGATTTATCTTTTCATTTTTGTTTGTAATTTATTGGCCTGGTCGGTCACGCATTTTTTACCTCTCAAAATTTTGTTGTATTGTCATGTGTATTTGCTATCCGTTTCTTTCTTTGGTTATTTATGGTTTTATAATAGTATGTATCGTATTTTTTCCCTTTTTAGTATTGCCGTCTCCCATTGTATTATTTTTTCTTTGTGTTCAAATGTGCATCTAGAGTTTAAGTTAGTTTATACATTTATTAGGAGTAATTGACCCATCGGTCCATTTCGAGGACGTAGATGATGCACCGACACATAGATTACAATGTTGCACTTTTTGTATTTACGGTTTTCCGTCCTTTTTGTTTGTTTTGTTGTTTCAAGTGTCGGTGCATCGAAACCACCCCTCCTCTAGGGGCGGTTCTTAAATTCATATATAATATAGTTAACTTAATCAGTTCCAATCAGTTCATTCATTCAAATACAGTAAATACAGTTAGAACAGTTCATTCATTCAAATACAATTCAATCAATTCATTCATTCAAAAATTAGACGTTTAGGAGAGATCATCTTTAGTACATATAACATATAGCAATAATTACAGCAAGATCTCTATAAACGCATAGTAGCAATAACATATAGTTCAATCAATCAATCATGATAATTTAATATTCGTAAAATAGTAGCAGTCACGACGTTCCATAAAATTAGTGTATATAGTTTGTAAATAGTTGGGTGTAATAAACAATTAAAACACGAAGTCAGTTTATTGCACCGATTCCCCCATAGGAATCAAAAGAAGTGGCACATCTGTGCACCGATGAAATAATTCATTTCATCACCCAATTAAACATAGGTATTTATGCCAGGATTGTTATCCTAAATTCATATACGGTTGGTTTACCTATATGTAATATTTTACTTCTATTTGATTTTAACGTTTTTATTAAAGTATCATTAAATACTTTAACTCGGCTTATTTTAAATGTAAACATTAACTATTAATTATTCTGTTATTTTTAGCAGCTAGATTAAAATTGGTAAACTAATATAAACGAAGCGCATATACAGGGTTATTCAAACTGAGTGGTACATTAGACGTTTTATAAAACTGATACTTTCAATAGTGCAACTTTTGTGAAACATATTAACACTTAACAACATAGAGGCAATTTCTGCCTTCTAGTGGATTTTAGCCACTACAGAAGATATCAAACTAGACAAGACCTCACAGAGATATTTAAACTTTACAAATACAAATATTACACCTAGTTTTGAGTTACAAAATGATTTATTGACCACAATGATCATTTCGCCAGACTGTGGCTTCTTCAGGTGGAATAATCCTGAATATAATAATAATAATAACTGTTAATGTTAACACTTATTTAAAAAATTGAATAAAACAATGTAGTTCCACGTTATTATTTATTTCGAAAACGACAATATAAAATAAAGATATAAAAATTCTTCATTCAAATGTGAACCCCATAGTAGTAAAATTAACAATGTTTGAAAATTTGGAAATAAAAAAGCTATTCAAAATAAACTAAGTATAGTTAATAGTCAAACTGAATTGGCCTCATCGAACTCCCCGCTTCTTGTGAGTAACTTGTAATTTATGTATAAGTATCTTTTCAGTAATATTAGGCTTTAGTATAATTGTTACCCTTGATAATAATCGCGAACGTTTGAAACAATGTTGTCGAGTTTTCGAAATAAATAATTACGTGAAACAAGTTTTATAAAAAAACAACCAACTGAAAACATCCGAATATATCGAAACAAGATAAAAAAGGTGATCGAATGACAAATTAAAATATGGTGTAAGTGCCTTTTGAAAAAATGAAGTGATTCGTGTTTGAAGTATTTAAACTTTGTTTTTCTTTTTCTGAACGCCCTGTGTAAATAATGAAGCTTGATTTTAGCATAACGTTAGCCTTAAGATTGACTGTAATTAGTAAAAATTTCAATATTGTTAAGTCATTTTTTATGGAAGTTATGATTTTCTATACTTTGGGTCGCGATGGTGATCATTTTTCTCTAAATTAAATTATTTCAGCAACGATTCATCATAGGCATACAAGTTTATACTTCATACGAATTCGTTGTAAAAATATACCATTCTTTAAAGAAAGTATTTCCGGGCTTGTGGGCCGTGGTCGGATTGGTTTTGGGACACCAAACGTTTCGTCTATAACTGTGATATACATCTTCAGGCCGCGCACTGAAGATGTCTATCGACGGCCTGTATACCCGGAGAAGGACAACGCCAGTTCATCAACTGGCTGCGAAATCCTTAATCAATTTATTTCATAATAATTTCCTTACCGGATATTCCGAAATTAAAAATTTCTGTAACAAATAATGATCGGAAAAACGTAACAAATCACCAAAGATTACTGAACGATATGCAATAATGGGCAGTTAAATATCACCATATTTGATATGCTACCAAAGGCCTATTTACATTTGCTATCTATAATAACATTAGTGTTTATTTTTGAACCCCGCGAATTCCTACAAAATACCAACATGTGTGCGACATTTCTGCACGACATCCATATATAATATCGTATGACCTTGTCGTGTTGAATTCTAAGCATTTGATATTAATCATTCCGTCGAAACTTAAAAATATTCTCAGGTCATTAAAGCAGAAACTTCCATTAAGTATTAAAACGTATTTCAGGACCTTATTTTACAGTTACCTCACTCAAGTTCTGTTAATCAATTCAAGGAAAGAAAACTGCAGTTAATCGTAAAATACGAAACAGTTTATTACTTTCAATAGAACTTGTGGTCGGGAAATTATGAAACATCTTTTAAATACAATAACGTGATATTAATTATCGTATTAATTTATACCTACTACACATTACATAATACAATGAGGGAAAAATTGTCACTGTTGTCACGCCCCCACGACCCGAACCCGGGATCTTTGGCTTTACGCGACAATGCTTTTACAACTTTGCTTAGTAGCCACTATGCATTGGCGCGTAAAGCCAAAGATCCCGGTTTAATACAATAATCACAAATATCACATTAATGTATTTAAAATTTACCCTGATTAAAAATTCTTCAAATATTTCATTATTAATGATCTTTTAAATATTAAGAAAATTAAACACGAAAATACATTTTAAACAATTTATTAATTAAATAAATACAGACAGCTTAGTGAACGCCATCTGTCGATATGTGCTACTTATTTGTGGGATTCAGTAATGTTTGATAAAGTCCTTTTCTAACAAGGATATCGACATATTAAAAATATACTTTTGGTTAGCGTTCTGTCGAAAATGTAGTTTATTTATTGATTTTTAACAAATACTGCACATCTGCTCACCAGTATCTACTTTGATGGTAGTTAAATTATTTGCAAAATAATTAAAACCAATAGAATGCATGGTCATTGTGCTCTAATAATTAATAAGGTAGTTCTCAAATGATTAACGTTAATAATGTTTTTCCTGAGAGGTTGCAACGTTAAAAAAAGATTTTTTAGGTTATAAATAGATAAAGTAGGTAAAAATTATACAAAATCCGCTTGTTAGAAACGTAACAAACAGTTGGTGCCTTGAGAATAATGTCATACCATTCGGGGAGAATACGATCAGCATACAAAAGCATTTTTCCTCGAAAATTTCTCTTTTAGTTTCCACTGTCAGTTATTTTTCCGGAGCTATTTGTCTTACATTATACATCAAAGTCCAAAGCAACAGTTTGAGAATCGCTGTCGCAGAGAGCAGTAGCATAGATAGGGAAGATGAAGAAGATGTACAAAGAGAAAGACGAATCAGTCACAGTTGGGTGAACATTACGGAACGACTCCTGCCGCCGACGACCCCGCTTCGTGCTTGCTCTTGCCTTTCCCCCAAACGGTCCCCTTACCTGTCTTACTCGCCACCCTCTACCTATGTTGTTACGGCGATATTGTGTGTCCCTACCCACCTCTCAAACGACCCGTGAAAACCTGGCAAACCAAGAAGGAAAAGGGAAATTTTCGCGTCAAGCTTCTTTGCGGCAGAAAAATAAAAATAACAGGGGAACAACTCGACATTTGTTCCTGTCAGTCACGATCCATCCTCGCCGCCGTGGGCGACCGAAAGGAAAAATTACATTAAGCCCACGTCAGACCCTCTCAAACTGAAATTGAGTTGCAATAAGAGAAACGGCTCCTCCTGTCCCTATTACATAAACCACTAATTTAGACGGGCTATTTATTTCCGACGAATAACTTTTATTTTAAATCACCTGACAATACAATTGTAAACATAACATTTACGTAATTGAAAAAAACAACGCAATCATTACCCCATTGGCGATTAAAAATCCATCTCTTCCACTGGTAAACATTCAAAATATCCTAACCCGGAAATGGTCATGAATTTAAGGAATAAAAACACCAAACAAGTAGATTTTCACAAATTTTGTTAAATCATGTAACATGTTTCGCCAAACATTGGCTTCATCAGACATGCGAGTATTTACTACTTAATAGTTGTTACATCCAAAGTAGATAATAGGAGACTGTGGTAAAAGAATAATTAAATAAAGAAAGACTCACCCTAATTACCACTAACTAAATTTAATATGAGCGGACACGTGTTTCGCCCACTTGGCACGTGGGCATTGTATCGCGTTGAAAATGCCCACGTGTGAAGTGGGCGAAACACGTGTCCGCTCATATTAAATTTAGTTAGTGGTAATTAGGGTGAGTCTTTCTTTATTTAATTAGTTATTACATTATTTAGTAAGATTTGTGAAAATCTACTTGTTTGGTGTTTTTATTCCTTGGATTATGGATTTTCATCAAATAAAGATCTAAAGTATTAATTTATTAACAATTTTTTTACCTAACAAAAAAGAGTATAGTAGAATTCAGATTTAAGCTAAATAGCCGCGATTTAAATGAACGGTTAGATCCAGACGTTTCGTCGACAACTGCGGAGACAATGTGAACTTAACGGTTATACCTTTATTGCCGAAGAAACGTCTGAACTCAAACGTTCATTTAGGCGAATCTTAATTCTACTATAAATTCCGGCCATGAAACCCTGTTCCAAAAAGAAAGGAGAATATTAACTGATTTTGTATTGCAAAAATTGGATTTAAATAACTGACTACAAATTTTTCGGTTATATGTTTTTGACATCCAGAAAACTCATAATAAAAGCACTATCAGATATTTACACTAATCTTTGTTATATTATATATAAGATTCATAGTTCTTCAGGTTGCACTAATTAAAATTCAATTTAGCCATATTTTTAAGCGTTTTGTCTGCTTCTATAAAATTCAAAACATTTTTATTTCGTTTCATAAAATGTTGTGAAAAACATGCTCCCCTTTTTCGTGAATAATGTACCATTTGGATGTTAATTTAATACAACTCACAAAATGAAAACATAAAACGAATATGATATTATACAAAAATTTTCAATCCATTTTTTAGAATTGTAAAAAGTGTTCAACTTTTTTTTTAAGAAATAAAAATGAGGCTGTAGGATATCAGGTTTCGTAATTCGTTTTCCATTTAGAATAAAGTACGTAATTTTAATTCTGAAACACATTAGTGTGGCACATATCCTTGAAAGCATGTACCTATTGCTCTCCCCAAAGCCTTCCATTATTTCAATACTCTTAACTTCGCCGTATCGTATCATCCGGTATTGAGAATCAAAGCAAAATAAAGTACATTTTGTTCCTACGAGACAAGTAAAATAGAGCGGAAATTCTGTACCTTCTTTATTTCCGTTTTTCAATCGCTATCCGACATGTGTATCTCATCTCATCTTAAGAACATAAAGGTAAATGTCAGAATGGAATAAAAGGAAAGACGTATTCTACGAACTTAATAACACAATGGATCTCATTTGATCATATCAAGAGTTTATTAAATTCCATTTTATTTAATTTTATCTTGTCAATATAATAAAATTGAACTAAGAGAATTGGTGGATTCATAAACTGTTTTGGGATGAAATCCACAATAGTTTAGAGTATGCTATTGTATTTTCGAAAAAAGAATTTTAGTACAATTTTTCACTTCTTGTTTTGATAATTTGATAATTCCTGATAAAACTGAGTGGTATATTAGACGTTTTAGGGAAACAAAGCATGTTACAAATTTAAAAATTTAGGAGTAGGGATAAATAATGGAATCGAATGACAAAATAAAATATGCTAGGTGCCGATGTTGTCCTTCTTCGGGTGTACAGGCCGTCGTCGGTTGGAATTGCTTCCTAACGTTTCGCTAGCACGAGTGGCGAGCTTCTTCAGAGGTCGTAGTTGTAGACTCTAATCTACAGTCTACAACCAACAGCGAAAATGGATAGACCTCTGAAGAAGCTCGCCACTCGTGCTAGCGAAACGTTAGGAAGCAATTCCAACCGACGACGGCCTGTACACCCGAAGAAGGACAGCATCAGTTCATCAACTGGCCGCGAAAGCCTTAATCAATTTGTCATGCTATGTGCCATTTGAAAAAATGAAGTTATTCCTGTTTGAAGTTTTTAAATTTTAGTTTTTTTTTCTGAACTCCCTGTACAATTTATAAAGCTTAGTTTTGGCATAACGTTAGCCTTATGACTTGGCTATAACTAGTAAAAATTTCAACATTCTAAGTCAGTTTTTATGGAAATTATGATTCCTTATAGTTTCGGTTGCGGTGCAATCTTTTTTCCAATAAATTAAATTATCTCAGAAACTATTCTTCGTAGGCATATTGTCATACAAGTTGGTTATCAAAGTCACCTTAAAATTTTATGTTTCATACGAATTCATCGTAAAATCGTAAAATCGTAAAATCGTAAAAATATACCATTCCATTTAAAATAAGAAAGTTGACATCAACTTTCGGTATAACCGAAAGTGCCCGACAGTTGAAATTATTTTAGTTAAATAGATCATCCTTGATAACCTCTACTCCCATCTCCCAAATTTTCAAATCTGTAACATGCTTAGTTTCCCTTAAACATCTAATGTACCACTCAGTTTGAATGACCCTGTATAATAAAATTAAACTAAAACGATTGGTAGATTCATAAACTTTTTTGGGATAGAATCCATAATATTTTAGAATATGCTATTGTATTTTCGAAAAAAGAATTTTTCACTTCTCGTTTTGATTTCATTAAAGTCTGACATATAATCTGATTAGTTATTTACTTATTGCGGCATAAAAATGTTGTTGATAGTGGTATTGATTTTAATCATTAGATATAGTAGATAGCATAACACCCGTGTCGTCGGTGGAAATAAAACAAAAAAATAACAGGAAAAATAAACAAGGCATCGTTAAACCTCCAAGATGGATGAGACCTTCGGTGCCAAGGTCCTGGACGTGCGTGTGAAAACTCAATGAACATCAGTGAATGTCATCGAAAATTTAATTACCACAACGAACCTTTTGACGAAAATAAGTCCTCTTTTTGCCACAATCCCTACGATTGCGTTTAATACAGCAAACTGGAATGGGAGCGAAAAAGCTGACATCGTCTTCTTTCGGGTAGCAAATTGGGGATAAGATTAGGGACTAAAACGGATGCTATCCGATGAGTCACAACTAATCTAACGTACATTTTTATGACATTGATGATTTCACTTCATGCACTGTTTTCCAACACTATTTAAAAGTCAATAACACATTTCGTGTATTATTACCACCAATTCTAACAAATATTCCTATTTTGAATAGTATTCGCAGTTAGTTTTTGTGACACATTTTATAAATAAAGAAAGGAAATAAATAACACTGCTTTTTTGTTTCACACTTGAAAATTTATTAAATCTCGACAATTGTTTCGGCTGACACTGTAGTGTAGATGTAGTATAACAACTTATTCTCTTAAGAAAGACTTAAATCAGCCGAAACAATTGTCGAGATTTAATAAAATTTCAAGTGTGAAACAAAAAAGGAGTCTTATTTATTTCCTTTCTTTATTCCTATTTTTGTGTGATAATATTTCTAGTTGTTAGAAAATAGTTATTGGGAAGATCTAGACGTATCGTCCAATATATAACTGCGCTGATTAATTATGTGTTTAATGTAACATATAATTAGAAATGAGATCATATTTCAACATAATTGTTCAATAAAAAGAAAACATATTAATCATCATTTTAATGACGCTAGTTAATTCCTTAACACTCGAAGTTTACGTTCGACGATTTAATCGAGGACGTAATAATTATAAACTTTTGTTACCATAGCTTCATACTTTCTTAAACGATGCAAAAAAATAAAGTGGAGTACCTTGAAACTAAAATTAACCAAACACATTTAGCAAAGATTCCACAAATACCAATAGTATCGTCTTCGGTTAGTGACTGTCCCTAACTGAGAATGAGAATGAGAAATGAGAATGCGTTTGAGCGTTTTCTTAAACGGCTAAGAATCGTCATCATTATAGTGCCGTAAAACTGAAATTAGTTAAATACTTTTAACCAAGATTCCACAAATACTAAGATTACCATCCTCAATTGGGGATTATCCCTAAATGAGCATTACCATTGTATTATATTTGTGTAATTTTGGGTTTTATTTCCTTAAACGATTAAGAATTGTCACAATTGTCTTACCTTCATCATTGTTACTACCCAAAAGAATTTCCATGTCCTCATAATCGCCCTCGTTCATCATTTCTATTGGATGTTTCGGAAGAAATACACCATCGATAGTTGGAGCAGATGGAAATCCAAGAATTCCAAAATAAGAGTTCCACTGCTGCGAAGAGATCGTTTTGGCATCAACGGCTCTCATACAGTCCAACACTTGATGAGGTTTGGTCCTGAGTAACGAAACGTTACATCCACAATCTTTGACCAGAACCTCTCCAACCGTCTGGGCCTTTTCCCCTGTTATATAACTCCATGGAGCGTTCATCGTGCCTGATTGTAAGATGCCCCTTTTTGCAAGTCCCCTAGTAACAGGACTCAAAAGATGTATGCTTACTGAGCTTCCACCTGCAGATTCACCAAAGAGTGTTATTTGATGAGGATCACCACCAAAAGCGGGCGCATTGTCTTTTATCCAGCGAATGGCTAATGCCTGATCCCACAACCCCATATTCCCTGGAGCTTCTTCGCTGCCATGCCCAAAATATTTATTCAGATATAGGAATCCGAAAGCGCCCACCCGGTATTGCATTGATGCTACAATGACATCATTGGTAGCTGCCATTATGTCTGCGTCGTAGATATCTAAGGTTGCCGAACCTGTCATAAAGCCACCACCGTAGATCCATACCAAAATGGGTACCTTCGGCAAATCACCCCGTGGTTTGTTATCGTGATGTCGTATCCTCAGCCGTTGCGGAACCCACATGTTCAAATACAGGCAATCCTCCGAAATGTTGGTGTTGGGATTCCACATTTCTTCACCCTCGAAACCGGGGAAGTACTCATAACGTTCCTGAACGCAAGAGTTGGGCAGTTTCGTGGCGTTCAAGATTCCATGCCACGGTTCTATCGGTACAGGTTTCCGGAAACGCAATTGTTCCAACGGCGGTTTGGCGAATGGAATTCCGGTAAAAACGTGAACTTCTCGGCCGAGAACCGTTTTCGAATAACCGCGTACCATTCCCGTCGTCGTCTCAACCACCAGAGGATCGATGGTAAAATCTTTGGCAGCTGGTGGTCGAGTCGTGGTCTCTTCGCCCTGCCACGAATAACCATACATCGATCCACAGATAGACAATATAAATAACATCACAGCATACAGTCCCATTTTTATTTAGAAAATATATACGCTAGAAAATATTAGTGTAAAATTGGAAAAAAGCACGGCGGCTTTACATGGTACCTATTTATGGGACCGAGCGATTTGGTCTTTACACTTGACAACTCTTTGACAATTATCTTCAAACACTAAGCACTGGCAAAGAAGAAAATAGAGTCGTAATACAATCGTGCACCGATGCGCTTGTAAAAACCGTTCGGACACAGGGTAAAAAGTTTTCGAAAGAGGAAATGGCGCGTGTCGTAAGTTTTGTAATGTAACCCGTTAAATGTTTGGTATCGCGCAACTCTGTCGCACGTTGAAACAGGACTGCGAGCAGATCCTAGCACCACAGGGCCTCCGGAGCTCGCGCGCAAGCCCCAAATCATCTGCCTCCTATTTCCAATTATTTGGCTGTGCTTTAAAAGATTATCTTGCATAAAAGACCGTTGCCGAAGAGAAATTGTTACTATAAGTCCTACTACTGCCTACGACACTCTATAAAGAAAACTTTTTGTAGCAATAACGTTAGAATTGCCTTGCAAAGTTGCGTTATTATTGTTTATTGTTTTCTAATCACCAGAACGTTAATACAATTTAAAAGTTTCGTTTTATAAAAATAATAGATTAAGTGCTTTAAACGTTTTTTTTTTTTTAATAAAATTAAAGTAGAGCAAAGGTAGCATCATAGGAAATCAATATAAGGCAATGCTGTAAAATTTTGATAACCAATTATTATTTGCTTTACAAAACTGAGGTTTTTCTTAAAAATTATTTCAAACATACACTAATAACATTCGTTTCCGATGGTCAATACTTACATAATAAGTTTATAAATTATAAATAAACTAGCATAGAATCAGGGACGTCATTACGTATGAGGTAGTAAGATAGTAATCCAGAGCTGACAACGACCTAACTATGGATTTCCAAACCTCCGGAATTAATAAATCGATCGAGGGACAGAAGGAGTTAGAATTTCAAGTCCAAGCTCTCAAGCATTCGATATTATCAGATGTAATTGCGAAAAAAATTATTATTAATTTGGTTTACATTTCTATAATGTATACTAGCTGTTTCGTGAATTCAGTTTATTAGGTAGTTGCGTTTGTAATGCCTTCTCAAACATATGAAATACCATACCACAGCTAGCAGTAAATATCAACAGATGGCGACATACTGCCTGTAATACGATAGTAAATCAACCTACTTTTATGAAACAACTTCGGTTTGGTTAGTAATTTACCGAGCGGCGTGGTCTAGTGCTCTAGATCATTGCTTAGCATTCGGGAGGTCATCGGTTCGAACTCGGGTTCGGCTGCTCTGGTCCAAGTTTTTTGTGGTTTCCTTGGAACACTTAGGCAAATGCTGGAGCAGTAATATTCCACAGATAATCTATCACTTCTCTTCTGTCTTCATTTCGTCCGTCTCATCTTTCTCTCCCTAACCACGAGTAGCTGATAGGAATGAAACAAAAAAGTTTTTAAAGTTTTTAGTAATTTATCGATGCTACCAATGGTGTGTAGATGAGATCTGATAAGATCGAAATCGCGATCCAAATCTGGTAATTTCGGTAAGTCTCTGACCATGAGCTAAACTCTATTTAACGATAAATGAATAAACACTACTTTGTTTATTATCACTTTTTTATTTACAAATCCTTTTGACTATAGTTTCGACAAAAAAGCATGTCATTGTCAAACGAATAATTCAAATTGAATGAATATAAACAGATTTGTCAAAATAAATGATTACAAATTGAATGAATTTAAACAGATGTATAGTAGTTATTATATATTTTTTTTGGAAATACCATTAATTATTAAATGTATTGAATAGTACTGAGTGGTACAAATCTACCCGGTCGTTTAACAGGTCATTTTCCGAAATTTTTGATGCTTTATATACTTCTAAGGATTCTAAAATATTAAGTTTAAAGCCTTTATTTAGATTATGAATAATTTTAAGATTTTCTATAGTAGTAAAATTGATGACCTAAAATATGGTTTGCAAAATTGGAATTATCTTTTCCTAATCTAAATGATCTAAAGTGTTCATTAAAACGAGTTCTAAATGACCTTCCAGTTTGGCCTAAGTAAAAGTAATCATATTCTGTACATTCTAGCTTATAGACTCCAGTTTTTCCAAATTTGTCAGTTTTATCTTTTGAATTAGGAAGTATGTGTTTTAAATATGTGTTTGTCTTAAAACTAACTGTTAGGAAAAGATAATTCCAATTTTGCAAACCATATTTTAGAAACAGGCCATCAGTTTCCTACTATAGAAAATCTTAAAATTATTCATAATCTGAATAAAGGCTTTAAACTTAATATTTTAGAATCCTTAGAAGTATATAAAGCATCAAAAATTTCGGAAAATAACCTGTTAAACGACCAAGTAGATTTGTACCACTCAGTACTATTCAATACATTTAATAATTAATGGCATTTCCAAAAAATATATATAAACACTACTGTACATCTGTTTATATTCATTCAATTTGAATTATTCGTTTGACAATGACAAGCTTTTTTGTCGAAACTATAGTCAAAAGGATTTGTAAATAAAAACGTGATAATAAACAAAGTAGTGTTTATTCATTTATTGTTAAGATGAATTATCACAGAGTAAGGGCTGAATCAATCCAATTTTTAAACTCTATTGAGTATATTTTGTTCAGTTACACCCTGTGTATCACGTAGTGATTTTTAATTTAGCATCACCGCTGTGAGATGAAAGTTGTGCCATATCCAATTACAGCGACTGCATCTTCCGGAGAACTTACAACTTGACGAGTGTGTAATTCCCATGCAATAAGTACTTCTGTAGCGGTGTAGAGCGGCGTGTCGCGTCGCGTCGCGTCGCTTGGCGTCGCATCGTTCCCCTCAATTCGGCAACTAAAATTAATTAGAGGACGTATTTGCCAGCGCCGTCTAATTAAAACCAGGATGCATACACAGTCGTATATACATGCAAATGTGTACACATCGTAACCATGTACGTTCGTGTATGTGTGTGTGTGTGTGTTTCGCGGTACACTTTACATTCTCGAAATCGAAACTCGGGGCACACGCTTATCTACAATTCGGCAATCGTTTTATTATCGCCTGCTTCCAGTTAGCTTAATTCCTACTTTTTAGTCCTTTATGGTGTATGTTTGTATCAATTTAAACAGTAATTTCTAAGACTGGAATGTCGATGTTTTAATTAATCAAAATTGTGAGCTAAAAACCATTAAGGTATTGCCCTATATATTGACACATTTTACTTTTAACACTAAATAGTAACGATATAATGGCTTTTTGGTACAATCTATGTTAATTTGAAAGTACCAATGCATATTGATCACTAATTTAAGTAGTTGTCATGTTTAATTATTAATTATTAATTATAATTAATTTTACAATGCGATTTCAATAAAGACGTTCGCGCTAATTCTCACTATAGTTAAATATCCTTAGAAAAAGTGCTAACATAAGTGTGATAATGTATCGAAGATTCCTCCTTAAGGCATCGTAGGATCGGGTGTCAACTATTTTCCCTTGTTTTGTCTGGGAATATCTGTCTCTGGGAATTCGGGATGGTAAAATCAATGAGGCTTTTATTTGATGTAACTCTATTTTTAGAATGACAAAAACACGATCACAATAGTTACAAAATTTATTTAATATATCCACAATAATTATTGCGCTATACAATGGCTTCTTCAGGTGGAAGAATGCATAAACAATTGTTTTATACTCTAACTTAAGAAGAGTGATTGGGAGGGGAAAACCTTAAAATAATTTTTTTTATATTTAAAATTTTTGATAATAAATTAACGTTGGGCTTATACTAACTTAACAAACTTTTATCAAAAGATATTTAAAAGGGGTGAATTATTTACTTCTAGTTGATCATTGAGGATTAGGCCTTTTTTATGTGGCTTGTTTATCTCTAGGCATTCTAGTAAATTAGGCTTCTCACTTTTATTAGCTATATGTAGGATTTTAAAAACCTTGTTGAAATTATACTTATTGTTTATTAAATGTGCTGCATAAGTAGAGATATTTTTATTGCTTTCGAAGCATTTTTTATGTTCTTTTATTCTCTACCCAAACGATTTACCCGTTTGACCAATATAATATTTATCGCAATCTCCTCATTGTAATTGGTAAACCCCTTATTTTACCTCTTTTTTCGTAGTGTAATTGTTGTTTTTGATGAAGTTTCCTAAGTTGTTGCTAGTTTTGAATGCTAAGGACGTTTTTGTGACTTTTTTTATATCTTTATCAACTTTACTTGAAATATTACCTATGTATGTTAGACTATTGAGACCAGATTTTGAATTATTTTTTATACTAGGGTAAATTAAGTTTAATGTTTGTTTCTTTTGTTTTTAATATAAAATATTAGTAACATGTGATTGACTATAACCGTTATTTTTAGCTATTTGTTGGATTCTATTTAATTCTATATTAAAATGTTTTTTTAACATAGGAATGTTATTTAGTAATGTCTATTTAGACTAGAATTAAGAAAGGCACTAGCATAGTTTATGAACAATAGGATGGTGCGAATGAGCATGGATTATAGTATCAGTTTGTGAATTCTTGTGAAAAATAGAGAAAAAAGGAAGTTTGTTGTTTATGTTTTTTTATGGTCAGATCAAGAAGGTTGATATTATTATTGCTAGTTTCAATTGTAAATTTAATTTTAGGGTGTATGTCATTAATAAAATTAAACAGATTTGATAATTCCGTACTAGTACCTGTGAAGCAAGTTAGTATGTCGTCGACATACCGGAACCAATAAAAACATTTTTTAAAAAGTGAACAATTCGGGATAGGGCTACACCCAACGCCAATACTCCTCACAGACGACGATTTCACGAAGTCGACGGACCCCTGGACCTCCCCTTCAGGCAGACTTCTTTATGGCTTTGTAGAATTACTTAATCGTAAAGATTATTTGGGGTGTCAATAACTAATACATAATGCTACTTAATAAAATAAGTTGTATTTGTAAATTTCAGGCAAACCATTAGCTTTAATTACAAAAATTCCCTTTAAAGACATTGGAGAATCCACAATAACATATTTCAATTGCTCAAGAATTGGGAAACCTTTTTTTAATCGAGACAATAATTACTTATACCGGATTTGTGTCTTAAGGTAACAATAGCTGGTACATTTACAATCAAGGGGCACCCAGTAGGACGCGTCTGCATATTTTCTTTGAATGAAGTTTTTATTTTGTCAATTTCGCAATTTTATTCTATTTATATTGAAACTTCCAATACTGTTTGTACTCTTCCTGCAAATTCTGCAATATGTACAATATACTTAATGTCGTCTCAATAGTTTAGAGACTAATTATTAGAATACCGGTCTTCTAGTATGAATTTTTACATTACTTACTGTTTTTATTCAGTTATTATAGAGAGCTTTAAATCATTATAGTTCAAACGTCATTTATCGGGTCCAATTGAACTCGTCAACATAAACAATAAATTATTTATTTGTTTTGAAGGAAACAGTATTCTCATAGTAAAATGTATAGAAACTACAGTTGGGTAATTATGAAACATAGTTGAATAAGAATGGTACAAAAATTAAATTGCTTTTTTATGTTTTAAAGTGTTTATTAAAACTTCTACGATTGTTGATGGTTTACTTTTGAAAAAGGCACAATATGCCGAAACATACCTAGAGGTTTTAATAAACACTTTGAAACATAAAAAAACAATTTAGTTTCTGTGCCATTCATTATTCTCCTAATATATGATACGAATAATATATTTTTAAGATGTAGTAGCAAAGGTCGAAGATCGCTCGAGTCGAAATCACCCACAGGAAGAATCAATTGTTGCAGCTTCATTATCTGATATTACGCTGTTAAATAAACACACAGTGACCCTCTGCCAGCATTAAATCTATTTATGAACTATGAGAGACGGGACATCTGGTCCAAGCACGATTCCGTATTCACCACACTCCATTTAATAAACACCAGAACAATCCTGAACGCTGCTAAACTTTGAACTTCATTCGTTATTTTATAAACCTTATAGATACAAACATCGACTAGTATTCATTTCAGTTTTCATCCTTAATCAGTCTAAGAATAATAAACTTTACAATCATTATTTCTTTTCATTGAAATTTGAAAGAAGACTGGAAATTTTGGCGGTGTTGTAAAACATAGTAAATGGCTTATTTTTCAGGGTGGCGGTCATTAATTAAAATAATGTTGTTAATTCATTTGTAACGTTTCGGATTATTCAACCGTCATCAGACTAGAACTAAATACAGAAAATGTAGTTCTTTAAATAATGGAGATACTGCGGTTGTTGGCCACTTGGTGAAACATTTTCAAAATAAAATAGTAAAAGTACCAATGTATATTAACTATTAATTACTACATCTAGGTTTTAAATACTAGAGTTTAAACTAGCTCTTAAAAGTGGGGATACAACATTATATTGTAAATAGTCATACGTTAGACCAGGATAATATCAAATTAATTCAGATTGTTAAATTTACTAGAAATTGTCGAAATTAATAAAGCACTGTTTAATAACAAATTAATAACAAATGACCAAACAGAATTCCATTTTATCCCCACTTTTAAGAGCTAGCATAAACCGTAGTGTTTAAAACCTAGATGTAGTAATTAATAGTTAGTATACATTGGTACTCTTTTGAAAATTCTGTAACAACCGAAACGACTGTCGTCAAGGACTCAATTTAAATAAATATTGTAAAACTACCGAGTGTTTTCTTTACCTTGCTATTTTAAAGTAATTGATTGTATCCGCCGTTACTTTATGGAAATTCATTTTTAATAAATAAAATGAACAAAATTCAAAATTTGTAATTTCCACTTTATTATTTTAAATTGTCTTTACAATTGTTTCGCCCTACAAAGGCATCTTCAGAAGAAGATGACGTATTACTGTATTTCTGTATACAATGTAAAATATTTAAATTATCTTCTATATTAAATTCATGGTTTTTATTTTTAATATGATCCATAAATGTTGATTTTTCTGCGTAATTTTTAATATGTTCGTTAACTCTCTCTTTAAAAGTCCTCCCTGTCTGTCCTATATATATAGTCTTGCAAGTATTATATTCCAATTTGTAGACACCACTTTTATTCATTTTTTCTGCTTTGTCCTTATTGTTAACTAAAAATTTTGATAATTTATTTTCCGTTTTAAATGCTGTTTTGAAGTTATTATTTTTTAGATTTTCTGAGATTTTGTTTGAAATGTTTCCAATATATGATATTGTTTTGTAGTTAGTATTACATTTTTTTAAATTATTTGTGTATACTAAGCCGTAACATTTTGTTTTTTTTTGAATTAATTAAATCGTCTATGTTTTGACGAGTAACCGTTATTAATTGCTATTTACAAATTACAACATAGAATTAAATACAATAAAACAATTGTAAAGACAATTAAAATAATAAAGTGGAAATTACAAAATTTGAATCTTGTTCATTTTATTTATTTTAAATGTAGTTCTATTTTTTGGTTTACAAAAGATTTTATTTGGAAAATATATAAATTTTGTTTGTAAAATTTAATCAGTTTAGTTTTGATTTAACATAATTATACTTGTGTCAACCACCTACCACCCTGGAAAATAAATTATAAATTTAAAATAAACGGTCAGGAAATCAAGAATAATAGTAAATAGCTGAAACCTTAACGCCAAAACGCGTCACTAAAAGTACTTTTCGGTAGCAGGGATACCTTTTAAGGAACTGTAGAGAACTAAAAACTAAACGCAGTGCAACCTATATAAATACTGACTAATTTTATGGTACAATTGACCTTACAGATTTATGTAGCCTTAAAGAAATTTGTACCATTAAGAATATTGCCAAAGACAATGGTTATGTGGCGATATTTAATTTACGTTTATATTTATTCATTTCATCTTTGCCGCAGCCAACAATTTTAACTCTGTTTATATTGCAATTTATTTCAGGTGTAATTAAATAAAGAAAGACTCACCTTAATTACCACTAATTAATTTTAATATGAGCGGAGACGTATTTCGCCCACTTCACACGTGGACATTAGACTGTCTTCAGTCTCGCGATGATAATGCCCACGAGTGAAGTGGGCGAAACACGTGTCCGCTCATATTAAATTTAGTTAGTGGTAATTAGGGTGAGTCTTATTTATTTAATTATTCTTTTACCACAGTCTCCTATTTTTTACTTTTTATTTCAGGTGTGTTATGGTGTAATGTAGTTATGGTATATTCAAATTTTATTGTATTGTATAGTGTATCATATTGTTATCATGTAAATATTCTTTTCTTATAATTCTATTTCTATACTTGCTCTTTACCTGCTCTGTATCTATTCTTCCCTTAACGACAATTTAATTGCTTCAGTACTTTCCTATAATCCCTCTTAACAATTCAACTATGTATACTAATAGCATGCCGTCTATAATTCTTACTTTTCCTAATAGCAATTTTACAATAGGTTTCTTCGGTGCTTTTGGTTTTCAGTATTGTATGTTATCGACCTTTTCAAATTCATCCCTACTATTACTAACAAACTTCTAGTTCCCCTCTTATCTATCTATCTACGATAATATTTAAAAAAAACATACAGTTCTCATTCGATCTTCCTGTAACAACTCAAATTCGTTACTTCGTTCAATTATATATTTATTGTTAACCACTAGTCTTCATTTAAATTTCTTAGTCAATTATATATTTATTTTGGTTCAGTGCTATTTTATTTTCTTCGTCGCCTATAACGTATAAACTCAAAGAGTCTAAAGTCATAATTGTAATATAATTTATAAATTAGTTAATAGATTTAAATTTAAGACTCTCATTTCAAGACCCTCACTCTTCAAAAAGACATCAGTAAAACTATGTTTATTACTATACCATGCGAACCAAGATTTACTCGAGAACTCGATAGTATTTTTCGTAAACTTAGTTTTTTTATTTTTCAAACCGCTCGTGATAACCCTAATGATAAAATTCTTTTTCTAGAAAAGTCCGGGATATATGAATTGGTTGTAAAAACTATTATAAGAAACATGTTGGACAAATTAGACGCTTTATTTAAGTTAGGTTCTAAGAGCATTTGGCTTATGCTGGGTTTGGTAGAACAGCCAAATAAAATATCGCCCAAGAAATTATTACTGAAAATCATATGATTAATATTGACAATATTCAATTAGTTAAAGTGTAAAAAACACTTGGTAATTGTTTCACAAAAAATTTATTGGGTTTCTCTAACAATTGTTTCGGTTATTACACCATTTTCAAAGAGTTACTTATCAACTAAAGGTACATTTCCACGTAAATATATTTATGCTTAACCTATTGTAGTTTCAAAAGGGGGGAATTTCCAAATTCTACTTGGTCGTTAGTGATCGGAAGACCATTTAATAACGCTGTATTTATCTCGGCTATTTCAAGGAGGTTAAGACGTTTACCTTTATTCTGATAATGAAGCAAGTTTACATCCTTGGAATCAAATGAATGGTTGAACGTAATACAATGGTCTGCGATCCCTGTACATTTTTTACCATTTTTTATTGATCTTTCATGCTCCTCAATTCGTTTTTTAAGGGCCTTACCAGTTTGTCCGATATAAAACGCTTCACAATTTTTACAACTAATTCGGTATACACCATTTTTATTTAAAATATCTGTTTTTTGTTTGTTATTAACTAGTATTTTTCCCAAATTATCTTTGTTAGCGGATATAGGAGATTTTTTTAATTTATTGCATATCTTATAAGATATGTTTGGTACATAATTTAAGTAACAGAATTTATTATTATTACTGTTGTTGATGTCTTTTGTATCCGGCGCTGAGTAAAGTTTTTGAAGCATTAATTTTTTACGTTTTTTGTAAATTAGTTGATCTACTAGATTTTCATCATAACCATTATTTTTAGCTAGTGCTTTTAAGACTGAAACTTCTTTATCAAAATTGGTTTTATTTAAAGGTATTGTGAGTAAACGGAAATGTACCTTTAGTTGATAAGTAACTCTTTGAAAATGGTGTAATAACCGAAACAATTGTTAGAGAAATCCAATAAATTTTTTGTGAAACAATTACCAAGTGTTTTTTACTTTTTAACTATTAAAATGTTTCACCAAGAAATTAGCGAAAATTCAATTTCTACAATATTCAATTAGTTAAAGACGTTAGAAA
The DNA here is from genome assembly GCA_963921985.1 of Agrilus biguttatus. NCBI lineage: Eukaryota > Metazoa > Arthropoda > Insecta > Coleoptera > Buprestidae > Agrilus > Agrilus biguttatus. The sequence goes on from OY998126.1 coordinate 19,128,873, forward strand.
TAATTACGTACTTGATAGTTTTGAAAGTATGTATACTTGTAAGAACGTGTTAAACTCTTATAACAGTGACAAATGTCCTTTCCTACAGTTCTCCGTTTAAGTTAATTTGTTATGTATTATTTTGTAAGGTCCACTGAACATTGCAGTTGTAACACTGGACCATAACATTAATCAGTATTTATATTGGCTACACTGTTTTTAGTTTTCAGTTTTTTCTGTCCCTGAAGAAGGTAACTTTCTTACCGAAAAGCATTTTGAACGTTTAGTATCGTATTTTGGCGTTGGGTTTGAGCAAACAACGCAACAGTACGTAATACTGGGTGGCACAGAAACTGATACGTATATTTAGGAATAATCAAAGATTTTGTGTAAGGGCGTTCCGGTTTTGAGGGTGCAGACAACGGATTGTAGAAGGCGATTCGACGCGACACGAAGCATAGTTTTCGCGTTGTGATTTACATATTCATCAGTAGCTTTTGAAATGATCCCCGTGTCCCAAACCTTGTTAATTTAACCGAGCGGATAATAACGATCGTAGTGCCAAATTGTCAAGCTTCCCGGAATCGGGATGGGATTCGTCAACCGTCGCTTATGGGACCGTACCACTATCTTACATGACATCAATTACCAAAAAATTTTTGTTTAACTTTAGATAAATATAAATATAGAATCAATAGAAACAACTACTCCGAAGGCTAATATCCCTACCGGCATTGAATTACACTGTTGATTCGGGAAGATTGTTAAACAAAGATGCAAAAGATATCCAAAAAAAGAAGGAATTAAAATCCTTATTCGTCTAACTATTAAGGATCACAGATCCCACATTTGGAACGCGTCCTACTTGGTAAGACGCTTTCCAAATGTGGGATCTGTGATCCTTAATAGTTAGGCGAATAAGGATTTTAATTCCTTCTTTTTTGGATAACTTTAGATATTTCAAAATTAATTTTGGTAAAAATCGAAAGCTTTAACGAAAATGAATCTTCCATACCTACAATTATTTACACTAGTAAAACGTGTTAGTTATTCTTTCGATTCTACATAATATGTTTAAATACGAATTATAAAATAATTTATCCTGTTTGTTATAAAAAGGTGGGACAATATATTGAACTTCTGAAAGCGTTGGAGAAAAGAAATAAAAGTTAGCTGAAGTAAATGATATGCTAATTTCAAGTAGATGTGAAAGCTTCCTCCTCTGGCATCGTAGCCAGAAATGTAGCTTAATCTTATAATAATACGAGAATCAAAAATCCTACACAATACTTATTTGCATTCAAAAATCTTCGGAAAGAATTCAGTGACGAATAAGAATAAGCACAGGGATTTCTCCCTTTATAGTGTGTTTTGTTTTACTGAATAGCATCGCCAGCTCAAACCTGTTAGAGTAAAATGTAGAAATCTTAAGCATAAGTATGAGAAATATTATAACGACTTTTATAACAACAAAAATAAGTTCTTGGTCAAGTAATTTGTCGAAGCTACCAGAAGTGGATCGGGATTTCGATTTGGATCTCATCTGCACACCATAGGCAGATTCGATAAATTACTCTCGTTTTTGTTTATCGTCGAGGAGGGGAAATCTTCAAAAGACACCCCCCGAAGAGGGGAGTAGTGTCGGATTCGCCGAGGCGCCTACCGACTAAAACCCCTCCTCGACAAGGGAGATCAACCCGAAGGTTATGCATCCCTGGGATAGTTGGGAACGGGAAATGGATGTTTTGCGGTGGGGGGGATAGGAATGGCTAGGTGGACACACACGCTAAAAAGGCAAAACTAGGATTGAGCAAAGTGTTCTGTTTAGGGGCGAAGTCGGAAAGTGCCAAAATAGACGGATTTGAGTGACCTGACGCTGAGGCCCGAAGATTTGCCGCGAACTTGGTTGCAGCTTCAGGGAGCGAAGGTAGGACGGTTTCCTTCAGAATTTGGGAGTTTCTGACGAACGAGTGGAAGTCAAGTGCGGAGCGAAGGATCCGCATATAGGTGCCTTGAAGGGTTGTGGGTAATAAATTAGTGACCAAATCGCTGGAATTCGATGTAAAGCGAATTTAAATAAAACGTTGATATGTCAGTACGTCGCTATCTACCGGCTTTTGCTGCTATTGTCGTATTTCATAACGTTAGACGAGGCCCTATTAGGGTATTATCTTGTCTATCTGAATCGGCGGCTCAGCTTATATACGTGATGGGACATGTAAACCAAATTAATATGAACAAAAATAAGTTCTTGGTCAAGTAATTTATCGAAAAAACTAACTTTTTGTGTTTCGTTTCCACCAGCTACTCGTGCTGGTGGGCGGGTAGTCCCTCCGACCTACACTATAGTGGAAAGCCGGAGGGTAGGGCGTAAGGCCCTCTTCAGCCTCCTTTCAGGAATCATGGGAATGGGTGGGTGGTGTGGTTAGGGAGAGAAAGATGAGACGGACAAAATGAAGACAGAAGAGAAGTGAAAGATTATCTGTGGAATATTACTGCTCCAGCATTTGCCTAAATGATCCAAGGAAACCACAGAAAACTTGGACCAGAGCATCCGCACCCGGGTTCGAACCAGTGACCTCCAGAATGCTAAGCAATGATCTAGAGTACTAGACCACGGCGCTCGGTAATTTATCGAACCTGCCAGATGATAGTCTATTAATAAGTCCTTGTCTAACGTTATGAAATACAGTAATAGCAGTAAAAGCAGATAGATGGCGACTTCCTAACTTATCAACTTTTTATAACGACTTTTATTGTTCTGTTTCCAATGGAGATTGAAATATTTAATTATACAACCCTGTAATTTTGTATTAGGTTATTTAAATAACACTGGTTCTATACCATGAATTGTTATTATTATACCGCAAAATCCTGGCTATAAGCAGTAGCACTGGCCACAATTACTGGAGCTAATAATTTATTAATTTATACAAACTAATGTGTGCGCTTGCATTAGAACTAGTTTACATTGCAATTTTAGAGCACGAATAGTAATGTGATTACTTGAATTTTGCGGGTTACACGGCAAATCGTATTATAAACAAACAATCCTTGTTCCAAATCAATACGTTAATGCCGAAATACATTCGACAAATAAAAGCTCATCCAGTATGCTTTGAATGCTAATGAAATACCGAGTGAGATGGACTTATTTGTAAACTCCTACCTTACGTTACTAATTATGTTATTATACCCATTGCCATTGGCACTGAACAATGACGACCAATATATCTTACAAATAAAGTAACAGAAAGTGGCCATCTCGGACTAAGAAGGCTATCTAGTCACGCACACCATCGGTGACTCAACACCCGGGCAAGTTTATTGACAAACTGAAAGGGGCTGTATAGGCACACTCTCAGTGACTCGACACCAACCTGATCAGGTTTGACGACGAACTAGACGGGCTACCCAGTTAAGCATAACCAACGATGACTCGCACCAAAATTAATAGGGTAGGGATAGTAATTGAGTGAATTGTATAGTACTAGAGTAAAATAAAAATAATATTGGCGAATTGACATAAAAGCTGATTTAAAATGTTACATAGCATAGTAGGAAGTCTTAACGTGTTGAATAGTTTCGACCTTAATCTGATGAAAATCCATTATAAACAGTAAAATATTAAAATAAAACGGAAAAGTTTCAACGAAAGAATTTATTCACAACTCTACAATTGTTTCGGCTAACGGGACATTTTCAAAGAGTACATATAAATTAGCAAAAAATAATGGTTACAACGAAAATATAATAGATTTACTTTTATACAAAAAACAAAAGAAATTGCTACAAAAAACTGTTTATGCCTCTCCAAATCCAAAGGATGAACAAAAATATCATTACATTAATTGTTTTCCACAGTCATCTAATAAAATATGTAATAAATTAAGAAAAATTAATATAAACACCATTGTAGCCAATGCGTTAAATTTAAGTTCACTCCTAGTAAATAACAAATAAAAGGTCAACATATTACAGAAAAATGGTGTCTACCAAATAAATTGTAAAAATTGTGAGGCCATTTACAACTGCCAGACTGGTAGAGCTCTAAAGTATAGGCTAAAAGAACATGAAAGGTCAATTTTACATAAAAATAATTGCACAGGTATTTCTGACCATTGTATATCAAATAACCACCATTTAGATATTGATAATCCCAAAATATTGCATAATGTTAATAAAGGTAAAAAACTAGACCTCGAAATATTCGAAATAACAGAAGCAAAATATAATAATCTTATGGTCACTAATGACCAAATTGAATTCACTTTGTCTTCCCTCTTAAAATCTATCTTCTGATTACCTATTTAAGCACAAATTCTGCAATATACTTTTAGTATTTATGATACTCCTATCTTTTGACAATGGCGTAATTGCCGAAACGGTATCGTTAAGCCTTAAATAATAAATTGTGAAACAAAATACCAAGTGTGTTTTATTCGACTTAATTATTAAAGTAATAATTTATATGTACTCTTTGAAAATGGCCCGTTGGCCGAAACAATACTAGAGTTGTGAATAAATTCTCTCGTTGAAACTTTTCCGTTTTATTTTAATATATTAACAATGTTTCATCACAATTGCACCTTAGTTTAAATATTGTTGAAGAACAAGTATATTTCGGCCAGACTGCCAAGAACATCAAAAAACGTCTGTTAGAGCACAAAAATAGCTACATAAAGAATATGTCAGAATTCACTTATACAAATCACATCACACAACTTAAGAAGACCACCTTTACTGATAACCTAGAAATTTAAAAATAAATAAACAAAAGAAAGTAACTACTTTGCTCAAGGAACAAACGGAATTATCTACCACCCTTATTGTAAACTATTTAAATACCCAATGTTCAATGTACATTTAATAGTAATTACTCTCATCTAAAGAAGCCACAATTTGGCGAAACATATGTTACGATTTCTTCTGAATCTGTTTTAATGTCTTAACATATTCTTGGTGGCTGGTAGACTTAATTTATCGTTATCGATCAGAAACAAAAATTTCAAATACCGTTTGTGACTCGGTGTTAATAACAAATTCCTCTGTTTATTTGAATCTGCAATTTTATTATGTGTAACAGAATATTTGCATTATTAAGAGCATATATACGTGTTATTTGGATTTCATTTTAAATACTAACAAGTCGCTGCAGTTGTTTGCTTACCGCTCTCTTATGTATAAACACATTAAATGTGAAAATTAGAACACTTCCATGTGGGACGCAGCGAAGCGTTCATGGTTTTAAAGTGCCCTGGGTTAAGAGAAATCCACGTATGACGAGAAAACAATAACAGAAGGGTTGAGAAACTCCAAGGGAAATTGTAATTTCACGTAGCATTGCTTAGGAATTCATTAATCTGCCTACCCAAAAATTTTCTCATTTGAAATTTACATAGTTATAGGGAACAGAAAATTCCACTTTCCGAAGTTTTCTAATGAAAATGTTAATATTAAACCGTATTTATCCGGTTTGGCCACAAGCCATCTTCTTGATTATTATAATTTTAAATATCTAACAGAATTGTCAAGCCTTCATTCTACAATACATTTATGTTATTAATAATGAAAAGAGCAAAACCTTAAATCACCACCTATTGTTTCACGTATGTTTTTTGTTATTAATTTTTCTTAATTTTTACAGAAAAATATCTACAGGGGATAACATAAATTACTGTTAATATTTGATGTAAATACCTAAAAAATACAATTGAGACAAAACAATGGTTTCTTTATTATAAATATAATTATAAATATAGAATCAACAGCAACAACTACGCGAGGACTAATACCCCTACCGGCATTGAATTACACTGTTGATTCCGATGGATTCTTACACGAAGATATAACATGTTCAAAAAAGAAGGAATTAAAATCCTTATTCGTCTAAATATTAAGATCAAAGATCTCACATTTGGAACGCGTCCTACCAAGTAGGCACAACGAACCGAAAGCCATATCCCACAACCGGTTTCGACCTATCGGGTCTCATCAGGTGGGTGCTGGCAGAAATGCCTTTACAGGATACATTATAAATACAAATTTAAATATGGAATCAACAGAAACAACTACTCCGAGGACTAATACCCCTACCGGTATTGAATTACAGTGTTGATTCCGATGGATTCTTACACGAAGATATAACATATTCAAAAAACAAGGAATTAAAATCCTTATTCGTCTAAATATTAAGATCAAAGATCTCACATTTGGAACGCGTCCTACCAAGTAGGCACAACGAACCGAAAGCCATATCCCACAACCGGTTTCGACCTATCGGGTCTCATCAGGTGGGTGCTGGCAGAAATGCCTTTACAGGATACATTATAAATACAAATTTAAATATGGAATCAACAGAAACAACTACTCCGAGGACTAATACCCCTACCGGTATTGAATTACAGTGTTGATTCCGATGGATTCTTACACGAAGATATAACATGTTCAAAAAAGAAGGAATTAAAATCCTTATTCGTCTAAATATTAAGATCAAAGATCTCACATTTGGAACGCGTCCTACCAAGTAGGCACAACGAACCGAAAGCCATATCCCACAACCGGTTTCGACCTATCGGGTCTCATCAGGTGGGTGCTGGCAGAAATGCCTTTACAGGATACATTATAAATACAAATTTAAATATGGAATCAACAGAAACAACTACTCCGAGGACTAATACCCCTACCGGTATTGAATTACAGTGTTGATTCCGATGGATTCTTACACGAAGATATAACATATTCAAAAAACAAGGAATTAAAATCCTTATTCGTCTAAATATTAAGATCAAAGATCTCACATTTGGAACGCGTCCTACCAAGTAGGCACAACGAACCGAAAGCCATATCCCACAACCGGTTTCGACCTATCGGGTCTCATCAGGTGGGTGCTGGCAGAAATGCCTTTACAGGATACATTATAAATACAAATTTAAATATGGAATCAACAGAAACAACTACTCCGAGGACTAATACCCCTACCGGTATTGAATTACAGTGTTGATTCCGATGGATTCTTACACGAAGATATAACATGTTCAAAAAAGAAGGAATTAAAATCCTTATTCGTCTAAATATTAAGATCAAAAATCTCACATTTGGAACGCGTCCTACCAAGTAGGCACAACGAACCGAAAGCCATATCCCACAACCGGTTTCGACCTATCGGGTCTCATCAGGTGGGTGCTGGCAGAAATGCCTTTACAGGATACATTATAAATACAAATTTAAATATGGAATCAACAGAAACAACTACTCCGAGGACTAATACCCCTACCAGTATTGAATTACACTGTTGATTCCGATGGATTCATAGACGAAGATACAACATATGCAAATGTGAGATCTTTAATCTTAATATTTAGACGAATAATATTTATATTTATAATATAGCCTGTAAAGGCATTTCTGCCAGCGCCCGCCTGATGAGACCCGATAGGTCGAAGCCGGTCGTGGGAAATGGCTTTCGGTTCGCTGTGCCTACTTGGTAGGACGCGTTCCAAATATGAGATCTTTGATCTTAATATTTAGACGAATAAGGATTTTAATTCCTTATTTTTTGATATGGTTTCTTTATTGTTTGTCTAACATGAATTTTCATCAAGTAATATTAGATTCGATTAACTGTAGAATAATTTAACTGAAGATTCTCATGTTTGGTTAACGTCAGATGTATTTTTGAATTATAGTTTTCTCTTAAGTACATTTCGTTTCATTTTACAATGTTTTTCGATTATTTCTTGCAAACTTTATCGATTCTGTAAAGAATGTTCCGTTGTACAACTTTTATACAAATTCAGAGAGTATTTCGTTTGAAAGTATCCGATGTGTCTGTTGCGCATCATTCAGACAGAAAGAGCATTTACAAAAATTGCTTCGCTGGCCGAAAACTGGCACGTAATATTCACTCCCGAAGCCAGAAAGCGATTTAAAGGCGCGTAGAATTGACCAAAACGGCAATAAAATTCTATTCTTTTTCGTATCTGAGGTTGATGCGATAAATAAGAAATGGAGGAGGCGTAATAACTGTTCTATCCCTATCAACACACTCACAGGTCTTCTCCTTTCTCCAATACTTTTTTCTTACGACAAAAGTAGAAAAGTCTGGATATTTCTTCTGATAGTATTTAATTTAGTATCTAAATAAAAACACTGGTTAATTTCCACACTTATTTATTGAAACATTTACAATTGTTTCGCTACTTTGTAGCTTCTTCAGAAGGTATCAATGAATGATCGAAATTTAATTCAAGTGTACAATTTATATCTAAAGCTAAAGTGGGGGTGGGGAATTTTTAAACAAATTTAATAAGGGAGAATTGTTTAAGTCTATTTATTCGTTTAATTAAGCTATATAATAAATATAGGTACATATGGAATCAATAGAAACAACTACTCCGAGGGCTAATACTCCTTTGTGATCTGTGATCTGTGATCCTTTATAATTAGACGGAAAAGGATTTTTTTACCGTCTTTTTTTGGATTGTTATCTTCATCTAATAATCGTTCGGAATCAACAGTGTAATTCAATGTCGGTAGGGGTATTAGCCCTCGGAGTAGTTTTTTCTGTTGAATCCATATTTATAAATATATTTATTATATAGCTTGATTTAACAAATAAATAGACTTACAATTCTCCCTTATTAAATTTGTTTAAAAAAAAATTCCCCACCCCCACTGTTTGTTGTTAGCTATGCTATATGTATGTTTTTTGATTTTTGAATAAAATTACTTTTTATACTTAAATAACTCTATTCAGGTCAACACAGAATATAAAAGAAAGATATGTGTATAGTTTTACGTCTACCGAGTAAATGAATGAATACATATATTATAAAAAGAAATGCAAGAATGAATCATAGCGAAGTTGAATACAAAGTATTGTTACCTGCAGGAAATAGATTAGATAAATCCAAGAGAAACCATAAAGATAATTATTGTTTATTCTATACATCCAAATTCACAACACCCACTTTAGCTTTAGATATAAATTGTAAACTGGAATTAAATTTCAATCATTCACTGTTACCTCCTGAAGAAGCTACAAAGTAGCGAAACAATTGTAAAGGTTTCAATATATAAGTGTAGAAATTAACCATTGTTTTTATTTACTAAAGTCATGAACTTCCATCAAGTATATGTGGAATCTTATTAATTATATATAGACGATATTAAATGTGCAAAGGTGCTAATACGGGAATGAGATGGAGGAATATTATAACTGATTTGTAGTTTGTGTAAAGAAATAAGTACTACTACTACTTTTTAATCTGTATATCGAAGATGCACTTTATATTATTAAAAACAGGATAACTTCAGCGAAAATTTTCCAGAGGCAAAAGATTAGTATGCTTAGATTTAGGGATGATAGAGCAGTAGTATCATGTAGTAATAAAACGGAAGCGATATTGATATTAAAGCATGGAATGAAGTGTATATTATTTAGAAAATAGCCATGAAGTTCATAATAACAAATTTGGAATCCTACGGATAGAAAATAAAAGCCGATTCCTAAATATTCTAGAACAATTCGAAATCAAAAAGGCCTTTAGAACCAAATGTATTATTACCAACGACAAATCAGAGTTACGATCTAATGAATGGTTTTTCCAAATTCCTATATTTGTACCTGTAAATATAGGTGTGTGAAATATATCTGTAGTATGTCTATAAATATAAATGCACTTGCACTTTCCCTTTAGTGAACTAATTATTGTTGCAAAATAATTGGTAGGTCGAAACATATGTAGAGTGAAAATTGGATTGATTCAGCCGTTACTCTGTGATAATTCATCTTTACTATAAATGAATAAACACTACTTTGTTTATTATCACTTTATTTATTTACAAATCCTTTTGATTATAGTTTTGACAAAAAAGCTTGTCATAGTTTATATGTAGAGTGATAATAATTTTTTTTTGAAACATTTAAGAGCATTTTTTGTGTGTTTAATCTTTATTATAAAGATGCTTCATAGTTTTCCCACCGCGAGATATATTGGAAGTATGTCTATCTTAGATTTCTGTTGGCAAATGGTTAGAAATGTAAAATGTAATCAAAAAAAGGCATTAAAATCCTTTTTCGTCTAAATTTTAAGGATCACAGATCCCATTTTTCGAACACGTCCTACACAGTAGGCACAGCGCACCGAAAACCATATCCCACGACCGGTTTCGACCTATCGGGTCTCATCAGGTGGGCGTTGGCAGAAAGGCCTTTACAGGCTATATGATAAATAAATGTAAAAAATTCTATATTTAGTCTTCCAACTGACGATTCCATGATGAACAAAGGTGTAGGTTCTTAAACAAATTTTTTGAGACTATTTTAAGAAGTTATTGGAAGTTTTCAACTAGTGATGAGATTTGGATTTTTAAATTAAATTAGGATCTCTATAGAAAATCCTGCCTAATGCTTAATTATCCAGATTTGCAAGTGTATAAACTAATTTTACCGTTAGAATAAAATAAGTAGTGTCGTTGGTGGTAACCAAAGTTGGCAATTAAATTACCAGTATGTCTTGTCATTCTTTAAAACTTTGGCTGGTGCAACAGGGTGTCACGCTTTAAGAATTTACCCCCAAAGTTTGTGCGTCATTAATAAATAGAGGCAAGTTTTGATCCTAACACATTCCTAATTTACTTTAAGTAGATGTAGGCAGAATTTAAACTGGAAAGTAAGTGTGAAAATTAATCCCACATAACAAAAGTTACTGAAGCTATTAGACGTTCTCTTCGACTTCACAAATTGTGACGACACTTTCCAGTTTTCTCAAAATAAACTTGCAGTGAATATGTCCATACAGCAAGTTATGAAACCACCTTTAACATTTCATTTTCTAGGAAAACGACGAGTTCGTGCAACTAATAAAAACTTTTGAAATATATAGAACTTGAAAAATAAACGCGAAGTTGACATTTAACATGGTCTAAGCTACTACTTTTTGACAGTTTATTTGTTGACTTTTGTTATTTCTTCTATGTTTCTACCTACCTTATTAAATACGTTATTGTTTAGGAATATGTAAGAATGTTATATATGACCGTTTCAAGAAAACACAGGAAATCATACACGTGTTTTAGGACAATCTACGAGTTATATTAGAGAAAGTTGAAGTTTAGACTGAATGCGAATGAAACATTATTTGAATAATGTTGAGGTCTTGTACAAATACCAGTCAGGGGGCAATACAATCACCACACAATAACCACAAAAATTAAATGTACTAAGGAATGTTCATAACAAATAACTAGCATATTCAAAAAAGCAGGAATTTAAATCCTTATTCGTCTAAATATTAAGATCAAAGATCTCACATTTGGAACGCGTCCTACCAAGTAGGCACAACAAACCGAAAGCCATATCCCACAACCGGTTTCGACCTATCGGGTCTCATCAGGTGTGTGCTGGCAAAAATACCTTTACAGGCTATATTATAAATATAAATTTAAATATGGAATCAACAGAAACAACTACTCCGAGGTCTAATACCCCTACCGGCATTGAATTACCCTGTTGATTCCGATGGATTCTTAGACGAAGATATAACATATTCAAAAAAGAAGGAATTAAAGTTCTAATTCGTCTAAATATTAAGATCAAAGATCTCACATTTGGAACGCGTTCTACCAAGTAGGCACAACAAACCGAAAGCCATATCCCACAACCGGTTTCGACCTATCGGGTCCCATCAGGTGTGTGCTGGCAGAAATACCTTTACAGGCTATATTATAAATATAAATTTAAATATGGAATCAACAGAAACAACTACTCCGAGGGCTAATACCCCTACCGGCATTGAATTACCCTGTTGATTCCGATGGATTCTTAGACGAAGATATAACATATTCAAAAAAGAAGGAATTAAAGTTATAATTCGTCTAAATATTAAGATCAAAGATCTCACATTTGGAACGCGTTCTACCAAGTAGGCACAACAAACCGAAAGTCATATCCCACGACCGGTTTCGACCTATCGGGTCTCATCAGGTGTGTGCTGGCAGAAATACCTTTACAGGCTATATTATAAATATAAATTTAAATATGGAATCAACAGAAACAACTACTCCGAGGGCTAATACCCCTACCGGCATTGAATTACCCTGTTGATTCCGATGGATTCTTAGACGAAGATATAACATATTCAAAAAAGAAGGAATTAAAGTTCTAATTCGTCTAAATATTAAGATCAAAGATCTCACATTTGGAACGCGTCCTACCAAGTAGGCACAACAAACCGAAAGTCATATCCCACGACCGGTTTCGACCTATCGGGTCTCATCAGGTGTGTGCTGGCAGAAATACCTTTACAGGCTATATTATAAATATAAATTTAAATATGGAATCAACAGAAACAACTACTCCGAGGGCTAATACCCCTACCGGCATTGAATTACCCTGTTGATTCCGATGGATTCTTAGACGAAGATATAACATATTCAAAAAAGAAGGAATTAAAGTTCTAATTCGTCTAAATATTAAGATCAAAGATCTCACATTTGGAACGCGTCCTACCAAGTAGGCACAACAAACCGAAAGTCATATCCCACGACCGGTTTCGACCTATCGGGTCTCATCAGGTGTGTGCTGGCAGAAATACCTTTACAGGCTATATTATAAATACAAATTTAAATATGGAATCAACAGAAACAACTACTCCGAGGGCTAATACCCCTACCGGCATTGAATTACACTGTTGATTCCGATGGATTCTTACACGAAGATATAACATATTCAAAAAAGAAGGAATTAAAATCCTTATTCGTCTAAATATTAAGATCAAAGATCTCACATTTGGACCCCTCCTACCAAGAAGGCACAACGAACCGAAAGTCATATCCCACGACCGGTTTCGACCTATCGGGTCTCATCAGGTGTGTGCTGGCAGAAATACCTTTACAGGCTATATTATAAATATAAATTTAAATATGGAATCAACAGAAACAACTACTCCGAGGGCTAATACCCCTACCGGCATTGAATTACCCTGTTGATTCCGATGGATTCTTAGACGAAGATATAACATATTCAAAAAAGAAGGAATTAAAGTTCTAATTCGTCTAAATATTAAGATCAAAGATCTCACATTTGGAACGCGTCCTACCAAGTAGGCACAACAAACCGAAAGTCATATCCCACGACCGGTTTCGACCTATCGGGTCTCATCAGGTGTGTGCTGGCAGAAATACCTTTACAGGCTATATTATAAATACAAATTTAAATATGGAATCAACAGAAACAACTACTCCGAGGGCTAATACCCCTACCGGCATTGAATTACACTGTTGATTCCGATGGATTCTTACACGAAGATATAACATATTCAAAAAAGAAGGAATTAAAATCCTTATTCGTCTAAATATTAAGATCAAAGATCTCACATTTGGAACGCGTCCTACCAAGAAGGCACAACGAACCGAAAGCCATATCCCACAACCGGTTTCGACCTATCGGGTCTCATCAGGTGTGTGCTGGCAGAAATACCTTTACAGGCTATATTATAAATACAAATTTAAATATGGAATCAACAGAAACAACTACTCCGAGGGCTAATACCCCTACCGGCATTGAATTACACTGTTGATTCCGATGGATTCTTACACGAAGATATAACATATTCAAAAAAGAAGGAATTAAAATCCTTATTCGTCTAAATATTAAGATCAAAGATCTCACATTTGGAACGCGTCCTACCAAGAAGGCACAACGAACCGAAAGCCATATCCCACAACCGGTTTTGACCTATCGGGTCCCATCAGGTGTGTGCTGGCAGAAATACCTTTACAGGCTATATTATAAATATAAATTTAAATATGGAATCAACAGAAACAACTACTCCGAGGGCTAATACCCCTACCGGCATTGAATTACCCTGTTGATTCCGATGGATTCTTAGACGAAGATATAACATATTCAAAAAAGAAGGAATTAAAGTTCTAATTCGTCTAAATATTAAGATCAAAGATCTCACATTTGGAACGCGTCCTACCAAGTAGGCACAACAAACCGAAAGTCATATCCCACGACCGGTTTCGACCTATCGGGTCTCATCAGGTGGGCGCTGGCTGAAAGGCCTTTACAAGCTATATTATGAATACAAACAACTACTCCGAGGGGTCTACCGACATTGAATTACCCTGTTGATTCCGATGGATTCTTAGACGAAGATATAACATATTCAAAAAAGAAGGAATTAAAATCCAAATGTGAGATCTTTGATCTTAACATTTAGACGAATTAGGACTTTAATTCCTTCTTTTTTGAATATGTTATATCTTCGTCTAAGAATCCATCGGAATCAACAGGGTAATTCAATGCCGATAGGGGTATTAGCCCTCGGAGTAGTTGTTTCTGTTGATTCCATTTTTATATTTATATTTATACGAATAATTAGGTAGGTAACATATACTAGGATTGTTAGCTAAATGCACTAGATGTGTGGCATTGTGTAGACTAATAATCCTTGAAAGTTTGTAATACCTATTACAAAAAGAACTGGTAACAACTATTCTATTGGATTTCCGATAATAATTATTTGCACCCATATATTTCAATGGTAATTTGAATGTCTATCTATCAAACATTATCGCAGCCCCGAATGCAAATAAAATGAGAACAGAGTAATTAAACTTTCAAGGTGTTTCCATGTTTCCGATATTTCTCGAACTCAATAGCACACGGCCGTCTCGGCGGAGGCGACATCATCGGCGTCGGTTGGTTGAGAACGCCGAAGAATATCATTTAGGCGTCTTGATGTTACCATTTAAAGAATCAAATTGCGACGTAATAAGCCAAAGAATCGATATTCACCCCCCGTTAATATGCCGGCTCGACACAGAGGGATTAAACTCAGGGCGAAAATAACGGAGAGGGTAAAAATGAACAGACACGTTCAGTTTAGAAGTTGGTGTTGCTAAAGAATTTATCGCGTTTTCGTGATTTGAACTACATAATCGAATTTAACACTCAAGGGCATAATTCTTTAATAACTCTTATTTCACCTAAAGAATCCAAAAACAAATTAAATTCTAGAACGGCACAAAATTATTTCGTTGTAGATACTAATACTTTATTTCGTCCATTTTGTTTATGAAACCCAATCTGTCGCGTGACTGTCAATCTTGAAGACTGAAGATTCTGACTGATCGAAAAAGTCAACCACAGCGCCTCGTGACATCTCGCCAAATTTGTGTCAATGTGAAATTTGTGATGCTCTTTTTTGGTGGTAACAGGCGGTCTGAAAAGTCGCTGGGGGCCAGATCTGGAGAGTACGGTGCATGCGGAAGCAACTGGAAGACCAATTCATGGAATTTTGTCATCGATTTCATTGATTTGTGACACAGTACATTGTCTTGATAACAGCACTTTATTTTTCTTCAAATGAGGCCGCTTTTCCGCGATTTCGTCTTTTAAACGCTCCAATAACGCTACGTAATAGTCGCTGTTTATGGTTTTCCCCTTTTTAAGATAGTCAATGAATATTATATCATGAGCATCCAGAATATTGATGCCATAACCTTGCCAGCCGATTTTCTTCTTTCCACGCTTTGGAGTCGGTTCAGCACGTGCAGTCCACTCGGCTAACTGTCGATTGGACTCGGGTGTGAAATGATAGAGCCATGTTTCATCCGTCGTCACATATCGACGCAAACGCAAATATTCGGATTTATTACAATTGAGCAGGTCCAAAAATTGCTTAGAATCATCGATCCGGTGTTGTTTTTAGTCGATTGTGAGCTCACGCGGCACTCACTTTGTACAGAGCTTTCGCATTTCCAAATATTCATTCACGATATGACCATGACCAACACGTTCCTTTGATATCTTTAGGGTCAGGTTTCAGCTATCTCAATCAATTTCACTTAACGGTTATCAAAAATTATTTTGTGGACGTTTTTGATGTTTTCGTGGGTAACAGCCTCCTTTGGCGTCCACTGCGTGCATCGTCCTCGGTGCTCATTTCGCCTCGTTTAAATTTAGCAGACCACTTTTCTACGGTTGATTTTCCTAGTGCAAAATCCGAATAATGTTTATCAAGCCAAGCCTTGGTTTCAACAGTATTTTTTTCAGTATTTATTTTTTCCATTTTATCCATATTCCCAATGTAACAAAAGTTCTTTCACTAAAAATGCTATAACTCAGATACTAATAGTGCAACAGCTGTCAAATTTACACACGCGTCTTTTGAAGGTTAGGACTAACTAAAAATCATATGGATTTGATCTATAGGTCAGCCTACGAACTTTTCAGCCCGCCTGTTATTTTACCAGAACGTTATTATCATTTCACGTTGTAGTTAAACATTAAAAACCGAACGACACATTCGCTTTGTTGGCCTTTTTTACTCTCTTTGCATATTTTGCATTATGGATTTGTTCGATAACCCACAACGTGTGGTATACATTTTTTTCGATCGACCAGCTTAACATAAACATCAAAAGAGCTTTCGCTTTCCTACAATAATTAATTATTCCCTTTATGTAACTTGCTTGGTAGTGACTTGTATGGAAGTAATTTAATCATAAACAGAGCAGCGGTCTCAACATAACAATATAGTATCAAGAAAGACCTTTGCGCTCTTGACATTGAAAAAATAAAGGTAATAAAAAGGAAATAAAGACACATGGGTATAACGTTTTTAAGTATCTTTACACGCGAGCTTGCATATCCTTAAAAGATAAATAACTTGGAAAGGAAATATGACTTTATAAGCCGGTTATCTAAATTCAAAAGGGATTGCCGAGCTTAAGCCGATTTAAAGCGTTTCAGAAGTAAGATGGTGTCTGCCTGTACGAATGGTTCAATAAGTTGTTGAAACTATTTTGTGATCAATTTTTTTACGGTTTAAATATCGAACTTTTTTCGAATAATAATAAGTACAAGAAAAACCTTAATATATTGACGAAGTTAAGACACTTGAGGCCGTCCTATAAGAAACAGTAAAGGTATTACGCTTAAATACTTAGTAAGAAATAAAACACTAGAAATTTCCACAAAATTTGTTTAATAAACTTAACAATTGTTTCGCCTAACTTAGGCTTCTTCAGAAGTAATACATTTAAACCAAACTAAGCTAAACTACTTATATATAGATTATGAATTAAGGCGGGGGGTGAATAAAGAGGTTAAGTAGTGGTGAATTATTGAGATCAATTTGATCGTTTAGAAGAATATTCGTATTTTTTAACTTATTAATTTCTAAAGATTCTGATAAGGACAGTCCAAGATATTTATTTTCCACATGTAAGATTTCAAAATTATCATTAAAAATATGTTTCTCTTCATTAAGGTGTTTGGCGTAGTTTGAGTTTAATTTATTATTATCATAGGATTTTTTATGTTCGTTTATTCCTTTTTTTGAATAGTCTTCCCGTTTGACCGATGTATATATAGTTACAAGTTAATTTGTACACCCCTGTCTTATCCTCTTTATTAACTTTATCTTTGTTAATCAATTGTTAAGTTTATTAAACAAATTTTGTGGAAATTTGTAGTGTTTTATTTCTTACTAAGTATTAAAATGAGTTTCCATCAAGTAAATATAGAAAGATTTAATGATATTACCCTTAAACAATATAAATCAGACGTTTACCAATTAAATTGTGGGAATTGTAATAAATCATATATAGAGCAGACTGGTGAATGTTTTAAGGAGAGGATTTTTGATGATAGAATTCAACCTATACAAACCACCTTCTAAAAATGATAATAATTTTAGTACTGCATATTGCAAACAGAAAATGAAGGTGCCAAATTAAATTTATTAGAATGTATGGGGATCAACAAATTAAATAGATTAGTATAAATGAATAAACACTACTTTGTTTATTATCACTTTTTATTTACAAATCCTTTTGACTATAGTTTCGACAAAAAAGCTTGTCATTGTCGAAACTATAGTTTGTAAATAAAAAGTGATAATAAACAAAGTAGTGTTTATTCATTTATAGTAAAGATGAATTATCACAGAGTAACGGCTGAATCAATCCAATTTTTAAATAGATTAGGTTTAATATTAAATGTTTAAACCCAATTTAGTAATTCCCTTTTACTTAATCTTTAGTTAAATTTTGTGTCTTTAGTCTTTAGTGTTTGTAATTTGTTCTTCCGTTCCATTTCCCCCCTTTTCATTTTAGTATTTAAGGTTTTTGTATTTGATTTTACGTTGGTTTCTTTGAATCACTTAGGCGAATATTGGGGCAGTAATATTCCACAGATAATCTTTCACTTCTCTTCTGTCTTCATTTCGTCCGTCTTATCTTTCTCTTCCTAACCACACACCACCCACCCATTCCCACGATTCCTGCAAGGAGACTGAATAGGGCCATACGCCCTACCCTCCGGCTTTGCACTGCACTGTATTATATTTCCACCGTAACCTTTTCGTGTTTGTTTAAGGAAAATCTTAAATTAAAGTGATTTTAACCGTATTTCTTAACACATATGAACAAGGAGCTGGAATAGCACTTATTATCTATTAAATTTACTATTTGTTATAGTACACGAACTGTTTTGTTTTACTGACTCGTATGACATAATTATTTCATAAATGCTCTGTACGGATGCGAAAGTGGTTGGTGGCATTATAAGAGGATGATGTAAATATTGTGGATAAATGATGTTAGGCATGGGAAGATATTGAAGAAAGTATAAGGCGAATGGAAAACGCTATGGAAGTGAATGGCAAGACATCTTGTAAGATATGAAAGACTAGTTAGAAGCAGAAACAGAAATAAAGGGAAGAAGAGGAAGGCATATGTAGATTAGACCACTGTTCGCAAATAGTTAAGGAAAATGTGAATATTGGGTAGGACATAGTGGAAGTACATGTCTAACCCAATCAGTCTTGGGACTGATGACCTTTTGATAATGATATTGCTGATGCTAATTGTAATATTAAAACATAATACGGAACCTTCGCGAATCGAACTTGAAAATTTTCAAAATTTTGGAATGTGTCAGATCAAATATTCAATGTTCCAATAGTTATTTTTTACAACAGTGCTTTTCGATTAACATAGCCACCTTGATTGAAGATCACATTAATAATGTGTCGAAGCACGTGTCAGAAGGAAAAATCGAAAAGCAAAAAAACAAGAACACAAGTAAACAGCTGCTAATGTGAACACAATAGAACAGACAGACTCGAGTAGACTAATAGGGGTGGGGGTTAATTTGGTTAAGAAGGATTGATTTGACAGAGGGATGAAGAGTAATAAGAGAAGTGGAAGAAGGAGTACAACTGGCAGAGAAAACGACCCATTCGTTTGTTTTCTCTGACGGACGGACAGACGCCTATTTCTTTACAAAACGTGGAATTACAGAGTGAACGCGTTCAATGAATAATTAATTTGGGGAACTGAAGGTTGCCTTTTCTCGTTCTCTCTTTCTCTATCTCCATCTTTCTCTTTTCAATCGATCGCTTCAGTTTGCGGCATTGTTTTCACAGATATTCCTATTCAACAATAATTAATCGTTTGCAGGTATAGGCACATTTAAATGTCGACTATTGTTTTTGGGTCAAAGGGCGATACGGTAATTACTATTACAACAACCTCCGCCACCGGATAAAGATTGATGAATAATTCACCAATTGAATCTGTTGACAACTACGAAATGGCTTTTTAAGTACGTATCTACTCAATATAGATATCATCTCGACTAGAAAAATTTGTCTGAATATCATCAAGATCTGACCAATCAGGATGAATAAAGTAAGGCATTTAACGCAGATTAATACTGAGAAATTAGTCAAAATGCCTAATATGGAAATGATAATGCTTTACTATCCAAGATTTCCTGATGTGGAAATGATTATGTTTTCCTGGTCAGGATTTCCTGATTTGGTAAGAGTACGGTTCTCAAAAACATGATACGAGGGTCTATCAAATATAAACGGAACTGATTATTCTTAATTGCGGAGAGGTCTTGACTTGGTCGTAGAAGATGGCCTGTACCGGTAGTAGTAGATAAGAATATGACCTGTACCGCTAGAGAGAAGGTAGAAGGGAGAATCAACCAAGAAGAGGGCGAATCCAACCAAATTTTGCGGCAATTACAGGCACAGTTCTGGGTCGACACCCTGTCAAGAACTCGGGTGTTTGCATGGCACAAGGAATTTTCTAAAGGCTGTCAAAAGGTCGAGAACTAGTGCCTTGCTCGCCGCGCAAGGACAGGTGTGACCAGAGCCAACATTGAGACAGTCCGAAATCTCATTGAGGGAAATCGACACAAACTCTATAGGAAATCGTTAATAAGTTAATCATCAGTTACGGGGGTGTTCACGGGATCGTGACAGATAACCTAAAAATTGTAACAGTGGTTTTTGATCGGCAAGATGCTTTTCACGTTGACTTTGACGTGACACGTGTTCTACTGGATGCCGCGAAGTTGTAATTTCGAAGAAAAAGAAAGAAGCAGATGCAATCGGTCAGAAGTGTCATTATTTTGTATGACAACGCCGGTCTCATACGGCCAATGCCAAAATGCAAACATTGGATGCATTATGCTGGGAAACGCTGGAACATCCGCCATATAGCCCCGACTTGTCCCCTGGTGACTTTCATCTTTTTGGGCTTCTGAAAGAAGGGCTTGGAGACCAACGTTTCCACGAGAAAGACGCAATAGAAGCATTTGAGCTCCAATGGTTACAAGAACGTTCGAAGGGTTTCCACGATGATGGCATAAAAAAGCTCTCAATCGGATGGAAAAAATGTATTTCCAGGGCAGGAAACTATATAGAAAAATAGTATATGTATCTAGGTCTAATTAAATATATTTCGAATTGTTAACAAAACCAATCCCGATTATATTTGATACACTCTCGTATAACTAATGAAGAATACTGGAAACTTTGACGGTGTTATGGAACACAGTAAATAGCTCAAACATCAACGCCAAAACACTATACTAAACATCCAAAGCACTTTTCGGTAACAAAGTTACCTTCTTCAGGGACTGAATAAAACTAAAAACTAGAGACAGTGTATCCAATATAAATACTGGTTAATGTTTTAGACTAATTAACAATGAAATATTTGGAGATTTTTCTAGTATAGGTTAATTTCAATTTATTCATCAATACGAAGTGGTTGATGAGAACTTTGTAAGGCCTCATCAAACAGCACAGATAGCAGTAAATTTCTGTAGATGGCAGTATACTGGCATTGTCTTGTTATTAGCCGAATTATGTACTCTCGGTATTATCATAATAATAATATGATTGGTATAGTCTTTCCAAATAATGATTATCCTGAATAACTTCATAAATAATAATGACCCATTAAGACCAATTTTCAATAAATAATTCAACGGATCGATTAGACTGGGACATAAAACCTTGTTGGATTATTTTCTCACGTTACATTTGTTACATACGTTATATAACTATTCACCTACTGAACTAGGTCACGATTTAAAAAATACTCTTCATAAATACAGTTCCACACCTGTAATATTTATTTTATTTTTTCTCATCAAAATATTTCAATCAATACACAATTACATTTAAATATTATATCTGGCATATTATTTTATCTTAATTTATGAGATTTTATAATACGTGTACTTATGCTATGTAAACATCAATGTTCCTTATATCATTTCTTAAATTCGACACTAATATGGGAGTAAGACAGGGGTTATCTTTAAACTCCATGCTATTTGTAATATTTATAGGCGACATTGACACAATTAATAATATTAAGAAATAAAACACTTAGAACACTCTAATAATTGTTTTGGCTGCTAAGCCATTATCTAAGAGAATAATTTTACAAAAGTAACAACGATCTTATATACCTATGTAGGGGTTAGATGAACAAATTTAAGAGTGGGGATATCCAAAATTCAGTTTTGTCGTTTAGTGCATTATCTTGATGTTTGCAAGCTTTTTTAATTTCTAAAATTTCATACAGATCTAGCCGTTTGCCTTTATTTAAATTATGTAACAATTTACAATTTTTTGTATCAATAAAACGATCGTTTGTAATGCAGTGTTCAGTTAATCCAATGCATTTTTTATTTTTGATGACAGATTTTTTATGTTCTTCTAAACGGGTTTTTAGAGAACGGCCTGTTTGTCCAATATAGAAGACGGAGCAATGTAGACAGTTCAACTGGTAAACACCACTTTTTTCAAGAGTGTTTTGTTTATGTAGTTTATTGTTCACAATGAAAGAACCTAGAAAATTAAAATAAGAGAGTTGAAGTATGCAGATGATACTACAATAATCGCTGAAACTGCAAATGAATTAGATAAAATGCTGAAAACGTTAGAGAGATATGTCGACGAAAACAAATTGATAGTAGACACTGAGACAACTAAGATTATGGTATTTAAAAACGGTAGGGGGGGGGGAAGAAAGGCGGGCGAAAAGAGGAATTTTAAGGGCAGGATCATTGATTGTCTGAACGAATTTAAGTATTTGGATTTCTGGTTTACAACAAATAATGGCGTGAATAAGCAGATAGACAGGATGGCAGAAAAGGCTCGGAAAGCAACAAATTCTACATGGGGAGTTATGAAAAGGGCTGGTAGAGATAGGGGTGAAGATCGTATGTTTCTAATGAATTCTATTGTCGGATCTGTAGCTTTATATGATGTAGAAGTGTGCGGGGATGGAGCAAATTAGGAAGTATGGGTAGGGTTCAAGCGAGATACTGCAAGATACCGCTAGGGGTGGCAAGAAATACTTCAAAAAGTATATGGAGAAATGAATTACGCATAATCAGCATTGAGTTTACAGCGAGAGAGAGACAGCGTGTAAATACTTCAAGGGTTTGCTGGGCATGGAAGATGATAGGTGATCAAAAATACGTCTAGTAGAATAAATGAGAACAATATTAAACAATAAACCGTCAAAGTGGGGTCAGAACGTGTGGGAAGTATTACAGGGGATGGAAGCGAAGGATATGGGATAGAATGGAAGAGGCAGAAATTACTAGCATAATTAGAGAAGGGTTAAATGATGGTGAGATAGAGAGGTGGATAAGGAATGGGAAGAAATAGTTAATTCTATTTATAATAGTTTATACAGAAACATAATTCCGGAAATAAAGGGGGAAAAGTATTTAAATAGGGTTAACAAAAATAAATAATTGAAGGAGATCTGGGTCAGGATAAGGTGCGGCAATTTAGGAAGGGTTTTTAAAAAATATATAGTCAATGTATCTGCAGATTATGTGAAGCAAGACAAGAGACGTTATCCCACTTGTTATGTTGCAAAGTTGCGATAAGGATTCAAAAAGATGATGTAAGAATGTTCATGAATGGAAGGGTGAAAAGGCAGGGGTAAATATGAGAGAACTAATTATTGAAAAATTAAGAAGCGAAATGTGGAAGAAAACATGTGAGTTTTTTAAAGGAGTAGAGACAACGTTAAAAGAAAAAGTGGATTTGAATATAGTATAAGGGATAAATTAAAAAATTAGAAATAAATGAAACAGAGGAGGGAGAAACAAAAATGTTAATTAAAGTTTGTACTTTTAAGAGAATTGTTATTAATAAGTATGTAAATATAAAAGGAGCAATTTGCAAAAATTTGTAAGGCATGCAAAGAAATAAAGTATTATTATTATTATTATTATATATCGTTTCTTAAAAACCATGTTAACAATTTAATTACCATAATTAACTTTGTAAAGAAAGAAGCAGGTAAGAAAATTAAAAAAATATTCTGAGCAACAATGAGATTTGTAGTTTGAATTTCGTCTGGTAAATCATAAAATTAATAAATTAATTAGTTCTTTATCTAGAGACCTTTTTCCAACTTTAGAATTAAGCATTTAATCGCAAATTTGTCTCCCAACAGTACTGAGGGAAGCAGTTTTGCGTTTTAATTCATTTATGCAAACTACGAAGAGCAAACTAATAATTTCTTCTTCTAATTAAAAGTACAAGAATAACTTCCACTGTTTTGTTACTAAACGTGCACGATTACACTTTTGTGTTAGAGGATAGAAAGTAATAAGAATTTATATTATGTATGTAACATAACATAAAATGCTTTTGATATCTGATTGATCTGATTCGATTGATTCTCTTCCTTCGGCATGGGAATCGATGGAGAATTGCATCCGAAATTTCGCTAACTGCTAAGGTTGGCATCCTCAAGAAACATGGCGAGAGCATACAATACTTCAAATTTAAAAGAAAAAGAAAAATATTCAGATGTTTCAACACTATTTATTGAACAATCTAAACGAATCGTTTCGACCTGACAGTCATTTTCAAGTACAATGCGATACTTAATGTAAAATAGTACAAGCTAAATTTAAACAATTGGTACATGAAACTATAGAACGTGTATTGACAATTAAATCTAAGTTTTTCGTGGTGCAATCGTTATAATCAAATACAAAAACACAGGTCAGACCGGTAGATCTATTATAACAAGATTCAAGGAACACTCACACGCAATAGATAAAACAAAAAATCGTACTGAAATATCTGATCATGGTATCAATAAAAAACATAAAATCACAATAGACTGTTAAATTAATTCATACTGTTCCTAAAAGTAAATTATTATATATGTACGAAACTTTAGAAATTAAAAAATGTACTAAAAATAACGTAAACATTGTAAATAATCAAACAGAATTGAACATCAATAATTCACTCCTACTCATTGTAAAATTTCCCAATTTAGTTTAATTATAAATAGCTGTAAGTAACCTGATAGCATTTAGTACATAACATGTATCTTATGATTATGACATAACAGCCGAAACGAATAAGAATTATAATAATAAACTGTGTGAAATTTACCCAAGTGTTTTTATATTCGCTTCAAACTTTAATTATAGATCCTGTGCTTACGATTAGTTCTGTTTGGTTATTGATAATATTAAGTTTTGAGGTCAAAGTTTTTTTGATTTGTAGGTTTTCTAGAAGATTTGAGTTTTTGCTTTTAGGTTGAATTTGAATTTGTAAAGTTTTTAAATTGTCTTTGTCAATTTCATGATTTTGACTAGAACAGTGTTCTGAATTGCCAGTCATGTTAGTTAAAATCATGAAATTGACAGACAATTTAAAAATTTTACAAATTTAACCTAAAAGCACAAATGTCAAATCTTCTATAAAATTATATATATATATATATATATATTCCACGATATATTTTGTTTTAAAGTGACTTGTGAAGATATACTAAAGCATAAAGTCTCATCTTACAGAAAAAAAAATAAGCAAAAAAAATAACTTTTCATGAAAATTTTACAAAAACTATAAAACGATTCGTCGAGATTGTCGAATAAATACTGTTGAAATGTTTAAATTTGATTCTTTTTTTATTTAAATTTAAATACTATTTATCTACCAAGCACCTCAATGACTTTAGAATTTCGTAAAATACTTGGCTACGATTTTGACCTGAAATGTATGAAGACTGAAGGGAGAGAATCTATCGTATAAACAGTATGAAAAATGGATTTAAATAAAAATGAATCGGTCTCAGTAAGCTACTTTGTGAGTGATATTTCAATAAGAAAGTTAGCTGAAGCGTCATAAAAAGTAGCGTCGATAGTCTTCTTTAACTCATAAAACTCAGATATGCTCAATATTTTTTAAAATCAATATTCACAACCGCTAATATTATACTTATGAACTAACACAACAAAAACGGCAAAAATTTATTAGCACTAGTAAAACCGTCAATCGTGGTTGGCCATATTGACTGCACTAATGTTGCATTATTTATTGCATAATAACGACTTGAGCGAGAATATGCCGGGTTCTAAAATATAAGTTTTATTTTTCAGGAAATGGAAAACTAGCACCGCACCGCCATTCTGAATGAAGTGGGGAAATTTCCATAATTTGATTTCAAATATAGTTGCACCGAAAGTCGTAAATGGAGTAAGAGAGTTTGAAAGAAGTTTGGAGTCCAACTTCGACGTGCATTCAAGGTATGTGGATGCATTTGCGCCAGCTGCCAAATCGAAAATGTGATAAATCGAAAAATAAATCATCAACGTAAGTTTCCATAACATTATTCAACTTAATTTATACTTTCTTAAAAATTAACAACATTTATTTGAAACTGTAACTATGTTACGACATCTACTAAAAAGTTAATTTATTATTTAAAGACCACAATTTCAAAAACCTTTAGGTGTAATTGTTTTTTTAAAACTCAAAATTTAAAGCGTTATTATGTTTTCTAAATGTCTATCTACAAACATAACCAAAATGGAGGTCGAAACCTCCAAAATAAAGGTCGTACGTCACTTCTACCCTACAATCTTGCATGTAAGAATAGGAAAGTTGTCTTGTTCATCCTTGCCTATGTATGGCAAGTTATTAAAGGTACATTCGATATTATAGCTATATTAGGTAACTCAAAGCTTCAACTAAAATACTTTAATACTCAAGGTAGAGGTGGACAATACGATTCCTTCTAGCGAATCAATTCAAATGATTAAATTTCATAAGATGAATCGATTCTCAACCGACCACGCCATGTTCTAGATCATTGCTTGGCATTCGGTAGGTCAACCTGTCTGTGATTTCCTTGGATCACTTAGACAAATTCTGGGGCAGTAATATTCCACAAATAATCTAACTTCTCTTGTGTCTTCGTTTCATCCGTCTCATCTTTCTCTCCCTAACCACACCACACCACCCACCCATTCCCACGATTTCTGAAAGGAGGCTGAAGAGGGCCTTACGCCCTACCCTCTGGCTTTGCACTACAGTGTAGATCGAAGGAACTGCGCTCGCCCACCAGCACGAGTAACTGGCGGGAATGAAACACAAAAATATTTTAGTTTTTATATTTTCGATTATCACGATTCGTTCATTTTCCACGATTCACTATGACGATTCATTTGAACGAGTTACACCGTAAGCAGTAAATCGATGCATGCGATTCTTTTTTCAATCATTGCCCACCTCCAACTCTTGATTAACTTTTGTAGAATTGATGAAACTGTCAAATATTGTAACTCCATTTTAACAAATAAAAACAACAAACACAAATTACAAGAAATGTACATTTCGCCACACAGTGGCTTCTTCAGATGGAAGAGGTAATACCCTTAAACTTAATTACAATAGACTTATATACTAACTTATCGAAGAGGGGAGATCAACTACACATTCTACTAATTGTTTAAAAGTGGATAAAAATTTATATCGTATTAATCCTTAATAGCTAACCCTGCCCTATTAAATTTGTTAATTTCGATGCTTTCTGAAAGATTGAATGTAAACCCTTTCTTTTCTAAATACAAGTTTTTGTAATTTTCATCAAAATTATGATTATTTTCTATCAGTGTTTTGTGTTCATTTATGCGTTCTTCAAAACATCTACCTGCTTGGCTACTATACGATTTATCACGGCTACCACAATAATTTATATACTCCAAATTTTTATTATCGTTGTTTGTAATATCTTATATATTTTTTTAAATATATTTTCATAGCTTATATCATTGAATCAGTGAAATTTAATAAGTATTTTCATATTTTCATTGAAAAAGTTCTTGAATGAATTAAAATGAAAATTTTTGTTAGCCACATATAGATTGACTAAATTTAATGTTCTTCTGTTCGGTTTTTATTTAGTAGGTTGGTTACTAACTATATATTCTAACCATTGTCCTTAACAGTAACATAAATTATGTTTAATTCTTTGTTATAATCTTCTGTAGTCTGTTACGATACTCCCTATATATACATTATAATGATACCCACTTTATATGTACTTGTATTTCATGGTAACACTTATTGATAAGTTCTACATCATCTAACTTCAATGTACCATTTACTGCTTATCAACCTCTCTTCATTTAACTTTAATTAACCGTTTAGTACTTATCATAAGTCTAGCATCATCAACCTTTTTGCTTGAATTCATTTTAATAGCTCATGACAATTAATTAATCCTATGTAACAAGGGATTAGATATTCATATAAAAGACTTCCAACCAATAGCCTCACTTTTAATAATTTCAATTGAATTGTCTGTTGGATAATTATGAAACTTCGTTTAAATTAAATGAAAATATATATAAACAAAATGCTTTTAGATGTTTCAAATATGTTTATTAACACACTCTACATATGTTTCGACTTCCGAAGTCTTTCTCAAGAGTAATAGATATTTACTAAATTTAAACTGTAACTTAATGTTATTTATACAAGAGTCAAAAAGTATTTATGGTTGGTATTGCAAGTAATAAGATGTACAGGTACAAGTATATTAGAGGTAGTTATACAAAGGTATAATTATTTAGGGAAAAACCCTTGTCGGGTTGTAGTTCTTCAGAAATTGGACAATCACCGGTGTGTCTTTGAAGTCGGATTTATCATTTGTTATGTTACAATTATTTATAAAGGCTTTTTTAATTTCGAACTGCTCTAAAATATTTAGACGTTGACCTTTATTTTCTACATGTAATAGGTTGAAGCTTTCTCTGTCGATTTTATGGCCATTTTCATGGCAATGTAGGCTTATGCCTGTAGATACCTTTTTGTCTTTTATATCTTTTTCGTGTTCTTTTAAACGTATGTTGAGATTACGACCTGTTTGACCAATGTAAAAAGGAATACAATCCTTACAGCGTATATATACCACTTTTTTGTAATTTATCGGTTTTTTGTTTGTTGTTTGTTAAAATGCTTTTTAAATTAGTTTTATTGATCAAAATTGTTTTTATTCCTGATTTTTTTAATTCAGTACAAATTTTGTTGTTATTATTACTAGTATAATTAATTAATTTGAATTGTTTGTCTTCTTGTTTACACTTATAAAATTTGCTCAAAATTAGTTTTTCTTTTTGTTTCTAATCAATTCATCAATTAATTTAGTTTTATATCCGTTATTCTTAGCAATAATTTTTATAATGTCAAGTTCTTTCTTATAATTCTGTTGGCTTAATGGGAAATGTAATAATCTGTGAATCAAACTGTGAAAAGTTGAAAGTTTTATTTGCCATATATATATATATATACCTTTGTATAACTACCTCTAATATACTTGTACCTGTACATCATATTACTTGCAATACCTAACTATAAATACTTTTTGACTTTTGTATAAATAACATTAAGTTACAGTTTAAATTTAGTAAATATCTATTACTCTTGAGAAAGACTTCGGAAGTCGAAACATATGTAGAGTGTGTTAATAAACATATTTGAAACATCTAAAAGCATTTTGTTTATATATATTTTCATTTAATCAATAGCCTCACTCGACATCTATGTAAATTACTGCCTGATTATTGTTACTATTATATATTTTGTGCAAGAAATAAATATACTTAGTGTTGAGAAGTTCTGCGATTTGGATTATTATTTATCGATTCTGCTATCAAGCGGGGTTGCAACAAGATATTGGTAGCGTTATGAGTCTATGAAGGGATGAATGAAAAAAGGCTAATTTATGAGATATTGGATGAAAGGATTTAGAATGAATAATAGTGTCAGTGTAAGATGTTTTGTAATAGATTTAAAATGAATGTTTATTGTTTTCCTTCGCTATAACATTTGTGTGTAAATATATCTGGTTAATAAAAGGCAGTAATATAGAGACAATTTTGTAATTTTCTCAATATCTCTAGCACCAATTCGACGAATTTAAGCACAATAAAATGGTATTATCCTTTATAAATTAGAATTGCTTTGAAAATTTTAAAAAGAACAAAACTGAATGGTACATCAACTAAACTGGGGATATAACATAACATGACATAACATATAACATCTTTGTTCGTTCATGTTAAAGAATTTTCCCCCAATTTTCCCTCCGTATTTCGATGTTCTGTGGAGGAGATTTTTAAAAGAACAGCAACACATACTGCGGCAAAAATACATACGTACATGCTCCCATACAAACACATACGCACACGTGCACAGACAGATAGATAGAGGATGCAAGTAAGTAGCATTACTATCCGGGGATTTACCGCCCGTTTGATATTCCACTCGGTTAACTTGAGGAAACAGACTAATATTTGTTTCTCGCTCGCGTCGAGTTTAACACATGTCAGCCGGGTCGTAATCCAATTTTGCCTCTCAAGATGCGAACATGCTCAGCAAATACAAAATAACGCACCGAAAGAGAAGATATAATGGCGTAATGCACTAGTTAATGCTCCTAGTGGCGAATATATTTGATTACCGTCGTATGTAGTCGGTGTTTAATGGATAGCAACGACGCTGTCTAGCGAGTTGAGAGATCTCATAATCTCGAAAGTGTCTCAACGGGACAAAAATATAAATTACATGGACTTTCCACGAAATCATCAAAAACATCCCTTTTAAATGGGCCAAATAACAATATGCCATTAAATCGGCTCGATTCCAGGTCAAATTTTTTCTGTGGCTCCTTTGGACTGTGTAGACTTCACCTTATTCTGTCTTGATCCTGCCCGTTTCATCTCTCTCTCTTCTTAACCAGACTCCCACACACTCCCACGATTCCTAAGGGAGACTAAAGCGATCCTTCCGCCCTACCAACTACTTTACGTCAGAGGTAGATCGCTAGGATACCAGTGGGAGTGAAACACAATATGGTTTTAAGTTTGTCACCTTATTCTTTTTTTTTTACATTTTTTACATACCTATTCAGAATAAACTTAGTTTTATAATTTGGTACACAATAATAGTTTGTTGACAGTTTGTAAAAGCATCTCCAATTTAATGATCATTTTCAAGAATTCTTAAATTACTATGTACAAAGGTTTAATGCTAACATATTTGTAGGTTATTAAAATAAGAATGGTGGTAACTCTATTTATTTCTAACTGGTTGTTCATTAGATGTTCGTAGTTATTTATCGCGTGATTTATTTCGATGAATTCTAATAGTAAAAATTTATTACCTTTCCTATATTACCATGAAGTAAAGAAGGTATTAAAATCCTTTTTTCGTCTAAATATTAAGAATCACAAATACCACATTTTATATTTATCATATGGCTTATAAAGATCTTTCTGCCAGCGCCCACCTGATGAGACCCGTAGGTCGAAACTGGTTGTGGGATTTGGCTTTCGGAATGTAGTGCCTGCTTGGCTTATTTATACGAAAAAAGTATTTTAATACCTTCGTTTTTAGATATGTTATTTTCCTCTATGAATCTTTCGGAATCAACAGTGTAATTCAATGCCGGTAGGGGTATTAGCCCTCGGAGTAGTTGTTACTGTTGATTCCATATTTGTATTTAAATTTATCTTAATATTATTGACATCTATATTATGATTTAGATAGATGTAATGTTCCGCGCAACCTATCTTTCTACCTTTTTTATTAATACAATTTAGATGTTCTGAACCCTAGTT
The DNA here is from genome assembly GCA_963921985.1 of Agrilus biguttatus. NCBI lineage: Eukaryota > Metazoa > Arthropoda > Insecta > Coleoptera > Buprestidae > Agrilus > Agrilus biguttatus. Next base: position 19,160,140 of record OY998126.1, read on the forward strand.
TCAACAGCTATTCCAGTTTGGCCCATATTAAACTTTGTATTTAGTAATTGAAGAACTAACACCTACTGTCTAAAGTTTACTTAATAAATTGTGGAAACAAACAGTGTGTTATTTTATTATTACCATGAGTTTCCATCAAGCAAATTTGGATATGGTTAATCAAATTGAAGAACTCCTGAAAATGATTTTTTAAATCGAAACAATTGCTGACTCGACAACATTAAATTGGCGAAACTTTTCCAGACTGTCTTTTGTTTTCTTAATATTCATTCGCTATATATTCACAAACCACACAACACGATAGAAAGTTTAAATTAAATAATAATTCTTGCTATACCATTTACTATCTTGAAGCCTTTGAAATGCTTCTTTAAATATCTGCTATGTAATATGAGGTTCGTATGACATTTATTTATGAGTCTGAGTGTCGTTAATTCATTTAATGGGTTTTATTTGTTACGAATGACGTATCATCAAGTAGTTATCGTGGAAGAGTTATACAGAGGCGTGGAAAAGGTAGAGCACCCTTTAATTTTATTGCGTTAAAAATGAGGTTAATTTGTTAGGTCCCGAAAGGCCGACAAAATAAGACAAACTGTTTGCTAAGGAAAACGATCGTTTCCCCTAGCGAACTTATGAATTAATAGTTACCTTCTTTTCGTATTATTGTGGATGGTACAATGGTTTAATTTCTTTTGCATATTACGTTTAAAAACTAGCTCGACATTCCCAGGAAGCCGCGGAACCCGGTTTATCATTCTTTTCAAACAAATTTAAGTGCAATAAAACGGAAATTAAAAAGAAAAATGTAGAAGTAAGCTTATTTTCTTATTTGAAAGGGACTTATCTAATGTTATTAATAGAAATAATACCCATGACTAATGGAAGAAATACCTAAATTACTTATTTAAGTACCTAGGTAACAGTACTTAAGCTTTTCTTGAAATTTATATAAATTATTAAACGCCGTGCCCGGAAAAGTAAACATAAATAATAACTAATTTCCCGACTAACACTACGATGCTCCTTGAACAACTATTCGGCGCGCAATTTAAAAAGGCTCGTTTATATTTGATCCACCCTCGTATATCTACACAATTTTCTAAAAATCAAATTACTACAATCTTTTTGTACTATTACTTTTATAAATTTAAATAAAAAACGTGGAAAAACAAAGAATAATGTTTCACAGATATTTATTTTCGACAACTCGACAATATTGTTTCGATCGGACTGCGATATGTAGTGGACAGTAGACTATAATTACTCTTAATAATGATCGCAGTCCGATCGAAACACTATTGTCGAGTTGTCGAAAATAAATATTGGTAAAACGTTATTCGTTGTTTTTTCACGTTTTTTATCTAATTTAAACATGTTTCACAAACGTTGAACTATTGAATCTCTTAATTTATTAATTTAGTTCAATTTAGCATGTTCGTAATAGATATAACGTTTTGTTTCTAAGTTTTATGAACAATAACAAAAAACGTTAATTAGTTTATCTAAAAATTAATCGAAAAATTTAAAGCCTCGCGGAGCAAAATAAATTCCCGAAAATTGTAATTAGACACCTATATTTCATTACATTCAATAATCTTATTCGATAATAAATGGTCTTTTACAAAATTAAAGTGTTTGAGTTATCTGCTTCAACTGAATAAATTTAACGAAGAAAAGAAGAAAATTGAAATTCGATAATGGTTCATAAACTTTTCATTGTCAACGAATTTTAAAACCTTTCTTAACATCAAACGACAAAATCCAATAAATACATAGTTCTTTCTCCAGCTTTGCTTAATATAAAATCGATGCAGTTTTTCACGAAATTTCGTAGCATGTTGTTAATTATTTTAATTGTTAATTAGTTTTCCAATAACAGAAAAAGCGTTTGAATAATCCAATGAAATAATGTTAAATCATTAAAACACCCTTTAAGTCTGTCCTGTTGTCTTTTAGAATAAGTTTTTTACCGGAAAATAGGAAATTTATTACAAAAATGCCCCAAACTATATATTGGACAGACGGAAAGGATTTTTCTAAAACGAACACTAGAACATAAAAGCAAACAGTTTCCTTAAAAATACAAAAGATTCAAATTATGCTAATCATATAATAGAAGAAAATCATATAAATTTAATGATAAATTAGAAATTTTGCACAAATGCAATAAATGTCAAAACTTAAAATTACTGGAAATTTTAGAAATAAATAAACATAAAAAGCTCAATTTAATACTGAACGACCAAATAGGTGGTAATAATTCCCCCCTACTAAATTTATTTTAAATGTATTTCCACGCCCATTAGTTAATTATTTAAACTGTTACACGACACTTTAAGTTCAGTAGAGCATTTATGCTCGCATGCCTGAGGAAGCCAATGTTTGGCGAAACATGTTGCATGTTTGACTAAAATTCGTGAAAGGCTACTTGTTTGGTGTTTTTATTCCTTGAAATATCATCCGTTCAACAGGGTAAACGAAAACTTGGTCAATGTCAATGTTTTACCTTCTCCTTGAACAGACACTCCACACGACTTTAGCACTACGAATAATAAGAAAAGATAAGAAAGCATGGACGACAATTTGGACTTTTTTTTCTCCTACGGGTTCTTTATTATGTGCCTTGCTCCCCTGATATCTATCCCTCCCTTCCCTTGTTCCTACCGTCCCGAACTGAAATTGTGTTTTTCCTGACAGCGAAGATAGCCAGGTAGAGGCTTCGTTATTGATTTTACGTCATGCTAGGCCTTACACTCCGGAGATATGCCCAGGTAACTACACTGCAACTCGATTTCGCTGCTTGTAAGCACCGCGGCGCCGCGTCGTCGTCTCGCGTCACTGATACCGCCACAGCGTCGCCGTCGCATCACTTAAGATGTTGTAAATTTTTTATTGTTTTTATAAGAAAATCGAACATACGGGAATGTTACTTCCTATTCCATTTTGCCTGCCAAATTCATCATTTGTCTAGTTGTAACATATACAGATAATAATACAATAAAATATCTTTACCCATTAGAATTGCGAGTTGATATCAAATATTGTGCCGTCATTTTGCGTCTCTTTTTGCTAACCGCGTATACCAGAGGCGTCATAATAGCAACTTACCCTAAACTATTTGTTCGCATATATTCATCTTTTTATTTTTTAAATATAAATATGGAATCAACAGAAACAACTACTCCGAGGGCTAATACCCCTACCGGCATTGAGATGTGGCTTTCCGTTCGTTGTGCCTACTTGTTAGGACGCGTTCAAAAAGTGAGATCTTTGATCTTAAAATTTAGACGAATAAGGATTTTAATTGCTTCTTTTTTGAATATTTTTATTTTTTGTCTTAATTAGCCTTATTATTCATGCATTCTTTACTTCTCGGATTTTTTGTAATTTTTGCATTGTCATGTGCATTTGCTATCTGTTCCTTTCTTTTGCAATTTATGGTTTTTGTATGTGTCATATTTTTTACCTTCTTGGTATTGTCGTTTAGCCCTATTGTGTAATATTTTCATTGTTTCCAAATGTTCTTTTAGAGTTAAGTTAGTCGATAGATTTATTGGGGGTAATTTTTTGATCCATCGGTCCATTTCCAGGACGTAGATGATGCCCCGACACATAGCTTGCAATGTTGCATTTTTATATGTTAACGTTTCTCTTCCTTTTTTTGTTGTTTCAAGTGTCGGTGCATCGGAACCATCCCCATCTCTGGGGAGCGGTTCTTAAATTCATGTTAAAATAAGTATTTTTACTTTCAAGAGCAGAATCAATTCATCATTCAATTATATTAGATTCAAACCATTCAAACATCAAACATTTTTTGCAGAGATCATTTTAGTGCATTAACATATAGCACCAATCACATCAAGATCTCTCTAAACATATAGTTTCATATAATAAATCATATTCTATAGTTATTTAGTATTTTCGTAAAAAATAAGTAGCAATCACGGCATACAATAAAATTAGTGTGTATATAGTTGTAAATAGTTTGGGTGTCATAAACTTTTAAAACAAAAAGTCCGTTTATTGCATAGGAATCAAAAGAAGTGGCACATCTGTGCACCGGTGAAATAATCTTATTCCATCAACTAATAAACACCATTTGTTTCTTTTATTACTTAAGTACTCTAAATTGTTTAATTGAGATAGAACTCAGTGCGCAAAATTAATTTGGATTGCGTTAGTCGTAATTTATTTGGTTATTTATTGTATTTAAAGCAATCTCCAAAATAATTGTTCTGTTTATGAAAAACTAATAATTAAAATACTTCGTTTGAGCTTATTCCCGTTCGGTTACAAAAAAAAAATGACGACAGCGTAAAAGTATATCGGAAATGTACAAATATTAACAATGTAACTGTATATAAAATTATCTGTAATAATAATAATAACAATAACAACAATAATGTTATTACTAGCGTATTCGTCGATTGGTATCGAAAACTAATTTGGATTGTTAGTAGGTATGTATTAAAATAATAATTTACGTAAATGACAAAGCAAATTTTTACCATTCAAAACCGCGCCTTGACGGGAAAAAAGAGGAAAATGTCTCAAACGCAGAAAACCGCCGAGCAACTTCCTAAGGAACTTATTGTCATTATTAAGCTTTACGAGAAGCAATGGTATCGATCTTTTTGTTACCTATGTTACAGTCACGGACAAATGGAATAACTGACCTTTTACCTATATGTAACATGTAACTCAAACCTTGTGGTGTCAGGACTACTGCGAATAGAATTATAAGCACGCATGTAGTATTAAACTTATGCAAAAAGGTCATCTGTCGGAGACCATTTTAATTCGCATGTCAGTACATAGACGCAAATAATATTTTTTCAATTATCATTATCACAGCTGTTCAGTCGAGCAAATGAAAACTGCAAAAAAATAAACGGAAGCGGCAGTAGAAACAACAAAGTACAGAATGTTTTTTATGATGGCATATTTTCCAACTGGATTGGAGTTTTAAAATATAAAAGGCAGTTCGATTATGTTTCTCTAGTTGCATGCCTGTTATAGAGAAAAAGAAAACACTTCTGTCAACGTGTTATTTCCATTTGATAATACGAGGGTGGATCAAATATAAACGAGCCTTTTTAAATTGCACGCCAGATAGTTGTTCAAGGCGCATCCGGGCGTTAGGAACTTGAAGTGCGGATATTAGGTGGCACGGAAACGACTCGTCGTATTGCTGCGTTCGCTTGGTTAATAGTTTTAACAATGAGTGAGAAAGAGGTTCATAGCAGCGTTGCGCAACGAATTATTATTAAGTTTCTTACACGTGAAAACGTAAAAACCAGTTCAAATTTTGCGCAGATTGCAAGCATAATTCACAATTCGGAAATGAAACGCTTTCGTGGCCACGTGTAAAACTTTGGTGCAAACAATTTAACGATGGGCGTAATCGTGTCGAAAATGTAATCCTCGTCGTCCGCGCACCAGCATATCGCCGGTTAACATTGCACGCATTACAAACCTTATTGAAGGAGACCACCACGCCACTGTGCTTCAGATATCTGGTGAATTCGGCACCAGCTATGAGTGTCCACACATTCATAACGAAAAACCTGCGATTCCGAAAAATTTCAGCTCGTTGGGTCCCCAAGTTGCTAAATGAAGATCAAAAAGTTTTTGCTTTGCTTGAGTTCGCATCTCTCAGGTACTTCTCACTCGATTTAAAGAGGAAGGTGAATTTTTTTTGCACAAAATTGTAACCTGCGATGAGACGTGGGTACACCATTATACTCCAACATCAAAACGAGCAAGCATGGAGTGGCGGCGCAAAGATAAATGAAACCCAATGAAGTCGAAAACACGTCTGTCTGCAGGTAAAGCTTTAGGCAAGGGTTTTTAGGACTGGAGAGAGGTCCTGTTGGTCGATTTTTTGCACGAGCGAAAAGCCATTAATCCAGCCTACTACTGTAACCTTCTTAGTCAGGTAAAACTTGCTTTGTGCCGAAAAAGGAGGACGCACCCCGTTCGTGACGTGTTACTCTTGCACGATAACGCTAGGCCTCATACCGCAGCTTTAACGCAGGCCCAAATCGGTGAAATGCACTGGACTCAGCTGGAACACCCTCCATATAGCACAGACGTATCCCCTTGTGATTTCCACATGTTTGGGCCTCTCAAAGAATCATTAAGAGGCGAGCGATTTCAGACCAATGAATAGATGGAGGCGTTTGTCGCAACTGGATAAACACCTACCCTGCTTCTTTTTATAAAAACGGTATGAAAAAAATACCAATTCGTTGGAGACAATGTATAGACAAACAAGGGGGATATGTCGAAAAATAGAGAAATTTGTTTTTTGTTAAACTTTTCAATATAAATATTTTTTGAACAAAGGCTCGTTTATATTTGATCCATCCTCGTATGTGGATGTCATAATCATTTTTCATTTTTTTTTCATGTCAGTTTCAAGAGACTAAAATAGAAAAATTTCATCGATCCACGGTAGGCCTTTTACAAAAACTCGTAGAAAATAATTAATCACCCTCAGCTGATCAATCACTTACGTTGACGTCGCTTATTTGTGACGGCGTCGGGTCATATCCTATTACAACCATTGTTTCGATATCACAGTTGAAAAGTTCGTCCATTGGTTAATATGGCAAACTTGTAATATCAAATTAATATAACACACACACACACACATCCAAACACACACAAATTTTTATTCGTTCGTAACAAATATTAGGTAACATTTGTAATTAACACAAGTAATTAGTTGTAAATGTTGTAGATCATTCTTGTCAAAGCAAAATCAAAATTAACCGAATCTATTTTACCTATCTCCACATAAATGGAATAACAGTAAACGTTTGTATCCCTGAATACAACAGAAATATTTAAATAGCATTTGCTCCCACGCACAGAAAGCTCGGAGAAAACTAAATTTCCCGCATCAGTTGCTAAGAGTATTTGAAAACAAAGTAGGTACATTCGCTTCCGAAATGTCAATTTACTCCCTTTTCTTTTGAATCTTTTGACTGTCACCCTCGTTATTTACATCCTCAGGTAAGATAAAATTGAAAATGAACCAACGCTTTACAGACTCATCCATGAAACTCAATAACTATATAATTGAAATTAGAACTCTTTATATGCTCTTTATTTGTTAAAGCAGGCTTAAAATGTATACGCGATACAATGTAAAGGTACGGCAGTTATGTTAACATTCCGGGTAATTTTTTAAATCGACAAAAATTAATATTGGACAAAAAAAATAAGACAATGATTGATTTGTTATGATAACATCTTATAATGTAATAAACTCATCTAATACAATGTTATGTAATGGGCATGTCAACCCCCCCCCGTAATTTCAAAATCTAAATCTCCATGGATTTTCTGTTATAATTTATTGACTTAAGACTGTGATAAATCTCCTGAAGTAAATATCAGAGAAATTACTAATTACACAAAAAATAGAACGATGGGATGGTTGATTTACCCTTGTTTATCAAATCTCTTCTGATTTACTTAAGAATAAGACAGGTCTTCTAAAGTTGTGTTATGTTAGGAGCATTTTAATCACCCGGGTAAATATCAAAATCCAGAGAAATTAATAATTACACAAAAAATAGAACGATGGGATGGTTGATTTATCCTTGTTTATCAAATCTCTTCTGATTTACTTAAGAATAAGACAGGTCTTCTAAAGTTGTGTTATGTTAGAAGCATTTTAATCACCCGGGTAAATATCAAAATCCAGAGAAATTAATAATTACACAAAAAATAGAACGATGGGATGGTTGATTTATCCTTGTTTATCAAATCTCTTCTGATTTACTTAAGGATAAGACAGGTCTTCTGAAGTTGTGTTATGTTAGGAGCATTTTAATCACCCGGGTAAATATCAAAATCCAGAGAAATTAATAATTACACAAAAAATAGAAGGATGGGATGGTTGATTTATCCTTGTTTATCAAATCTCTTCTAATTTACTTACGCATGAGATAAATCATATGAACTAGTGGAATGCAACGGGCATGTCACCCTATAGGGTATATTTCAAGACCCACAAGCTATTCATAATTGCGCATTAACTTTACGGGACCCCGACTCTCTAATTTGTGAGGTCGATCTCAGGAATGACGACTCGAGCAAGCCGGTCTCTAGCGCTTCGTGGAAAACAACAGGTGATGCGAGAGATAGATGTGGCGGGGTCGGTGGCAGAGGTTGAAACGGTAGCTGAGTAACAGGGTTGAGGCCAAGGCCACGTGTGTACATAGTAAACGTACGCTTTATTTGTATTACAAAGTAGGGGCTGAAACCTAACGATACTGGGATTGCCCGTTTACAGTGGCGCAAGGTAGCGGAAGAAGAAACCGCACACAAAGATGATATTACTATGCGGTTGTTACTAACATGCTTTATATCCTCCAGCCTGATACCTTTACATACACACACACACATGCCAGCCTGCGGCCTGTACATATTTGTTTACCGATGGAAGCACGAAGAGATCAAATATATTTCATGTGAAACAGAATTTTTATGCATCCATAAAAATATTTTAAACGGTAAAACTTTGAAAATGTAACAAATTAATTACACAAAAAATTTAAACAGAACTTACTGAAACCATTTGGTACCAGTCGTCTACGGGTGTCAGTATCTGGCCAACAACGTCATTAATTTAACATTTTAGTTGACAATTGTCATCGTACTTCGCACACTCCTTCAACATACTTTTAAGCTTAAAAGATTATTCTTAAATTAAACTAAACGATTAACAAATGCTGCTCTATTATACTTTTAAGTACAATAGCGTCTGGATGGTGATAACGTCAAGCCGATTAAAATTCCACAACATCTGATTAAAGCAGAAGTGCATACAGCAATAGACATTTATGCCGATATGCTTTTTCATAGTAGTGTGTATGTTAAAGATTTCAAATGCACCTTCTACTTACTGAATTCTTAAATATTAATAATAGCGCCAATATCATCCTCGTATCAGCCATTAGGCATTACTCATTTTTTCAAAGTAATGAATGTTTACTTCTTCTCGATAGGGTTTAGCTCATTGCATAAAGTGCTTTTCAGGGCAATTTAAAACAACATTTCTGTATAAGCCAATGCTGCACGTGAAATTTTGACTTTTTTCGATTTTGTTAAAACAGGCTCAATTTGCGGAGTTACTACGCGCTCATTTCAAATTTGCTTGCAAATCTATTTAGGCCATCAAATAGAGCATACTTTTGTGCATGAAGTACCATTTTTGGATTTCTTAAATAAAATTGCTAAGCGTGCCAAAATTGGCCACCAAGTTTTATCTTTCTTTCGATTTTATTAAAGAAAACTTCAATTTGCCGAAATACTACGCGCTAATTTCAAGTTTGCTTGCAGATCTGCTTAGGCCACCGTAAAGAGCATATTTTTGTGAACGGAGTACCATTTTTTACGAAATGTTAACCTAGGAATGAGTACTGTTTTATTATACAGTATTTCAACATCACGTTTCATTCTTAATACATTTATTTTGATAATTTAAGTATATAATTGTGCCTGGTGTTAGTTATTGTAGTTAATTATCCACTAATTGATACATTTTTTGTTTTATACTAATTGTTTTGTTTTTCTATTATTTGCATTTACAATGAGTTATAGTAGTTTGATTTGTTATATAGTTTTCATTAATATCTTATTTAAAAAAAAACAATAATTTGAAATAAATCATTTATTAGTTAATGAAATTAATACAAAATATTTCATTACTTTTTCATCATTTCTAATTGGATACAAATGATGGTCTACAAATGATCTAAACACCCTGTAGGTCTATTTTCGAACAATTTTATAGGTCTTCTTACTGCTCACACTGTGCTCTACTAAAGGTCCCAAGCATAATGATTGAAGAATATACTTTCCTTGTTGAATGGTCTATTTAGGCATGCACCCTTCAAGCATTATGAACTTTAAAGAAATACAAAAGTTAATTTCCCAATTTTTAAACTTGTCTCATTAATTCACCTAATTACAAATCATTCCACTTCATTTTGTGCAAACTAACTGGAAGTAAATTTCGCGATTTATCTCGCAACTATTTCCCTGAAAGAAAATGGCTTCCTTTTAGGCATAATTTATAATGCTACTTAATGAATTCTATTTGATTCCGGCAAGAGTTGCATCATAACTTTAACAGCCAACTCACTAGAAACTAATTTAATCTGCATTGTGTAATGTATAGTACTTTTTATGCTTAAAACCCATTATCACTGTTTAAAAGACTTTAGAAGAATTATTCACTTGCATAAAGAGACTAAAACAGTTGTTTGAGGAGTTAGTTTAATTTCCTTAAAACCATACTAAACTCGATCGGTTTATAGTAAGTACTATTTGAATCAATTCCATAAACATGATATCTCCTTGGTAATTATTTCATCTAAAGACTAAAATAGAAGTAATTACCTGAAAAACACTAATTTTAAAACTGAAGTAACTCTTACTCATAAATGTTTTACCACTTAAACAAAATTCAGGAATTCTCTAATAAGAATTTTTCTCAACTCTGCCCATTGAAACGATATTTATCAAAATTTTATTCTTTCAGCCGGGACACATGAACTCTTGAACCATAACTTGCATGTTTATAAGTTAACACCTACTAAATCTTGTGTCCTCATATTTCTTCATACATACACAAATGATCTTATGGACATCATTTTCAATACCTTTTGGAGGATTTTCTTCAGATATCTGGACCTCTGAATTTTTGAAGTATGCTGGAAGTGATTATATCTTAAGAAGAAAAAGATTATGTTAGTAACAACAACAGAAGAAAATAAGTAATGACTTAATTACCTTCAAAAGTAACACCTATTAAAACTAGAGCTAATTGACTTAGAACAGTCTTTACAGCAAAAATGTTCTAATATTTTTAGGTTATGTCAATAACAACCCTGAAATTAACAGTTGTTTCATTTGGCTGCCAGGAACACCAATCCCAAATAAATAAAACCCTCACTTTGGCTTAGTTGAACTACACATACGATACATGTAAACTACCACACAGAACGCCAATACCTAATTATAAAAACCCTAGATTTACAAAACGGCAACTCCTTATAATAAAAACCCTAGAACGCAATCAGTTGAACTACAATCCCTGTCGTATTTAAAACTATTTGAATATAAAAAGTTGCAAAAGCGAGCCAGTTCGATCAAAAAACGAATCTATTTATTTCTTTTCTATTTGTTTGCACACTTATGTAAAATGCCAAAAAAAAGAATTCAATTTTATGAAGAGGCTAAATCTGTTGTTTGAGGAGTTCAATATCCTCGGAATCATCCTAAAGTTGTTCGGTTTATTGTGCTATTTGGATGAAATTGATAATCATGATATCTGTTTGATGATTATTCAATTTAAAGACCACAATAGAAGCAGCAACCTGAAAAACGCTGATTTCAAAACTGAAGTAAGTTATTTATAAACGCTTTATCACATAAACAAAATTCAGGAATTCTCTAATAAGGAATCTTTTTCAACTCTCGCCATTGAAAGGATATTTATCGAAATTTTAATCTTTCAGTCGAGAAGCATCAACTATTGACCGAATGATTTTATGGACGTCATCGTCAATATCTTTCAAAACGATCATGTTATAGTAAGGACAATTGAACAGTGTAAGTAATAACTTTATTACCTTTAAAAATAATCCCTATTAAAACAAGATAATTGCAGAATAGTGATTGAGAATATTTTAGAATGGTCTTCACAGAAATGTTCTGACATCTTAAGGTTATGTCAATAATTAGTCTGAAATTAGCAGCTGTTTCCTATGGTTGCCAGGAACACCAACCCCAACTAAATAAAAACCCTAGGTCTGGTTTAGTTGAACTACACGTATGTCACATGTGAACTACCACACAGAACGCCAACACCTAATAATAAAAACCCTAGACGTACAGAACGGCAACCCCTAATAATAAAAACCCTAGACGCACAAGAATGGCAACACCTAATAATAAAAACCCTAGGTGGTAATCAGTTGAACTACAACACTAAGAAATCATTTTTCTAATTAATTTTCAAATATCAACGAAGTATTTTTAGTATCTTAGTCATTTTGTAGACTCCTTTAAGCGTCAATAACATTTATTACTATTGCAATTTCTTTAAACATTATTTATATTCTACAATTCCTTTTCGGAAAACTTTTGATGTTTGAAAACACTGTTGCAGAAAATTGTTCAATTAATTGTTGTTGTTAACACATAAATATGTTACAAAAGGGTTTCATTTAACATATTATAAAAACATATTTGTATTGTAATGTAACTGTTGTTGTTTGTTATTATAAAAGTTATTAGCAACGTTTAAACTTAATAAATATCTAGCTAACATACTTTTTATTTATTTTATATAGTATCTGTAGATCGAAATCATTCAATGAAAAATATTCTTCAGCTTTTGAAGATACCTTTATAAGGTGAATCAACTTTGTAAAGTTCTGTCTTTTTAAATAAATGTGCGATATTGTAAAGTTGGATTCATTCTAAATAATTATGGAATGTAACATTTCAAAGGTCAACGAAATTAACCATCTGAATAATTCAGTTGCTTATTTAGTTCTTCATATTTAGCAAGGTCAGAAAAGCAAGAACGTGTCAAATTTCAATTAAGTGTGCTGAGATACAGAAGAAATAATTGTTTTACCATATATAACAGGTAAGTATCACTACATTTTTATTTAGTTTCATCCTAGTGAAGTAATATACTTGTTTGGACAGAATGTGGAAATATTAACGTGTCATATGAATTTCAGTAAAGTTCATATAAGATTTGGTATTTTAAATTTACTATAGCGACATCTAGGAATGAGTAGCAAAGGCTTTTAATTACAGGTTTCTGTACATTTTTACAGGGTTCTATAATCTCATATAGTTTCTTATATTTTAGTATCTTACTCTCTTATTTAGTTTCTTATATTTTAGTATCTTACTCTCTTATTTAGTTTCTTATATTTTAGTACCTTACTCTCTTATATAGTTTCTATTTTAGCATCTTAATCTGTTATACATGACCATGCCGGGCCTTTGGCCCGGCATGTATTAATCTACTCAACCTACTGGGATCGGCGCAGATACTATACTTCCACCCACCCACGAACCCCTCATTTGAAGTCTTTCGTTCCATTAGAAATGGTTAACAAAAGACATGGAAAATGGCGAATACCCCACCTGACGTATTTTAGCGGAACTAGTGTTTTGCCATCTGACGGGCATTAGTGGAACTAGTATTAATATTTAGAACTACACCCTTGTTTAAATACTAGTTTCACTATTACCTGACAATGGCACCATTTGTTGGGTACCCAAAAAATACAATAATGCATTATTTTTTATTGAAATAAATCAAACTACACTAGATGATATTTATACGATTAGAAACATTTAAATACTAAAAAGATATTAAATACTGTCTTACAGCTAACACATTACAATAAATGTTACATTTAATTTCATGTTAACTACATACTTTTAAAAAATTAATGATAATAAAATACAATCATAAAATCATTCATAAAATTACTCTAACATTGTTTTATACTCTAGAGGATAATAAAAAACGAAACAATTGTATATTTATTATTAAATAGATTAAATCTAACTAAAATTAAAATTACCTTATTCTACAGCTTACACTAAATAAGCAACACCATATATCAGTTTTATTAAATAAATACATAAATATCTTAAATTAAAACTTAGGATTATTTAATTGCGGTTTTAAATAGCAAAGTTCATTGCATGCAAGTGAAATTTTTATAAACTTATTAAATATGGGTAAGTTATTTTGTAATAAAAATTTTGCTTTTGAAAACATTAAACATATTCCTGATTTTACAATAACACAAGTAAAATATCCAGGAGGTGATTTCTTACTGTTGTAAATGCCTCCACGTAGTCTTTGACCTTGTCTGTGGGTGGAACGGGGCCAAATTGGCAGGCAGGATCTTGATCTACTTCTTTCTAAAATTTATTTTATTTAGTAACTTCTAATTAACAGAACTAAAGTAAATATTTCATTAATGAATTTATTGGAAAAGACAGAAGTTATAAGTCTGCAGAAAATACTACTTTTGATAAATTGCACCAAAAAGGGCCAATTCTGGCAGTAGATGAAGGGTTTATTTCTTACTATTGAAGGTGCAAGTAATTTTTCCCGCTTCCTCGAAAAGTTCTGAGTAACCAGTTGGACCCAATTTCTAATGGAGAGACAAAACTAATTAAGTAAGAAATACGCTTGCAATTTAAGATCTATGATGAAAACAATGAATACTTCACATAGAAAGCGTATTTTCTACTTAAGTAGTTTTATGATTGATTAGTTGTTACCTAAAACAAATAAATGTTAAAAACTGTGTTAATAAAGAACCATCACACTATAATTAGCATTTTCAAATGAAAATATAGTATTCTATACAATTTTGAGATATAATGACTCAAATTAACTGTATTATAAGTAATTTAAAAAAAACTGTCTTATTTTTAGTTTTTCTAGTTATAAAGTTAATCTAAGTGCGAAAATTGTAATTATTATTAAAAAGAAAACAAGACAATTGAAATGATAAAATATAACACATATAAACAAACTAACAGCTGAAATAATGATTTTATCAGAAATAGTCTAGTTTTACATACTATACATTTATAAATGTATACCTATCAATAAAAGTAAATTTTTTAATAGAGCCTTTTAGCAATTAAAACAAACACTATTATTTACATGAAAAGAGAAAGGTTATATTTTCTATATTCTTTCTACTTTATTTTATACTTTACCCATATAATTACCATGACGAAATACAAGTACTTTTGAGTCTTGTTCCAACAGGGAAGAATTCAGGATGATGTCCAGTTAAATATGCAAACGTCCCCATGAAAATCTACACAGAGAAATAGTTACATAAAAATGTAATCCATCCTGCACATATAAATAAAATAAAATATAAGTAATACTTACAATATAAACATGTAAATTACGAAAATAAGACAAAATAAGTAGGTGAAAACAATAATAAATATTGAAAAAATTATAACTATTATAAGAGAAAATTCTCGAAGACCGAGAATAATAACCATTTCAGGTTTTTAATACCTAAACACATAGATATGCAATATTTGAGAAAGTGACATCATAGCTGGCATGAAGTCAATGACAGGGAATGAAATATCTAGTAATGATTTCAATGAATATTCCCTATACCTTGCTGGTCATGGGAGGACCACTCCTTATGATTGACTTGCTGCAATTACAATCGTGTTAGTCCCACGATGCCTGAAATTGATCACTATGATTTTAGGTTTTTAAAACCCAAAGTCATAGCTTTAAGAAAGGAACGTCAAAGCTGACAAAGTCAACGACAAAGGATTGGGAGTTTGGTACTAATTTAAATTAAATCCCTCGACCATTACTGGTCAAGGGTGGACTGCATCTTTAGGTCGTGAAACCCAAGACAGCAGTCCCCAAAAAAGTCGTCAATTGACACGAAGTCAATGACTACGATGACAATCGCAGGTCAGGCCTTCACCCTACTGACCTATTGCAATTGCCACCGTGTTGGTCCCACGATGCCTGAAATTGATCACTATGATTTTAGGTTTTTAAAACCCAAAGTCATAGCTTTAAGAAAGGAACGTCAAAGCTGACAAAGTCAACGACAAAGGGCTGGGAGTTTGGTACTAATTTAAATTAAATCCCTCGACCATTGCTGGTCAAGGGTGGACCGCACCTTTAGGTCGTGAAACCCAAGGCAGCAGTTCCCAAAAAAGTCGTCAATTGACACGAAGTCAATGACTATGATGATAATTGCAGTAAGTCAAAACAATGTTGGTCCCACGATGTCTGAAATTTAAGTGGTCGTTGTTCAAACTCAAAAAAAAAATATCTACATCATGCCAGCCAAATGATGATCGTCTTAATACTAATTTAATAAACTTTACGCAATTGAAAAATATGAAAAATTAATTATCGTGCACAAATTTTTTAAAACATTAATTATCAGTTTTTTGAATTATTTTGATATACATTTATTTAAGCAATAGAGTTATCCAAATATTATTTTTCAATTTTGTTATTTGTATTTTCAATTTATTTTGTTTTTGTTTCAAATACTCCTATTATAGGAACGTATCCATTTAGTCACCGTTGTATGTTAGTATGTACAAAACATGTCACTTACCTATTTGAAGATATTCAAATAAATTTTCATTCCCTGAAAGGAAAATTCCTATTGAACCTACATATTTATGACCTATTACCTGAAGAATTAATATATACGAAATATTCAAAATAATTCCCAAATGATTTATATTAAGTATTTAATAGAATTTAAGAAACAGGTCATAAAATAAATCGTCAGAGTATTTTAGGTGCATTTTAGTATAATAAAAAAATAAATAAGAACTCATACTTATGTCAAAAAAGAATGGAAGATAAAGATAAAAGTTTTGTGTTCGCCAAGGCAAGACAGTCCCATACAGTATATCGATGTTTCCAGACCCACCTCTTTATGTAACGATCGAAGGAAGTTGAAGATGTACCTGCTGTGGTATCAGGAAGCGTAACCGACATCCGTCATCTACCATCAACTGATGTTCCCTTTAGTAGGCCTTCAAGAATAGCGATAAACAGCCAGCTTATCCACATTCGTCTTCACCAAACATTATACGGTGATAATTCAGTATGATTAATATAAAAAAATACAATACCTACCAATTACTACTCAATGATTAGTGTAACGAACGTGTCGGCCAAACCGCTCACCGTGAATAAAGTGACCGCGAAGGCCTGGCGGGAAGCGCCCCCCCTTCTGTCTGATCCTATCAACTCCACATTTTGCGTGATGATATGGGACGGAACGGGAGATTCTTCCACTTTGAAACCGCCCCACAGTCGAAGGAAGTCTGAGACCCTAAACCTTAAGGGTGTAAAAAAATGTAGCCAGCAAGCCAGTACATTTTTTTACACCATGTCAGGCGTTAGGTACCATTATAGAGAATGGCCAAGGAAAAGCTGAACCGGGGCGAGTCAGGTAGCCGCAGCATCCGTCGTTCTCCCGCTCCCCAGTTGAATGAAAATGAAAACGATAGGGTCTAGAATGCCCTAAAAGTTCTTTAATTAATTAAATCTAAAAATACACCGTTTAACATAATTTGTTGTTATTTTAAGCAAAAGAACTTTTAAGACATACTAGTTGTTTTGTTCCTCTCTTGACATAGTAATTACCCTACTCCGAAACTAGACGTGGTATTTATTCATTTACACAATTACTTTCAACTGAACCGGAGTAAATTAATTAATTAATTTAATAGAGATTTGTTACTAAGACGACTATTTTTTAACTGTTTCTTTAGCTTCAAAAGTTCAAAAATTATTGTAGTTTGTAAAAATTTTAACAGTTGACTTTGTTGCTTGAATATTTCTCAAGCGTCTCAATTATAAAATTTCCAATAAAACGTCTAGACTGATTTTCAGATGTAGTTATTAAAATAATCAAATTTACAATTTTCAACGTCAATTGGTTTATAAAGAAAATTAAGTTGGTTTCAATAAATATTAATTTAATTTTTCAATTTTAATTAAAAATATATTTTCTAAATAAAATCCTAGCTATAATATTTTGTATTCAAAACTTACCTACTTGATGATCTTGATGGACGAAACCAACACCATTCACAAAAAGTATCAAAATTTTTACCGATTTGACAAAGTTTGCAACTACATTAATTTCTTTTCAATAGCGAAGAATTATCTTAAGGATGCAACAACAAAACAGTTTGCTAAACATTTTTTTACTATTTCCAGACGTATTGTTATATTGTTAAAAGAACTTTAGCAGGATCTATTTGAAATATAATAAGTATATAAAAAATATGTTGATATCTATGTTGACTGTAATTGATACAAATTTAACACTGTACGTGTAACAGAAACATACTTATATACTATTTTTAAATATTTAACATTGAAGTGTATTAAATAAATATACCAAAAGTAAAAGTAATTTTCAACAAAAAAAGTTGTTAAATTTTTAAACACTGTAGCCATCGTTATTTTTAATATTTTCAAAATGTTTGCTGTAGATTGTTTTTACACATCATTAAGATAATTCTCGTCTAAATTCAAGCTAATAGGTTTTGGAAAATTAAATTACTACTTTAGATATAAAATAATAAAATAAAGTTAATTGCAATACAAAGAAAGGATTTAACAAATTTTACAAAAAACTCATAATGTTAGTTGCAAACTTACTTTAAACGCATTCCAAAACGAACAGCACAAATGAAAATTAACGAAAAAGCATCGCAGTATTTACCGCGATTAATAATACGCCTTCAAAACCTTAATGAATGGATACATTTTTATCTTTTAGCCATTTTTTAATTTTAATCCGACTTTCTTCTAAAAATGTTAAATTTATAAACATTTAATCGTTAAAAACTGAAGTTATTGTTGTTACTTTGAATTGTGTTTCATTGCTGAGTTAACTTTTATGAAACCGAACTTTCGTTATAATAAAAAGAACTATGTATATTACGGTGTTTTTGTTGTATGTTATTAATTAAATATAGATTTTCTTTTATAAAATAAAATACGTTTTTTATAGAGTAATTGTATGCTATAGAACCGATCCAACGTTCTTAAAAATTAATTGAATAATCCACAATTTTTAAAATAAATAATATTTAAACCAACACATCTTTGAAAATACTGAGTTGATAAATTAAGTACTCAGGACATATATATTTTTTTTTTGAAATTTAATTCTCTACAACATATTTCAATGACATTTCAAAAAAAAAAGAGACTATAACATTGACCGAAAACAATCAAAAAGAAAAATTAAAAACACCTAAATATACCTCTATATACGTAAGAAGTTTTAAATAACTCCTCTTAAAACAAAAAAAGGTTTCTCGTTTTAGGAAGAGTAGACCGCCAAGATAACTTTACCATGTGTACAGCTACAGTGGCGTAACAGATATTTTTTTCAGTGGGACGTATAACTTGAAAAGAATGTAATTAAACTAATTCCACCACGTTTTCTCTATATAAAAAAACCGCTCAAAAATCAAAGTAGTAGTAGCATTTATAAATGTCTGTGTATCAACACAGGATAATATTGTATATATTTGCATTTCAAAATTATGTACAACAATTCAGAAACCATAAGAAAATATAAGCATTAAATCAAGAATCAAAATTTATTTATAGTATATGAAATTAATCTGTGGGAAGAAACCTCTATTTATATAAGAGTAAATTATTAACTTAAATGGAATTCCTAGCAACAAAAAGATATGCATCCACTATTTTTTAAACAGGTAAACAATTTTGTTTGTTTTTTGTCCTGATATCTTAAGGGAGCTCTGATGACATGGGACCCCAGTTAACTTGACTATCCAACCCGTCGGCAGTTACGCCACTGTATAGGTACACAATTACTAATTAATTAGAAATAAAAAATTCAACTTATCTTTTGAAAGTTGCGACAATGCATCCAAAATTAAACAGATTTCAAACAAGTCCTCCAATTCCAATCGTTCTCGTAGCCAGGCATTTGGTATGTGCCACGAGGCTGTGTTAATTTTGGTTACCAATATTTTTCCTAAAAAATAAAGAAAAAAAATCCATAAATTGGTATAAATTGGTATGGTGTTCTAATAATAAACCTACAATTAACAATACTAATATCTAAATGGATTTGGTTGTTTCTCACAATAAAGTTTAATTTAAAATTTGTTAGTATCATTAAAAAGTGCACACCTTTAATTAATAAAAAAGTAATGATGACAATTACTTTGAATTTAGCTCATTGTTTTGTGATAAAATATTTGCTTATTTCAGCTAAAATTTACAATTCGCACGAAAATTCTGCCTTTTGTTTAAATTTTTAAACTATTATCCATGTTCCTAATCTCATTATCAAATAATAATAATTCTCGTGAATGATCGTATAATAAATTTGACAATTAGGTATCTAATATTTACTATAACATAATAAGATAAATTTACCTTAAACCAAACATAATTCCTTACTAGTATCTCTACTGAACAATAAAACTGTTACTAACATGTATAAAGAAAGCACCGTACCATCTGCTCACATTCACTAATCTCGACAAAAATGTGGGCAAAAAACAGAAGAACTGCTTATCGTTAACATTATCTGACGAACATTCTCCATTGACAAATAGCAATAGCTTTGAAATGTCTTACGATTAGAATCATTTACAGGGTGTGACCAAAATTAAGTCGCACAAAGGGAACACGCAAATACAAAATGGACGGATGACATACTGAAGGACCATAGCTCGCAAATTTAAGAACTGAAACATCCTCAAAAATACCATTACTAACTATGCCAAATATGTCCTCAAAAATTTGAATATTAATCGATTTGGAAAAAACACATGACCCATTGCAGGGCCGCAGTTCGTAAACATAAAGTCCGAAAAGAGCATCCACTGCTGTATACAAAAAATACAAACTTAATTGTCATAACAACAAAATTAACTAAAAATTTTAAACTTAAAAAAGCGCACGTGAATTTTCGATCTAATAAACAATTACTTTGATCAATCCAAAATGAGAAATTTATGTAAAATTCTATGTACAATCTTCTGGTGGCAACAGTTTCTAACTATTCTTTGAATTAAAACACATTCAGTTATTGTAACACGAAAATTACGTAAAAGTTTTAGACATAAAAACGCGCACGTGAATTTTCCACCTATTAAACAATTATTCCGATAGTGACAACTAACGAAATCTATAGAAAAATTAATGTACAATCTTTTGCTACCAACAGTTTTTGACTACAGTTTGTTTTAAAACAAATTTAATTGTTAAAACACGAAAATTACGTAACAGTTTTAGACGTAAAAACGCGCACGTGAATTTTCGACCTATTAAACAATTATTCTGATAGTGCCAAATGACGAAATTTACAGAAAAATATATGTACAATCTTTTGCTAACAACAGTTATTGACTATAGTTTATATTAAAGCAAATTTAATTGTTAAAACACGACAATTACGTAACAATTTTAGACGTAAAAACGCGCACGTGAATTTTCGACCTATTAAACAATGATTCTATAATTGCAAATGATGAAATTTATTTAAAAAGGTATGGTGAAAGAACTCACAACTCTAGCAGCAATCGAGTTAGTTAGTATCATTTCTTCTCTGTCAGGGGAGTGGCCAAATGATGCTCCTCCAAAAATATCTGCAATAAGATGAATTATTAATTTTTGAACTTATATATGTAACAGTCTTAATTTTAAACTTCATTGGCATTGAAAATTGTAATTAAAAGGGTACTAGTAACATCATGAACTGATCATAGTGGGAACCTTTTTTGAAAATGAGTCGAAAATTAATTAAAAATATAATAATACAAGATTGACACCTACAATTTTATTGGATTGTAGATAGATTAATTATACAAGCTTATAGTATGCTACGTTAATTTTGCACATTGTAGTTATTACAAAAAGAATTTGTCTATTGAATGTCTTAATTCAACGACATACCAAAACTTCACACATTAGAAATGTATAACTTGAATTAACCCTAATTCAATATCTTTTTATAATTATCAGCGTTTTTTCTACTATACACGAAGAAAACGTTTAGTATTATCGTCATGAAATCTTTATAAAGCCGTTAGTACAAGGACTGGTTGGATATAATTTGATAAAAAGTTTGTTAATATTGAATTAATGGTTCTACAAATGTCTTCATTGAAAACGTTCTACAAATTACACTTTCAAAACGTAAAGCATGTTATATGAATTTAAAATTATACAATGTGTACAATTTCGGTAAATTTTATTTTATTTATTCAATGCAATGAGATCAAACGTGCAGTTTACGTTTAAAAATATGAAAGTAATATAAAATGAATGTTTGTAGTTCATTTGACTAGGTATATTGCTACAAACAAGAATGATCAAATGAATAATTAGAAGTAAATTTTATGTAATATCTGTAATTGTATAAAAACTAAAAACTACAATTTCATTAATGTTACTAGTTAAAATGATAAATTTTGA
This sequence comes from Agrilus biguttatus, assembly GCA_963921985.1. Classification (NCBI taxonomy): domain Eukaryota; kingdom Metazoa; phylum Arthropoda; class Insecta; order Coleoptera; family Buprestidae; genus Agrilus; species Agrilus biguttatus. The sequence continues at coordinate 19,182,221 of OY998126.1, forward strand.
TACTATTATATTCAATTTTTAGTTTACTTACATCATCTTATATGTAAAATGTATAAAACGTATAAATGATAAAAGAAATACACCTTTAATTAACAAAAATGAAGTTACGGAATGAAATTTCACGACAGAAAACATTGTAATGAAGCTACTCGTTCAGTTTTGTTTGAACTAAAAACACAAAAATATTTAGAAGTAATTTAATCACAAAATCGGAAATTTTTCATTGAATCGTGCTGTTCCGTTCGTAAAAACGGCCTAACTAATTCTACCAAGTAAAGACGACCTACGATGCGCTTTAAAATAGTAATGGAACACCAATACAATAATATCTTAACTTTTAATATATAGGGTCATTCAAACTGAGTGGTACATTAGACGTTTTAGGGAAACTAAGCATGTTGCAGATTTGAGTTGAGAGTAGGGGTTATCAAAGATGATCTATTCAACTAAAACAATTTCAACTGTTGAGCGCTTCCGGTTATACCGGAAGTTGATGTCAACTTTCTTATTTTAAATGGAATGGTATATTTTTTACAAGTTTACGATGAATTCGTATGAAACATAAAAAGTTAAGGTGACTTTGATAACCAACTTGTATGCCTATATGCCTACGATGAATAGATTTTGAGATAATTTAATTTATTGGAAAAAAGATTGCACCGCAACCCAAACTATAAAAAGCTCTAGTCATAACCCATAAAAAATGAAACGACTTAGAATGTTGAAATTAGTACTAGTTATAGCCAAGTCATAAAGCTGACATTAATATTATACCAAAACTAAGCTTTATAATTTATACAAGGCGTTCAGAAAAAAAAAACAAAGTTTAAAAACTTCAAACACGAATCACTTCATTTTTTCAAATGAAATGCTACTGTTTTATTTGAAAATTTTTGAATAATTTTGAATTTTTTGCAAGACATCCAATGTATCGAAAGAGGGTAAAAAATTTAATCGAATGACAAAATAAAATATGAAAAAATGAACATTGCTTAAAAAATCAACATAATATAGGTATAAATAATTGTATATTACTTTATTGCCAACCTAAAAGCAGAAAACTAACTCATCTAGAATTCCTGGAAATAAAAAGAGCCTTAACGAAAAAGAAAAATATTGTTAATAACCAAAAAGAACTGTATGTGTTAAATACTCCACTCCTCATAGATTTATAATAACATAATTTTAAGTATATATATAGGATATCTTGCACATTTTGACTTAGTATAGTTGTACTCTAGTTAATGGTTACTTAGCCGAAACAATTGTCGAGTGTATCGTTACAATAAATTGTTGAAGTTCATTTGTTTAATTTTACAATTTTATAAAAAAAATGAAGTTGTTCGTGTGTGAAGTTTTTAAACTTTACAATTTTTTTCTGCCTGTGCAAATTATAAAGCTTAGTTTTGGCATAACGTTAACGTTAGCCTTATGACTTGACTTGGCTATAACTAGTAAAAATTTCAACATTCTAGGTCATTTCATTGTTTATGGAAGTTATGATTTTTTATAGTTTGGGTTGCGGTGCAATCATTTTTACAATAAATTAAATTATCTCAGAAACTATTCATCGTAGGCATATAGGCATAAAAGTTGGTTATCAAAGTCACCTTAATATTTTATGTTTCGTACGAATTCATTGTAAAATCGTAAAAATATACCGTTCCATTTAAAATAAGAAAGTTGACATCAACTTCAACATCAACGGTACAACCGAAAGTGCCCGACAGTTAAATTATTTTAGTTAAATAGATCATCCTTGATGACACCTACTCCCAACTCCCAAATTTTCAAATCTGTAACATGCTTAGTTTCCCTAAAACATCTAATGTACCACTCAGTTTGAATGACCCTGTGTGATATCTATAAATTTATAATTAAAAACGAACTTCTCATATCTAATAACTTGAAATAAAAAGTAAATTTTTATTTGTTAGAGAGTACAACGTGTTGTGTTTATGAGCACTTTATTGTTTTAAATCGACCAAGTTTGTCGTCATGGTATTGTTGCTGATGTCAAGCATTAGGCTTTTTAATTGTTGCACTATTGTTAAAGATGTTGTACAGTACAGTTCGTTAATTGTTATAAATCGCACTTTTCTAATTATAACCAACCAAGGGTTTACAAGAAAAATAATAAAAAACAAATCGTTGAATGAGGGACAGCAGCGTATTAAGAAGTAGTAAATATCAAATTAAAAAAGAACGAATAATTCGACTAATTCTGTTGAAGGACTCCTTAAATCATTTACGTGATTTCTGACTTTTTTTTGATACAGGATAAATTTCTACAGTAATATTTTGATTTTTCAACTTGCTAACGAACGGCCAAATTAGGAGATTCGATCTCATGAACAGGACCGCACTTGAAATTTCATAGCTCTGCAAGGCCACCTTCCACACACATACAACCATATGATAGTAACAGTTTTTGAGTTTCGTTTGAATTAAAGGAAATTTTATTATTATAAACCGAAAATTTAAACTATGGCCCTTTAATCCGAATTCCGTCCGTGAAAGCCTTTATTTTTTAAATAATACATATTATTTAATGGAACCACAATACAAAAAATTAATATTACCTATTTTTTCTTGTATTTCAAATTTCTCATTTTATTTGGTTTAGCAACTTCACTTTCATTTTCATCGATGCAATAAGTTATCAGTAGTAAAGATTACAATTACTTTATATAATTTATTAAATAAAAGCGTAACTTTAAATTAACTCATTATCTCAGTAAGATTTATCCGATTTATTCCCGAATTTACATAAATAGTAGTTTTTTCACTCAAAATTAACACAAGATATCCAGAAATATTCCACATAAAATTATTATGATTTATGTATTCATGTATATTCACTTATTTAGGATGAAAACTTTTATCAATATTACATCTCCACTTCAATCAATCAATTACGTCCTGAATAAAAAAATACCTGTATATTTTTTATCACGACAGGTTTCGGAATTCGAAGTCTCATACTATTCTTATACTACATACCCACTTACTGTACAATAAAAATTAAATAAGGTAGAAATATTCAGAAAGTCTTACTTGTAAATTTCAATTTTTATGGTAAAAGACTCGTATGTACTATGCACATTATATACAAATAATCGATCCGTATGCATAATTAAACATGTAATTATAATTTACAAACATTAAATGATTCTACCTACTTACCTATCATAAACTCCTAACTGGTCAAAACAATTCTATTATTTTATATTTAACTATGTATATTTAACTGTTCTTGTCGTATTTATGTAGAGAATGTTTCACAATGAACGAACAACCGATATAAATTAGACACAAACCAATTATTTCTTTCTATAAAATTTAAAATTCGCTTTCAACGTTGAAGTGATATCAATATACTGAAACCTTTTCCTTGCCCTACCCAAATGAACTATTCCAATGTCATAAGCAATATAAAAAACTCGAGATAAGCAGCAAGCTCGGAATGATGCAATTCACCCAAAACCATCAAAAGAATTTTTTAATAAAACAAAATGTCTTGAAAATCGAAATAATTCCTTTGGTATCTTTATATTAATTACGCAGTTTAATTAAATATTGTAATTTTTAACATTATTAATGTTTCCAACAAAAGAATGTTACTAAAAACCGTGGGTCAGTTTCCATATAACCATAGTTAAACGTAAATAATTAAATTATGTTTCAATAGGGTAGACATCCCAATTCCAATGAATACTCGATTTAAAGCAAGGCATAAATAATTTTAAATTAAATAAATTTTATTTGAAATTGTTAAAACTCGACAATTACGTAACAATTTTAGACGTAAAAACGCGCACGGGAATTTTCGACATGTTGAACAATTGTTTCGGTAGTTTCAAAAGGTTGGGTTTATATCAAAATACCTACAGATTCTCCTGGTACAGATTTTGAGTTTGGTTGAATTAATGCAAATTTAATTATTATAACACGAAAATTACGTAAAATTTGTAGACATAAAAACGCGCATATGAATTTTCGACGTATTAAACAATTATTCTGATAGTGCCAAATGACAAAATCTATAGAAAAATATATGTACAATCTTTTGCTAGTAACAGTTTTTGACTACAGTTTGTTTTAATGCAAATTTAATTGTTAAAACTCGACAATTACGTAACAATTTTAGACGTAAAAACGCGCCCGTGAATTTTCGACGTATTAAACAATTATTCTGATAGTGCCAAATGACGAAATCTATAGAAAAATATATGTAGAATCTTTTGCTAGTAACAGTTTTTGACTACAGTTTGTTTTAAAGCAAATTTAATTGTTAAAACTCGACAATTACGTAACAATTTTAGACGTAAAAACGCGCCCGTGAATTTTCGACGTATTAAACAATTATTCTGATAGTGCCAAATGACGAAATCTATAGAAAAATATATGTAGAATCTTTTGCTAGTAACAGTTTTTGACTACAGTTTGTTTTAAAGCAAATTTAATTGTTAAAACTCGACAATTACGTAACAATTTTAGACGTAAAAACGCGCCCGTGAATTTTCGACGTATTAAACAATTATTCTGATAGTGCCAAATGACGAAATCTATAGAAAAATATATGTAGAATCTTTTGCTAGTAACAGTTTTTGACTACAGTTTGTTTTAAAGCAAATTTAATTGTTAAAACTCGACAATTACGTAACAATTTTAGACGTAAAAACGCGCCCGTGAATTTTCGACGTATTAAACAATTATTCTGATAGTGCCAAATGACGAAATCTATAGAAAAATATATGTAGAATCTTTTGCTAGTAACAGTTTTTGACTACAGTTTGTTTTAAAGCAAATTTAGTTGTTAAAACTCGACAATTACGTAACAATTTTAGACGTAAAAACGCGCCCGTGAATTTTCGACGTATTAAACAATTATTCTGATAGTGCCAAATGACGAAATCTATAGAAAAATATATGTAGAATCTTTTGCTAGTAACAGTTTTTGACTACAGTTTGTTTTAATGCAAATTTAATTGTTAAAACTCGACAATTACGTAACAATTTTAGACGTAAAAACGCGCACGGGAATTTTCGACATGTTGAACAATTGTTTCGGTAGTTTCAAAAGGTTGGGTTTATATCAAAATACCTACAGATTCTCCTGGTACAGATTTTGAGTTTGGTTGAATTAATGCAAATTTAATTATTATAGCACGAAAATTACGTAAAATTTGTAGACATAAAAACGCGCATATAAATTTTCGACGTATTAAACAATTATTCTGATAGTGCCAAATGACGAAATTTATAGCAAAATATATGTAAAATCTTTTGCTAGTAACAGTTTTTGACTACAGTTTGTTTTAATGCAAATTTAATTGTTAAAACTCGACAATTACGTAACAATTTTAGACGTAAAAACGCGCCCGTGAATTTTCGACGTATTAAACAATTATTCTGATAGTGCCAAATGACGAAATCTATAGAAAAATATATGTAGAATCTTTTGCTAGTAACAGTTTTTGACTACAGTTTGTTTTAATGCAAATTTAATTGTTAAAACTCGACAATTACGTAACAATTTTAGACGTAAAAACGCGCCCGTGAATTTTCGACGTATTAAACAATTATTCTGATAGTGCCAAATGACGAAATCTATAGAAAAATATATGTAGAATCTTTTGCTAGTAACAGTTTTTGACTACAGTTTGTTTTAAAGCAAATTTAGTTGTTAAAACTCGACAATTACGTAACAATTTTAGACGTAAAAACGCGCCCGTGAATTTTCGACGTATTAAACAATTATTCTGATAGTGCCAAATGACGAAATCTATAGAAAAATATATGTAGAATCTTTTGCTAGTAACAGTTTTTGACTACAGTTTGTTTTAAAGCAAATTTAGTTGTTAAAACTCGACAATTACGTAACAATTTTAGACGTAAAAACGCGCACGGGAATTTTCGACGTATTAAACAATTATTCTGATAGTGCCAAATGACGAAATCTATAGAAAAATATATGTAGAATCTTTTGCTAGTAACAGTTTTTGACTACAGTTTGTTTTAAAGCAAATTTAATTGTTAAAACTCGACAATTACGTAACAATTTTAGACGTAAAAACGCGCCCGTGAATTTTCGACGTATTAAACAATTATTCTGATAGTGCCAAATGACGAAATTTATAGCAAAATAAATGTACAATCTTTTGCTAGCAACACTTATTGACTATAGTTTATATTAAAGCAAATTTAATTGTTAAAACTCGACAATTACGTAACAATTTTAGACGTAAAAACGCGCCCGTGAATTTTCGACGTATTAAACAATTATCCTGATAGTGCCCGATGACGAAATCTATAGAAAAATATATGTAGAATCTTTTGCTAGTAACAGTTTTTGACTACAGTTTGTTTTAAAGCAAATTTAGTTGTTAAAACTCGACAATTACGTAACAATTTTAGACGTAAAAACGCGCCCGTGAATTTTCGACGTATTAAACAATTATTCTGATAGTGCCAAATGACGAAATCTATAGAAAAATATATGTAGAATCTTTTGCTAGTAACAGTTTTTGACTATAGCTTGTTTTAAAGCAAATTTAGTTGTTAAAACTCGACAATTACGTAACAATTTTAGACGTAAAAACGCGCCCGTGAATTTTCGACGTATTAAACAATTATTCTGATAGTGCCAAATGACGAAATTTATAGCAAAATAAATGTACAATCTTTTGCTAGCAACAGTTATTGACTATAGTTTATATTAAAGCAAATTTAATTGTTAAAACTCGACAATTACGTAACAATTTTAGACGTAAAAACGCGCCCGTGAATTTTCGACGTATTAAACAATTATTCTGATAGTGCCAAATGACGAAATCTATAGAAAAATATATGTAAAATCTTTTGCTAGTAACAGTTTTTGACTACAGTTTGTTTTAATGCAAATTTAATTGTTAAAACTCGACAATTACGTAACAATTTTAGACGTAAAAACGCGCCCGTGAATTTTCGACGTATTAAACAATTATTCTGATAGTGCCAAATGACGAAATCTATAGAAAAATATATGTAGAATCTTTTGCTAGTAACAGTTTTTGACTACAGTTTGTTTTAAAGCAAATTTAGTTGTTAAAACTCGACAATTACGTAACAATTTTAGACGTAAAAACGCGCCCGTGAATTTTCGACGTATTAAACAATTATTCTGATAGTGCCAAATGACGAAATCTATAGAAAAATATATGTAGAATCTTTTGCTAGTAACAGTTTTTGACTACAGTTTGTTTTAAAGCAAATTTAATTGTTAAAACTCGACAATTACGTAACAATTTTAGACGTAAAAACGCGCCCGTGAATTTTCGACGTATTAAACAATTATTCTGATAGTGCCAAATGACGAAATTTATAGCAAAATAAATGTACAATCTTTTGCTAGCAACAGTTATTGACTATAGTTTGTTTTAAAGCAAATTTAGTTGTTAAAACTCGACAATTACGTAACAATTTTAGACGTAAAAACGCGCCCGTGAATTTTCGACGTATTAAACAATTATTCTGATAGTGCCAAATGACGAAATTTATAGCAAAATAAATGTACAATCTTTTGCTAGCAACAGTTATTGACTATAGTTTATATTAAAGCAAATTTAATTGTTAAAACTCGACAATTACGTAACAATTTTAGACGTAAAAACGCGCACGTGAACTTTCGACCTATTAAACAATTATTCTGATAGTGCCAAATGATGAAATTTATAGCAAAATAAATGTACAATCTTTTGCTAGCAACAGTTATTGACTATAGTTTATATTAAAGCAAATTTAATTGTTAAAACTCGACAATTACGTAACAATTTTAGACGTAAAAACGCGCCCGTGAATTTTCGACGTATTAAACAATTATTCTGATAGTGCCAAATGACGAAGTCTATAGAAAAATATATGTAGAATCTTTTGCTAGTAACAGTTTTTGACTACAGTTTGTTTTAAAGCAAATTTAGTTGTTAAAACTCAACAATTACGTAACAATTTTAGACGTAAAAACGCGCCCGTGAATTTTCGACGTATTAAACAATTATTCTGATAGTGCCAAATGACGAAATTTATAGCAAAATAAATGTACAATCTTTTGCTAGCAACAGTTATTGACTATAGTTTATATTAAGGCAAATTTAATTGTTAAAACTCGACAATTACGTAACAATTTTAGACGTAAAAACGCGCACGTGAATTTTCGACCTATTAAACAATTATTCTGATAGTGCCAAATGACGAAATTTATAGCAAAATAAATGTACAATCTTTTGCTAGCAACAGTTATTGACTATAGTTTATATTAAAGCAAATTTAATTGTTAAAACTCGACAATTACGTAACAATTTTAGACGTAAAAACGCGCCCGTGAATTTTCGACGTATTAAACAATTATTCTGATAGTGCCAAATGACGAAATTTATAGCAAAATAAATGTACAATCTCATGCTAGCAACAGTTATTGACTATAGTTTATATTAAAGCAAATTTAATTGTTAAAACTCGACAATTACGTAACAATTTTAGACGTAAAAACGCGCCCGTGAATTTTCGACGTATTAAACAATTATTCTGATAGTGCCAAATGACGAAATCTATAGAAAAATATATGTAGAATCTTTTGCTAGTAACAGTTTTTGACTACAGTTTGTTTTAAAGCAAATTTAATTGTTAAAACTCGACAATTACGTAACAATTTTAGACGTAAAAACGCGCCCGTGAATTTTCGACGTATTAAACAATTATTCTGATAGTGCCAAATGACGAAATCTATAGAAAAATATATGTAGAATCTTTTGCTAGTAACAGTTTTTGACTACAGTTTGTTTTAAAGCAAATTTAGTTGTTAAAACTCGACAATTACGTAACAATTTTAGACGTAAAAACGCGCCCGTGAATTTTCGACGTATTAAACAATTATTCTGATAGTGCCAAATGACGAAATCTATAGAAAAATATATGTAGAATCTTTTGCTAGTAACAGTTTTTGACTACAGTTTGTTTTAAAGCAAATTTAGTTGTTAAAACTCGACAATTACGTAACAATTTTAGACGTAAAAACGCGCCCGTGAATTTTCGACGTATTAAACAATTATTCTGATAGTGCCAAATGACGAAATCTATAGAAAAATATATGTAGAATCTTTTGCTAGTAACAGTTTTTGACTACAGTTTGTTTTAAAGCAAATTTAGTTGTTAAAACTCGACAATTACGTAACAATTTTAGACGTAAAAACGCGCCCGTGAATTTTCGACGTATTAAACAATTATTCTGATAGTGCCAAATGACGAAATTTATAGCAAAATAAATGTACAATCTTTTGCTAGCAACAGTTATTGACTATAGTTTATATTAATGCAAATTTAATTGTTAAAACTCGACAATTACGTAACAATTTTAGACGTAAAAACGCGCACGTGAATTTTCGACCTATTAAACAATTATTCTGATAGTGCCAAATGACGAAATCTATAGAAAAATATATGTAGAATCTTTTGCTAGTAACAGTTTTTGACTACAGTTTGTTTTAAAGCAAATTTAGTTGTTAAAACTCGACAATTACGTAACAATTTTAGACGTAAAAACGCGCCCGTGAATTTTCGACGTATTAAACAATTATTCTGATAGTGCCAAATGACGAAATCTATAGAAAAATATATGTAGAATCTTTTGCTAGTAACAGTTTTTGACTACAGTTTGTTTTAAAGCAAATTTAGTTGTTAAAACTCGACAATTACGTAACAATTTTAGACGTAAAAACGCGCCCGTGAATTTTCGACGTATTAAACAATTATTCTGATAGTGCCAAATGACGAAATCTATAGAAAAATATATGTAGAATCTTTTGCTGGTAACAGTTTTTGACTACAGTTTGTTTTAAAGCAAATTTAGTTGTTAAAACTCGACAATTACGTAACAATTTTAGACGTAAAAACGCGCCCGTGAATTTTCGACGTATTAAACAATTATTCTGATAGTGCCAAATGACGAAATCTATAGAAAAATATATGTAGAATCTTTTGCTAGTAACAGTTTTTGACTACAGTTTGTTTTAAAGCAAATTTAGTTGTTAAAACTCGACAATTACGTAACAATTTTAGACGTAAAAACGCGCCCGTGAATTTTCGACGTATTAAACAATTATTCTGATAGTGCCAAATGACGAAATCTATAGAAAAATATATGTAGAATCTTTTGCTAGTAACAGTTTTTGACTACAGTTTGTTTTAAAGCAAATTTAGTTGTTAAAACTCGACAATTACGTAACAATTTTAGACGTAAAAACGCGCCCGTGAATTTTCGACGTATTAAACAATTATTCTGATAGTGCCAAATGACGAAATCTATAGAAAAATATATGTAGAATCTTTTGCTAGTAACAGTTTTTGACTACAGTTTGTTTTAAAGCAAATTTAGTTGTTAAAACTCGACAATTACGTAACAATTTTAGACGTAAAAACGCGCCCGTGAATTTTCGACGTATTAAACAATTATTCTGATAGTGCCAAATGACGAAATCTATAGAAAAATATATGTAGAATCTTTTGCTAGTAACAGTTTTTGACTACAGTTTGTTTTAAAGCAAATTTAGTTGTTAAAACTCGACAATTACGTAACAATTTTAGACGTAAAAACGCGCCCGTGAATTTTCGACGTATTAAACAATTATTCTGATAGTGCCAAATGACGAAATCTATAGAAAAATATATGTAGAATCTTTTGCTAGTAACAGTTTTTGACTACAGTTTGTTTTAAAGCAAATTTAGTTGTTAAAACTCGACAATTACGTAACAATTTTAGACGTAAAAACGCGCCCGTGAATTTTCGACGTATTAAACAATTATTCTGATAGTGCCAAATGACGAAATCTATAGAAAAATATATGTAGAATCTTTTGCTGGTAACAGTTTTTGACTACAGTTTGTTTTAAAGCAAATTTAGTTGTTAAAACTCGACAATTACGTAACAATTTTAGACGTAAAAACGCGCCCGTGAATTTTCGACGTATTAAACAATTATTCTGATAGTGCCAAATGACGAAATTTATAGCAAAATAAATGTACAATCTTTTGCTAGCAACAGTTATTGACTATAGTTTATATTAATGCAAATTTAATTGTTAAAACTCGACAATTACGTAACAATTTTAGACGTAAAAACGCGCACGTGAATTTTCGACCTATTAAACAATTATTCTGATGGTGCCAAATGACGAAATTTATAGAAAAATATATGTACAATCTTTTGCTAGCAACAGTTATTGACTATAGTTTATATTAAAGCAAATTTAATTGTTAAAACACGACAATTACGTAACAATTTTAGACGTAAAAACGCGCACGTGAATTTTCGACCTATTAAACAATTATTCTGATAGTGCCAAATGACGAAATTTATAGCAAAATATATGTACAATCTGTTGCTAGCAACAGTTATTGACTATAGTTTATATTAAAGCAAATGTAATCGTTAAAACACGACAATTACGTAACAATTTTAGACGTAAAAACGCGCACGTGAATTTTCGACCTATTAAACAATTATTCTGATGGTGCCAAATGACGAAATTTATAGAAAAATATATGTACAATCTTTTGCTAGCAACAGTTATTGACTATAGTTTATATTAAAGCAAATTTAATTGTTAAAACACGACAATTACGTAACAATTTTAGACGTAAAAACGCGCACGTGAATTTTCGACCTATTAAACAATTATTCTGATAGTGCCAAATGACGAAATTTATAGCAAAATATATGTACAATCTTTTGCTAGCAACAGTTATTGACTATAGTTTATATTAAAGCAAATGTAATCGTTAAAACACGACAATTACGTAACAATTTTAGACGTAAAAACGCGCACGTGAATTTTCGACCTATTAAACAATTATTCTGATGGTGCCAAATGACGAAATTTATAGAAAAATATATGTACAATCTTTTGCTAGCAACAGTTATTGACTATAGTTTATATTAAAGCAAATGTAATCGTTAAAACACGACAATTACGTAACAATTTTAGACGTAAAAACGCGCACGTGAATTTTCGACCTATTAAACAATTATTCTGATAGTGCCAAATGACGAAATTTATAGCAAAATATATGTACAATCTTTTGCTAGCAACAGTTATTGACTATAGTTTATATTAAAGCAAATGTAATCGTTAAAACACGACAATTACGTAACAATTTTAGACGTAAAAACGCGCACGTGAATTTTCGACCTATTAAACAATTATTCTGATAGTGCCAAATGACGAAATTTATAGCAAAATATATGTACAATCTTTTGCTAGCAACAGTTATTGACTATAGTTTATATTAAAGCAAATTTAATTGTTAAAACACGACAATTACGTAACAATTTTAGACGTAAAAACGCGCACGTGAATTTTCGACCTATTAAACAATTATTCTGATGGTGCCAAATGACGAAATTTATAGAAAAATATATGTACAATCTTTTGCTAGCAACAGTTATTGACTATAGTTTATATTAAAGCAAATTTAATTGTTAAAACACGACAATTACGTAACAATTTTAGACGTAAAAACGCGCACGTGAATTTTCGACCTATTAAACAATTATTCTGATAGTGCCAAATGACGAAATTTATAGCAAAATATATGTACAATCTTTTGCTAGCAACAGTTATTGACTATAGTTTATATTAAAGCAAATGTAATCGTTAAAACACGACAATTACGTAACAATTTTAGACGTAAAAACGCGCACGTGAATTTTCGACCTATTAAACAATTATTCTGATAGTGCCAAATGACGAAATTTATAGCAAAATATATGTACAATCTTTTGCTAGCAACAGTTATTGACTATAGTTTATATTAAAGCAAATGTAATCGTCAAAACACGACAATTACGTAACAATTTTAGACGTAAAAACGCGCACGTGAATTTTCGACCTATTAAACAATTATTCTGATAGTGCCAAATGACGAAATTTATAGCAAAATATATGTACAATCTTTTGCTAGCAACAGTTATTGACTATAGTTTATATTAAAGCAAATTTAATTGTTAAAACTCGACAATTACGTAACAATTTTAGACGTAAAAAGGCGCACGTGAATTTTCGACCTATTAAACAATTATTCTGATAGTGCCAAATGACGAAATTTATAGCAAAATATATGTACAATCTTTTGCTAGCAACAGTTATTGACTATAGTTTATATTAAAGCAAATGTAATCGTTAAAACACGACAATTACGTAACAATTTTAGACGTAAAAACGCGCACGTGAATTTTCGACCTATTAAACAATGACTCTATAATTGCAAATGATGAAATTTATTTAAAAAGGTATGGTGAAAGAACTCACAACTCTAGCAGCAATCGAGTTAGTTAGTATCATTTCTTCTCTGTCAGGGGAGTGGCCAAATGATGCTCCTCCAAAAATATCTGCAATAAGATGAATTATTAATTTTTGAACTTATATATGTAACAGTCTTAATTTTAAACTTCATTGGCATTGAAAATTGTAATTAAAAGGGTACTAGTAACATCATGAACTGATCATAGTGGGAACCTTTTTTGAAAATGAGTCGAAAATTAATTAAAAATATAATAATACAAGATTGACACCTACAATTTTATTGGATTGTAGATAGATTAATTATACAAGCTTATAGTATGCTACGTTAATTTTGCACATTGTAGTTATTACAAAAAGAATTTGTCTATTGAATGTCTTAATTCAACGACATACCAAAACTTCACACATTAGAAATGTATAACTTGAATTAACCCTAATTCAATATCTTTTTATAATTATCAGCGTTTTTTCTACTATACACGAAGAAAACGTTTAGTATTATCGTCATGAAATCTTTATAAAGCCGTTAGTACAAGGACTGGTTGGATATAATTTGATAAAAAGTTTGTTAATATTGAATTAATGGTTCTACAAATGTCTTCATTGAAAACGTTCTACAAATTACACTTCCAAAACGTAAAGCATGTTATATGAATTTAAAATTATACAATGTGTACAATTTCGGTAAATTTTATTTTATTTATTCAATGCAATGAGATCAAACGTGCAGTTTACGTTTAAAAATATGAAAGTAATATAAAATGAATGTTTGTAGTTCATTTGACTAGGTATATTGCTACAAACAAGAATGATCAAATGAATAATTAGAAGTAAATTTTATGTAATATCTGTAATTGTATAAAAACTAAAAACTACAATTTCATTAATGTTACTAGTTAAAATGATAAATTTTGATACTATTATATTCAATTTTTAGTTTACTTACATCATCTTATATGTAAAATGTATAAAACGTATAAATGATAAAAGAAATACACCTTTAATTAACAAAAATGAAGTTACGGAACGAAATTTCACGACAGAAAACATTGTAATGAAGCTACTCGTTCAGTTTTGTTTGAACTAAAAACACAAAAATATTTAGAAGTAATTTAATCACAAAATCGGAAATTTTTCATTGAATCGTGCTGTTCTGTCCGTAAAAACTGCCTAACTAATTCTACCAAGTAAAGACGACCTACGATGCGCTTTAAAATAGTAATGGAACACCAATACAATAATATCTTAACTTTTAATATATAGGGTCATTCAAACTGAGTGGTACATTAGGGTTGCGGTGCAATCATTTTTACAATAAATTAAATTATCTCAGAAACTATTCATCGTAGGCATATAGGCATAAAAGTTGGTTATCAAAGTCACCTTAATATTTTATGTTTCGTACGAATTCATTGTAAAATCGTAAAAATATACCGTTCCATTTAAAATAAGAAAGTTGACATCAACTTCAACATCAACGGTACAACCGAAAGTGCCCGACAGTTAAATTATTTTAGTTAAATAGATCATCCTTGATGACACCTACTCCCAACTCCCAAATTTTCAAATCTGTAACATGCTTAGTTTTCCTAAAACATCTAATGTACCACTCAGTTTGAATGACCCTGTGTGATATCTATAAATTTATAATTAAAAACGAACTTCTCATATCTATTAACTTGAAATAAAAAGTAAATTTTTATTTGTTAGAGAGTACAACGTGTTGTGTTTATAAGCACTTTATTGTTTTAAATCGACCAAGTTTGTCGTCATGGTATTGTTGCTGATTTCAAGCATTAGGGTTTTTAATTGTTGCACTATTGTTAAAGATGTTGTACAGTACAGTTCGTTAATTGTTATAAATCGCACTTTTCTAATTATAACCAACCAAGGGTTTACAAGAAAAATAATAAAAAACAAATCGTTGAATGAGTGACAGCAGCTTATTAAGAAGTAGTAAATATCAAATTAAAAAAGAACGAATAATTCTACTGATTTGTTGAAGGACTCCTTAAATCATTTATGTGATTTCTGACTTTTTTTTTGATACAGGATAAATTTCTACAGTAATATTTTGATTTTTCAACTTGCTAACGAACGGCCAAATTAGGAGATTCGATCTCATGAACAGGACCGCACTTGAAATTTCATAGCTCTGCAAGGCCACCTTCCACACACATACAACCATATGATAGTAACAGTTTTTGAGTTTCGTTTGAATTAAAGGAAATTTTATTATTATAAACCGAAAATTTAAACTATGGCCCTTTAATCCGAATTTCGTCCGTGAAAGCCTTTATTTTTTAAATAATACATATTATTTAATGGAACCGCAATACAAAAAATTAATATTACCTATTTTTTCTTGTATTTCAAATTTCTCATTTTATTTGGTTTAGCAACTTCACTTTCATTTTCATCGATGCAATAAGTTATCAGTAGTAAAGATTACAATTACTTTATATAATTTATTAAATAAAAGCGTAACTTTAAATTAACTCATTATCTCAGTAAGATTTATCCGATTTATTCCCGAATTTACATAAATAGTAGTTTTTTCACTCAAAATTAACACAAGATATCCAGAAATATTCCACATAAAATTATTATGATTTATGTATTCATGTATATTCACTTATTTAGGATGAAAACTTTTATCAATATTACATCTCCACTTCAATCAATCAATTACGTCCTGAATAAAAAAATACCTGTATATTTTTTATCACGACAGGTTTCGGAATTCGAAGTCTCATACTATTCTTATACTACATACCCACTTACTGTACAATAAAAATTAAATAAGGTAGAAATATTCAGAAAGTCTTACTTGTAAATTTCAATTTTTATGGTAAAAGACTCGTATGTACTATGCACATTATATACAAATAATCGATCCGTATGCATAATTAAACATGTAATTATAATTTACAAACATTAAATGATTCTACCTACTTACCTATCATAAACTCCTAACTGGTCAAAACAATTCTATTATTTTATATTTAACTATGTATATTTAACTGTTCTTGTCGTATTTATGTAGAGAATGTTTCACAATGAACGAACAACCGATATAAATTAGACACAAACCAATTATTTCTTTCTATAAAATTTAAAATTCGCTTTCAACGTTGAAGTGATATCAATATACTGAAACCTTTTCCTTGCCCTACCCAAATGAACTATTCCAATGTCATAAGCAATATAAAAAACTCGAGATAAGCAGCAAGCTCGGAATGATGCAATTCACCCAAAACCATCAAAAGAATTTTTTAATAAAACAAAATGTCTTGAAAATCGAAATAATTCCTTTGGTATCTTTATATTAATTACGCAGTTTAATTAAATATTGTAATTTTTAACATTATTAATGTTTCCAACAAAAGAATGTTACTAAAAACCGTGGGTCAGTTTCCATATAACCATAGTTAAACGTAAATAATTAAATTATGTTTCAATAGGGTAGACATCCCAATTCCAATGAATACTCGATTTAAAGCAAGGCATAAATAATTTTAAATTAAATAAATTTTATTTGAAATTGTTAAAACTCGACAATTACGTAACAATTTTAGACGTAAAAACGCGCACGGGAATTTTCGACATGTTGAACAATTGTTTCGGTAGTTTCAAAAGGTTGGGTTTATATCAAAATACCTACAGATTCTCCTGGTACAGATTTTGAGTTTGGTTGAATTAATGCAAATTTAATTATTATAACACGAAAATTACGTAAAATTTGTAGACATAAAAACGCGCATATGAATTTTCGACGTATTAAACAATTATTCTGATAGTGCCAAATGACAAAATCTATAGAAAAATATATGTACAATCTTTTGCTAGTAACAGTTTTTGACTACAGTTTGTTTTAATGCAAATTTAATTGTTAAAACTCGACAATTACGTAACAATTTTAGACGTAAAAACGCGCCCGTGAATTTTCGACGTATTAAACAATTATTCTGATAGTGCCAAATGACGAAATCTATAGAAAAATATATGTAGAATCTTTTGCTAGTAACAGTTTTTGACTACAGTTTGTTTTAAAGCAAATTTAATTGTTAAAACTCGACAATTACGTAACAATTTTAGACGTAAAAACGCGCCCGTGAATTTTCGACGTATTAAACAATTATTCTGATAGTGCCAAATGACGAAATCTATAGAAAAATATATGTAGAATCTTTTGCTAGTAACAGTTTTTGACTACAG
The DNA here is from genome assembly GCA_963921985.1 of Agrilus biguttatus. NCBI lineage: Eukaryota > Metazoa > Arthropoda > Insecta > Coleoptera > Buprestidae > Agrilus > Agrilus biguttatus. The sequence goes on from OY998126.1 coordinate 19,199,776, forward strand.
TTTGTTTTAAAGCAAATTTAATTGTTAAAACTCGACAATTACGTAACAATTTTAGACGTAAAAACGCGCCCGTGAATTTTCGACGTATTAAACAATTATTCTGATAGTGCCAAATGACGAAATCTATAGAAAAATATATGTAGAATCTTTTGCTAGTAACAGTTTTTGACTACAGTTTGTTTTAAAGCAAATTTAATTGTTAAAACTCGACAATTACGTAACAATTTTAGACGTAAAAACGCGCCCGTGAATTTTCGACGTATTAAACAATTATTCTGATAGTGCCAAATGACGAAATCTATAGAAAAATATATGTAGAATCTTTTGCTAGTAACAGTTTTGGACTACAGTTTGTTTTAAAGCAAATTTAGTTGTTAAAACTCGACAATTACGTAACAATTTTAGACGTGAAAACGCGCCCGTGAATTTTCGACGTATTAAACAATTATTCTGATAGTGCCAAATGACGAAATCTATAGAAAACTATATGTAGAATCTTTTGCTAGTAACAGTTTTTGACTACAGTTTGTTTTAAAGCAAATTTAGTTGTTAAAACTCGACAATTACGTAACAATTTTAGACGTAAAAACGCGCCCGTGAATTTTCGACGTATTAAACAATTATTCTGATAGTGCCAAATGACGAAATCTATAGAAAAATATATGTGGAATCTTTTGCTAGTGACAGTTTTTGACTACAGTTTGTTTTAAAGCAAATTTAGTTGTTAAAACTCGACAATTACGTAACAATTTTAGACGTAAAAACGCGCCCGTGAATTTTCGACGTATTAAACAATTATTCTGATAGTGCCAAATGACGAAATCTATAGAAAAATATATGTAGAATCTTTTGCTAGTGACAGTTTTTGACTACAGTTTGTTTTAAAGCAAATTTAGTTGTTAAAACTCGACAATTACGTAACAATTTTAGACGTAAAAACGCGCCCGTGAATTTTCGACGTATTAAACAATTATTCTGATAGTGCCAAATGACGAAATCTATAGAAAAATATATGTAGAATCTTTTGCTGGTGACAGTTTTTGACTACAGTTTGTTTTAAAGCAAATTTAGTTGTTAAAACTCGACAATTACGTAACAATTTTAGACGTAAAAACGCGCCCGTGAATTTTCGACGTATTAAACAATTATTCTGATAGTGCCAAATGACGAAATCTATAGAAAAATATATGTACAATCTTTTGCTAACAACAGTTATTGACTATAGTTTATATTAAAGCAAATTTAATTGTTAAAACACGACAATTACGTAACAATTTTAGACGTAAAAACGCGCACGTGAATTTTCGACCTATTAAACAATGATTCTATAATTGCAAATGATGAAATTTATTTAAAAAGGTATGGTGAAAGAACTCACAACTCTAGCAGCAATCGAGTTAGTTAGTATCATTTCTTCTCTGTCAGGGGAGTGGCCAAATGATGCTCCTCCAAAAATATCTGCAATAAGATGAATTATTAATTTTTGAACTTATATATGTAACAGTCTTAATTTTAAACTTCATTGGCATTGAAAATTGTAATTAAAAGGGTACTAGTAACATCATGAACTGATCATAGTGGGAACCTTTTTTGAAAATGAGTCGAAAATTAATTAAAAATATAATAATACAAGATTGACACCTACAATTTTATTGGATTGTAGATAGATTAATTATACAAGCTTATAGTATGCTACGTTAATTTTGCACATTGTAGTTATTACAAAAAGAATTTGTCTATTGAATGTCTTAATTCAACGACATACCAAAACTTCACACATTAGAAATGTATAACTTGAATTAACCCTAATTCAATATCTTTTTATAATTATCAGCGTTTTTTCTACTATACACGAAGAAAACGTTTAGTATTATCGTCATGAAATCTTTATAAAGCCGTTAGTACAAGGACTGGTTGGATATAATTTGATAAAAAGTTTGTTAATATTGAATTAATGGTTCTACAAATGTCTTCATTGAAAACGTTCTACAAATTACACTTTCAAAACGTAAAGCATGTTATATGAATTTAAAATTATACAATGTGTACAATTTCGGTAAATTTTATTTTATTTATTCAATGCAATGAGATCAAACGTGCAGTTTACGTTTAAAAATATGAAAGTAATATAAAATGAATGTTTGTAGTTCATTTGACTAGGTATATTGCTACAAACAAGAATGATCAAATGAATAATTAGAAGTAAATTTTATGTAATATCTGTAATTGTATAAAAACTAAAAACTACAATTTCATTAATGTTACTAGTTAAAATGATAAATTTTGATACTATTATATTCAATTTTTAGTTTACTTACATCATCTTATATGTAAAATGTATAAAACGTATAAATGATAAAAGAAATACACCTTTAATTAACAAAAATGAAGTTACGGAATGAAATTTCACGACAGAAAACATTGTAATGAAGCTACTCGTTCAGTTTTGTTTGAACTAAAAACACAAAAATATTTAGAAGTAATTTAATCACAAAATCGGAAATTTTTCATTGAATCGTGCTGTTCCGTTCGTAAAAACGGCCTAACTAATTCTACCAAGTAAAGACGACCTACGATGCGCTTTAAAATAGTAATGGAACACCAATACAATAATATCTTAACTTTTAATATATAGGGTCATTCAAACTGAGTGGTACATTAGACGTTTTAGGGAAACTAAGCATGTTGCAGATTTGAGTTGAGAGTAGGGGTTATCAAAGATGATCTATTCAACTAAAACAATTTCAACTGTTGAGCGCTTCCGGTTATACCGGAAGTTGATGTCAACTTTCTTATTTTAAATGGAATGGTATATTTTTTACAAGTTTACGATGAATTCGTATGAAACATAAAAAGTTAAGGTGACTTTGATAACCAACTTGTATGCCTATATGCCTACGATGAATAGATTTTGAGATAATTTAATTTATTGGAAAAAAGATTGCACCGCAACCCAAACTATAAAAAGCTCTAGTCATAACCCATAAAAAATGAAACGACTTAGAATGTTGAAATTAGTACTAGTTATAGCCAAGTCATAAAGCTGACATTAATATTATACCAAAACTAAGCTTTATAATTTATACAAGGCGTTCAGAAAAAAAAAACAAAGTTTAAAAACTTCAAACACGAATCACTTCATTTTTTCAAATGAAATGCTACTGTTTTATTTGAAAATTTTTGAATAATTTTGAATTTTTTGCAAGACATCCAATGTATCGAAAGAGGGTAAAAAATTTAATCGAATGACAAAATAAAATATGAAAAAATGAACATTGCTTAAAAAATCAACATAATATAGGTATAAATAATTGTATATTACTTTATTGCCAACCTAAAAGCAGAAAACTAACTCATCTAGAATTCCTGGAAATAAAAAGAGCCTTAACGAAAAAGAAAAATATTGTTAATAACCAAAAAGAACTGTATGTGTTAAATACTCCACTCCTCATAGATTTATAATAACATAATTTTAAGTATATATATAGGATATCTTGCACATTTTGACTTAGTATAGTTGTACTCTAGTTAATGGTTACTTAGCCGAAACAATTGTCGAGTGTATCGTTACAATAAATTGTTGAAGTTCATTTGTTTAATTTTACAATTTTATAAAAAAAATGAAGTTGTTCGTGTGTGAAGTTTTTAAACTTTACAATTTTTTTCTGCCTGTGCAAATTATAAAGCTTAGTTTTGGCATAACGTTAACGTTAGCCTTATGACTTGACTTGGCTATAACTAGTAAAAATTTCAACATTCTAGGTCATTTCATTGTTTATGGAAGTTATGATTTTTTATAGTTTGGGTTGCGGTGCAATCATTTTTACAATAAATTAAATTATCTCAGAAACTATTCATCGTAGGCATATAGGCATAAAAGTTGGTTATCAAAGTCACCTTAATATTTTATGTTTCGTACGAATTCATTGTAAAATCGTAAAAATATACCGTTCCATTTAAAATAAGAAAGTTGACATCAACTTCAACATCAACGGTACAACCGAAAGTGCCCGACAGTTAAATTATTTTAGTTAAATAGATCATCCTTGATGACACCTACTCCCAACTCCCAAATTTTCAAATCTGTAACATGCTTAGTTTCCCTAAAACATCTAATGTACCACTCAGTTTGAATGACCCTGTGTGATATCTATAAATTTATAATTAAAAACGAACTTCTCATATCTAATAACTTGAAATAAAAAGTAAATTTTTATTTGTTAGAGAGTACAACGTGTTGTGTTTATGAGCACTTTATTGTTTTAAATCGACCAAGTTTGTCGTCATGGTATTGTTGCTGATGTCAAGCATTAGGCTTTTTAATTGTTGCACTATTGTTAAAGATGTTGTACAGTACAGTTCGTTAATTGTTATAAATCGCACTTTTCTAATTATAACCAACCAAGGGTTTACAAGAAAAATAATAAAAAACAAATCGTTGAATGAGGGACAGCAGCGTATTAAGAAGTAGTAAATATCAAATTAAAAAAGAACGAATAATTCGACTAATTCTGTTGAAGGACTCCTTAAATCATTTACGTGATTTCTGACTTTTTTTTGATACAGGATAAATTTCTACAGTAATACTTTGATTTTTCAACTTGCTAACGAACGGCCAAATTAGGAGATTCGATCTCATGAACAGGACCGCACTTGAAATTTCATAGCTCTGCAAGGCCACCTTCCACACACATACAACCATATGATAGTAACAGTTTTTGAGTTTCGTTTGAATTAAAGGAAATTTTATTATTATAAACCGAAAATTTAAACTATGGCCCTTTAATCCGAATTCCGTCCGTGAAAGCCTTTATTTTTTAAATAATACATATTATTTAATGGAACCACAATACAAAAAATTAATATTACCTATTTTTTCTTGTATTTCAAATTTCTCATTTTATTTGGTTTAGCAACTTCACTTTCATTTTCATCGATGCAATAAGTTATCAGTAGTAAAGATTACAATTACTTTATATAATTTATTAAATAAAAGCGTAACTTTAAATTAACTCATTATCTCAGTAAGATTTATCCGATTTATTCCCGAATTTACATAAATAGTAGTTTTTTCACTCAAAATTAACACAAGATATCCAGAAATATTCCACATAAAATTATTATGATTTATGTATTCATGTATATTCACTTATTTAGGATGAAAACTTTTATCAATATTACATCTCCACTTCAATCAATCAATTACGTCCTGAATAAAAAAATACCTGTATATTTTTTATCACGACAGGTTTCGGAATTCGAAGTCTCATACTATTCTTATACTACATACCCACTTACTGTACAATAAAAATTAAATAAGGTAGAAATATTCAGAAAGTCTTACTTGTAAATTTCAATTTTTATGGTAAAAGACTCGTATGTACTATGCACATTATATACAAATAATCGATCCGTATGCATAATTAAACATGTAATTATAATTTACAAACATTAAATGATTCTACCTACTTACCTATCATAAACTCCTAACTGGTCAAAACAATTCTATTATTTTATATTTAACTATGTATATTTAACTGTTCTTGTCGTATTTATGTAGAGAATGTTTCACAATGAACGAACAACCGATATAAATTAGACACAAACCAATTATTTCTTTCTATAAAATTTAAAATTCGCTTTCAACGTTGAAGTGATATCAATATACTGAAACCTTTTCCTTGCCCTACCCAAATGAACTATTCCAATGTCATAAGCAATATAAAAAACTCGAGATAAGCAGCAAGCTCGGAATGATGCAATTCACCCAAAACCATCAAAAGAATTTTTTAATAAAACAAAATGTCTTGAAAATCGAAATAATTCCTTTGGTATCTTTATATTAATTACGCAGTTTAATTAAATATTGTAATTTTTAACATTATTAATGTTTCCAACAAAAGAATGTTACTAAAAACCGTGGGTCAGTTTCCATATAACCATAGTTAAACGTAAATAATTAAATTATGTTTCAATAGGGTAGACATCCCAATTCCAATGAATACTCGATTTAAAGCAAGGCATAAATAATTTTAAATTAAATAAATTTTATTTGAAATTGTTAAAACTCGACAATTACGTAACAATTTTAGACGTAAAAACGCGCACGGGAATTTTCGACATGTTGAACAATTGTTTCGGTAGTTTCAAAAGGTTGGGTTTATATCAAAATACCTACAGATTCTCCTGGTACAGATTTTGAGTTTGGTTGAATTAATGCAAATTTAATTATTATAACACGAAAATTACGTAAAATTTGTAGACATAAAAACGCGCATATGAATTTTCGACGTATTAAACAATTATTCTGATAGTGCCAAATGACAAAATCTATAGAAAAATATATGTACAATCTTTTGCTAGTAACAGTTTTTGACTACAGTTTGTTTTAATGCAAATTTAATTGTTAAAACTCGACAATTACGTAACAATTTTAGACGTAAAAACGCGCCCGTGAATTTTCGACGTATTAAACAATTATTCTGATAGTGCCAAATGACGAAATCTATAGAAAAATATATGTAGAATCTTTTGCTAGTAACAGTTTTTGACTACAGTTTGTTTTAAAGCAAATTTAATTGTTAAAACTCGACAATTACGTAACAATTTTAGACGTAAAAACGCGCCCGTGAATTTTCGACGTATTAAACAATTATTCTGATAGTGCCAAATGACGAAATCTATAGAAAAATATATGTAGAATCTTTTGCTAGTAACAGTTTTTGACTACAGTTTGTTTTAAAGCAAATTTAATTGTTAAAACTCGACAATTACGTAACAATTTTAGACGTAAAAACGCGCCCGTGAATTTTCGACGTATTAAACAATTATTCTGATAGTGCCAAATGACGAAATTTATAGCAAAATAAATGTACAATCTCATGCTAGCAACAGTTATTGACTATAGTTTATATTAAAGCAAATTTAATTGTTAAAACTCGACAATTACGTAACAATTTTAGACGTAAAAACGCGCCCGTGAATTTTCGACGTATTAAACAATTATTCTGATAGTGCCAAATGACGAAATCTATAGAAAAATATATGTAGAATCTTTTGCTAGTAACAGTTTTTGACTACAGTTTGTTTTAAAGCAAATTTAATTGTTAAAACTCGACAATTACGTAACAATTTTAGACGTAAAAACGCGCCCGTGAATTTTCGACGTATTAAACAATTATTCTGATAGTGCCAAATGACGAAATTTATAGCAAAATAAATGTACAATCTCATGCTAGCAACAGTTATTGACTATAGTTTATATTAAAGCAAATTTAATTGTTAAAACTCGACAATTACGTAACAATTTTAGACGTAAAAACGCGCACGGGAATTTTCGACATGTTGAACAATTGTTTCGGTAGTTTCAAAAGGTTGGGTTTATATCAAAATACCTACAGATTCTCCTGGTACAGATTTTGAGTTTGGTTGAATTAATGCAAATTTAATTATTATAACACGAAAATTACGTAAAATTTGTAGACATAAAAACGCGCATATGAATTTTCGACGTATTAAACAATTATTCTGATAGTGCCAAATGACAAAATCTATAGAAAAATATATGTACAATCTTTTGCTAGTAACAGTTTTTGACTACAGTTTGTTTTAATGCAAATTTAATTGTTAAAACTCGACAATTACGTAACAATTTTAGACGTAAAAACGCGCCCGTGAATTTTCGACGTATTAAACAATTATTCTGATAGTGCCAAATGACGAAATCTATAGAAAAATATATGTAGAATCTTTTGCTAGTAACAGTTTTTGACTACAGTTTGTTTTAAAGCAAATTTAATTGTTAAAACTCGACAATTACGTAACAATTTTAGACGTAAAAACGCGCCCGTGAATTTTCGACGTATTAAACAATTATTCTGATAGTGCCAAATGACGAAATCTATAGAAAAATATATGTAGAATCTTTTGCTAGTAACAGTTTTTGACTACAGTTTGTTTTAAAGCAAATTTAATTGTTAAAACTCGACAATTACGTAACAATTTTAGACGTAAAAACGCGCCCGTGAATTTTCGACGTATTAAACAATTATTCTGATAGTGCCAAATGACGAAATCTATAGAAAAATATATGTAGAATCTTTTGCTAGTAACAGTTTTTGACTACAGTTTGTTTTAATGCAAATTTAATTGTTAAAACTCGACAATTACGTAACAATTTTAGACGTAAAAACGCGCACGGGAATTTTCGACATGTTGAACAATTGTTTCGGTAGTTTCAAAAGGTTGGGTTTATATCAAAATACCTACAGATTCTCCTGGTACAGATTTTGAGTTTGGTTGAATTAATGCAAATTTAATTATTATAGCACGAAAATTACGTAAAATTTGTAGACATAAAAACGCGCATATAAATTTTCGACGTATTAAACAATTATTCTGATAGTGCCAAATGACGAAATTTATAGCAAAATATATGTAAAATCTTTTGCTAGTAACAGTTTTTGACTACAGTTTGTTTTAATGCAAATTTAATTGTTAAAACTCGACAATTACGTAACAATTTTAGACGTAAAAACGCGCCCGTGAATTTTCGACGTATTAAACAATTATTCTGATAGTGCCAAATGACGAAATCTATAGAAAAATATATGTAGAATCTTTTGCTAGTAACAGTTTTTGACTACAGTTTGTTTTAATGCAAATTTAATTGTTAAAACTCGACAATTACGTAACAATTTTAGACGTAAAAACGCGCCCGTGAATTTTCGACGTATTAAACAATTATTCTGATAGTGCCAAATGACGAAATCTATAGAAAAATATATGTAGAATCTTTTGCTAGTAACAGTTTTTGACTACAGTTTGTTTTAAAGCAAATTTAGTTGTTAAAACTCGACAATTACGTAACAATTTTAGACGTAAAAACGCGCCCGTGAATTTTCGACGTATTAAACAATTATTCTGATAGTGCCAAATGACGAAATCTATAGAAAAATATATGTAGAATCTTTTGCTAGTAACAGTTTTTGACTACAGTTTGTTTTAAAGCAAATTTAGTTGTTAAAACTCGACAATTACGTAACAATTTTAGACGTAAAAACGCGCCCGTGAATTTTCGACGTATTAAACAATTATTCTGATAGTGCCAAATGACGAAATTTATAGCAAAATAAATGTACAATCTTTTGCTAGCAACAGTTATTGACTATAGTTTATATTAAAGCAAATTTAATTGTTAAAACTCGACAATTACGTAACAATTTTAGACGTAAAAACGCGCCCGTGAATTTTCGACGTATTAAACAATTATCCTGATAGTGCCCGATGACGAAATCTATAGAAAAATATATGTAGAATCTTTTGCTAGTAACAGTTTTTGACTACAGTTTGTTTTAAAGCAAATTTAGTTGTTAAAACTCGACAATTACGTAACAATTTTAGACGTAAAAACGCGCCCGTGAATTTTCGACGTATTAAACAATTATTCTGATAGTGCCAAATGACGAAATCTATAGAAAAATATATGTAGAATCTTTTGCTAGTAACAGTTTTTGACTACAGTTTGTTTTAAAGCAAATTTAGTTGTTAAAACTCGACAATTACGTAACAATTTTAGACGTAAAAACGCGCCCGTGAATTTTCGACGTATTAAACAATTATTCTGATAGTGCCAAATGACGAAATTTATAGCAAAATAAATGTACAATCTTTTGCTAGCAACAGTTATTGACTATAGTTTATATTAAAGCAAATTTAATTGTTAAAACTCGACAATTACGTAACAATTTTAGACGTAAAAACGCGCCCGTGAATTTTCGACGTATTAAACAATTATTCTGATAGTGCCAAATGACGAAATCTATAGAAAAATATATGTAGAATCTTTTGCTAGTAACAGTTTTTAACTACAGTTTGTTTTAAAGCAAATTTAATTGTTAAAACTCGACAATTACGTAACAATTTTAGACGTAAAAACGCGCCCGTGAATTTTCGACGTATTAAACAATTATTCTGATAGTGCCAAATGACGAAATTTATAGCAAAATAAATGTACAATCTTTTGCTAGCAACAGTTATTGACTATAGTTTGTTTTAAAGCAAATTTAGTTGTTAAAACTCGACAATTACGTAACAATTTTAGACGTAAAAACGCGCCCGTGAATTTTCGACGTATTAAACAATTATTCTGATAGTGCCAAATGACGAAATTTATACCAAAATAAATGTACAATCTTTTGCTAGCAACAGTTATTGACTATAGTTTATATTAAAGCAAATTTAATTGTTAAAACTCGACAATTACGTAACAATTTTAGACGTAAAAACGCGCCCGTGAATTTTCGACGTATTAAACAATTATTCTGATAGTGCCAAATGACGAAGTCTATAGAAAAATATATGTAGAATCTTTTGCTAGTAACAGTTTTTGACTACAGTTTGTTTTAAAGCAAATTTAGTTGTTAAAACTCGACAATTACGTAACAATTTTAGACGTAAAAACGCGCCCGTGAATTTTCGACGTATTAAACAATTATTCTGATAGTGCCAAATGACGAAATCTATAGAAAAATATATGTAAAATCTTTTGCTAGTAACAGTTTTTGACTACAGTTTGTTTTAATGCAAATTTAATTGTTAAAACTCGACAATTACGTAACAATTTTAGACGTAAAAACGCGCCCGTGAATTTTCGACGTATTAAACAATTATTCTGATAGTGCCAAATGACGAAATCTATAGAAAAATATATGTAGAATCTTTTGCTAGTAACAGTTTTTAACTACAGTTTGTTTTAAAGCAAATTTAATTGTTAAAACTCGACAATTACGTAACAATTTTAGACGTAAAAACGCGCCCGTGAATTTTCGACGTATTAAACAATTATTCTGATAGTGCCAAATGACGAAATCTATAGAAAAATATATGTAAAATCTTTTGCTAGCAACAGTTATTGACTATAGTTTGTTTTAAAGCAAATTTAGTTGTTAAAACTCGACAATTACGTAACAATTTTAGACGTAAAAACGCGCCCGTGAATTTTCGACGTATTAAACAATTATTCTGATAGTGCCAAATGACGAAATTTATAGCAAAATAAATGTACAATCTTTTGCTAGCAACAGTTATTGACTATAGTTTGTTTTAAAGCAAATTTAGTTGTTAAAACTCGACAATTACGTAACAATTTTAGACGTAAAAACGCGCCCGTGAATTTTTGGACATATTAAACAATTATTCTGATAGTGCCAAATGACGAAATTTATAGCAAAATAAATGTACAATCTTTTGCTAGCAACAGTTATTGACTATAGTTTGTTTTAAAGCAAATTTAGTTGTTAAAACTCGACAATTACGTAACAATTTTAGACGTAAAAACGCGCCCGTGAATTTTCGACGTATTAAACAATTATTCTGATAGTGCCAAATGACGAAATATATAGCAAAATAAATGTACAATCTTTTGCTAGCAACAGTTATTGACTATAGTTTATATTAAAGCAAATTTAATTGTTAAAACTCGACAATTACGTAACAATTTTAGACGTAAAAACGCGCCCGTGAATTTTCGACGTATTAAACAATTATTCTGATAGTGCCAAATGACGAAGTCTATAGAAAAATATATGTAGAATCTTTTGCTAGTAACAGTTTTTGACTACAGTTTGTTTTAAAGCAAATTTAGTTGTTAAAACTCGACAATTACGTAACAATTTTAGACGTAAAAACGCGCCCGTGAATTTTCGACGTATTAAACAATTATTCTGATAGTGCCAAATGACGAAATTTATAGCAAAATAAATGTACAATCTTTTGCTAGCAACAGTTATGGACTATAGTTTATATTAAAGCAAATTTAATTGTTAAAACTCGACAATTACGTAACAATTTTAGACGTAAAAACGCGCCCGTGAATTTTCGACGTATTAAACAATTATTCTGATAGTGCCAAATGACGAAATTTATAGCAAAATAAATGTACAATCTCATGCTAGAAACAGTTATTGACTATAGTTTATATTAAAGCAAATTTAATTGTTAAAACTCGACAATTACGTAACAATTTTAGACGTAGAAACGCGCCCGTGAATTTTCGACGTATTAAACAATTATTCTGATAGTGCCAAATGACGAAATCTATAGAAAAATATATGTAGAATCTTTTGCTAGTAACAGTTTTTGACTACAGTTTGTTTTAAAGCAAATTTAATTGTTAAAACTCGACAATTACGTAACAATTTTAGACGTAAAAACGCGCCCGTGAATTTTCGACGTATTAAACAATTATTCTGATAGTGCCAAATGACGAAATTTATAGCAAAATAAATGTACAATCTTTTGCTAGCAACAGTTATTGACTATAGTTTATATTAAAGCAAATTTAATTGTTAAAACTCGACAATTACGTAACAATTTTAGACGTAAAAACGCGCCCGTGAATTTTCGACGTATTAAACAATTATTCTTTTAGTGCCAAATGACGAAATTTATAGCAAAATAAATGTACAATCTTTTGCTAGCAACAGTTATTGACTATAGTTTATATTAAAGCAAATTTAATTGTTAAAACTCGACAATTACGTAACAATTTTAGACGTAAAAACGCGCACGTGAATTTTCGACCTATTAAACAATTATTCTGATAGTGCCAAATGATGAAATTTATAGCAAAATAAATGTACAATCTTTTGCTAGCAACAGTTATTGACTATAGTTTATATTAAAGCAAATTTAATTGTTAAAACTCGACAATTACGTAACAATTTTAGACGTAAAAACGCGCCCGTGAATTTTCGACGTATTAAACAATTATTCTTTTAGTGCCAAATGACGAAATTTATAGCAAAATAAATGTACAATCTTTTGCTAGCAACAGTTATTGACTATAGTTTATATTAAAGCAAATTTAATTGTTAAAACTCGACAATTACGTAACAATTTTAGACGTAAAAACGCGCACGTGAATTTTCGACCTATTAAACAATTATTCTGATAGTGCCAAATGATGAAATTTATAGCAAAATAAATGTACAATCTTTTGCTAGCAACAGTTATTGACTATAGTTTATATTAAAGCAAATTTAATTGTTAAAACTCGACAATTACGTAACAATTTTAGACGTAAAAACGCGCCCGTGAATTTTCGACGTATTAAACAATTATTCTTTTAGTGCCAAATGACGAAATTTATAGCAAAATAAATGTACAATCTTTTGCTAGCAACAGTTATTGACTATAGTTTATATTAAAGCAAATTTAATTGTTAAAACTCGACAATTACGTAACAATTTTAGACGTAAAAACGCGCACGTGAATTTTCGACCTATTAAACAATTATTCTGATAGTGCCAAATGATGAAATTTATAGCAAAATAAATGTACAATCTTTTGCTAGCAACAGTTATTGACTATAGTTTATATTAAAGCAAATTTAATTGTTAAAACTCGACAATTACGTAACAATTTTAGACGTAAAAACGCGCCCGTGAATTTTCGACGTATTAAACAATTATTCTGATAGTGCCAAATGACGAAATTTATAGCAAAATAAATGTACAATCTTTTGCTAGCAACAGTTATTGACTATAGTTTATATTAAAGCAAATTTAATTGTTAAAACTCGACAATTACGTAACAATTTTAGACGTAAAAACGCGCACGCGAATTTTCGACCTATTAAACAATTATTCTGATAGTGCCAAATGACGAAATTTATAGCAAAATAAATGTACAATCTTTTGCTAGCAACAGTTATTGACTATAGTTTATATTAAAGCAAATTTAATTGTTAAAACTCGACAATTACGTAACAATTTTAGACGTAAAAACGCGCCCGTGAATTTTCAACGTATTAAACAATTATTCTGATAGTGCCAAATGACGAAATTTATAGCAAAATAAATGTACAATCTCATGCTAGCAACAGTTATTGACTATAGTTTATATTAAAGCAAATTTAATTGTTAAAACTCGACAATTACGTAACAATTTTAGACGTAAAAACGCGCCCGTGAATTTTCGACGTATTAAACAATTATCCTGATAGTGCCCGATGACGAAATCTATAGAAAAATATATGTAGAATCTTTTGCTAGTAACAGTTTTTGACTACAGTTTGTTTTAAAGCAAATTTAGTTGTTAAAACTCGACAATTACGTAACAATTTTAGACGTAAAAACGCGCCCGTGAATTTTCGACGTATTAAACAATTATTCTGATAGTGCCAAATGACGAAATCTATAGAAAAATATATGTAGAATCTTTTGCTAGTAACAGTTTTTGACTATAGCTTGTTTTAAAGCAAATTTAGTTGTTAAAACTCGACAATTACGTAACAATTTTAGACGTAAAAACGCGCCCGTGAATTTTCGACGTATTAAACAATTATCCTGATAGTGCCCGATGACGAAATCTATAGAAAAATATATGTAGAATCTTTTGCTAGTAACAGTTTTTGACTACAGTTTGTTTTAAAGCAAATTTAGTTGTTAAAACTCGACAATTACGTAACAATTTTAGACGTAAAAACGCGCCCGTGAATTTTCGACGTATTAAACAATTATTCTGATAGTGCCAAATGACGAAATCTATAGAAAAATATATGTAGAATCTTTTGCTAGTAACAGTTTTTGACTATAGCTTGTTTTAAAGCAAATTTAGTTGTTAAAACTCGACAATTACGTAACAATTTTAGACGTAAAAACGCGCCCGTGAATTTTCGACGTATTAAACAATTATTCTGATAGTCCCAAATGACGAAATTTATAGCAAAATAAATGTACAATCTTTTGCTAGCAACAGTTATTGACTATAGTTTATATTAAAGCAAATTTAATTGTTAAAACTCGACAATTACGTAACAATTTTAGACGTAAAAACGCGCCCGTGAATTTTCGACGTATTAAACAATTATTCTGATAGTGCCAAATGACGAAATCTATAGAAAAATATATGTAAAATCTTTTGCTAGTAACAGTTTTTGACTACAGTTTGTTTTAATGCAAATTTAATTGTTAAAACTCGACAATTACGTAACAATTTTAGACGTAAAAACGCGCCCGTGAATTTTCGACGTATTAAACAATTATTCTGATAGTGCCAAATGACGAAATCTATAGAAAAATATATGTAGAATCTTTTGCTAGTAACAGTTTTTGACTACAGTTTGTTTTAAAGCAAATTTAGTTGTTAAAACTCGACAATTACGTAACAATTTTAGACGTAAAAACGCGCCCGTGAATTTTCGACGTATTAAACAATTATTCTGATAGTGCCAAATGACGAAATCTATAGAAAAATATATGTAGAATCTTTTGCTAGTAACAGTTTTTGACTACAGTTTGTTTTAAAGCAAATTTAATTGTTAAAACTCGACAATTACGTAACAATTTTAGACGTAAAAACGCGCCCGTGAATTTTCGACGTATTAAACAATTATTCTGATAGTGCCAAATGACGAAATTTATAGCAAAATAAATGTACAATCTTTTGCTAGCAACAGTTATTGACTATAGTTTGTTTTAAAGCAAATTTAGTTGTTAAAACTCGACAATTACGTAACAATTTTAGACGTAAAAACGCGCCCGTGAATTTTCGACGTATTAAACAATTATTCTGATAGTGCCAAATGACGAAATTTATAGCAAAATAAATGTACAATCTTTTGCTAGCAACAGTTATTGACTATAGTTTATATTAAAGCAAATTTAATTGTTAAAACTCGACAATTACGTAACAATTTTAGACGTAAAAACGCGCACGTGAACTTTCGACCTATTAAACAATTATTCTGATAGTGCCAAATGATGAAATTTATAGCAAAATAAATGTACAATCTTTTGCTAGCAACAGTTATTGACTATAGTTTATATTAAAGCAAATTTAATTGTTAAAACTCGACAATTACGTAACAATTTTAGACGTAAAAACGCGCCCGTGAATTTTCGACGTATTAAACAATTATTCTGATAGTGCCAAATGACGAAGTCTATAGAAAAATATATGTAGAATCTTTTGCTAGTAACAGTTTTTGACTACAGTTTGTTTTAAAGCAAATTTAGTTGTTAAAACTCAACAATTACGTAACAATTTTAGACGTAAAAACGCGCCCGTGAATTTTCGACGTATTAAACAATTATTCTGATAGTGCCAAATGACGAAATTTATAGCAAAATAAATGTACAATCTTTTGCTAGCAACAGTTATTGACTATAGTTTATATTAAAGCAAATTTAATTGTTAAAACTCGACAATTACGTAACAATTTTAGACGTAAAAACGCGCACGTGAATTTTCGACCTATTAAACAATTATTCTGATAGTGCCAAATGACGAAATTTATAGCAAAATAAATGTACAATCTTTTGCTAGCAACAGTTATTGACTATAGTTTATATTAAAGCAAATTTAATTGTTAAAACTCGACAATTACGTAACAACTTTAGACGTAAAAACGCGCCCGTGAATTTTCGACGTATTAAACAATTATTCTGATAGTGCCAAATGACGAAATTTATAGCAAAATAAATGTACAATCTTTTGCTAGCAACAGTTATTGACTATAGTTTGTTTTAAAGCAAATTTAGTTGTTAAAACTCGACAATTACGTAACAATTTTAGACGTAAAAACGCGCCCGTGAATTTTCGACGTATTAAACAATTATTCTGATAGTGCCAAATGACGAAATTTATAGCAAAATAAATGTACAATCTTTTGCTAGCAACAGTTATTGACTATAGTTTATATTAAAGCAAATTTAATTGTTAAAACTCGACAATTACGTAACAATTTTAGACGTAAAAACGCGCACGTGAACTTTCGACCTATTAAACAATTATTCTGATAGTGCCAAATGATGAAATTTATAGCAAAATAAATGTACAATCTTTTGCTAGCAACAGTTATTGACTATAGTTTATATTAAAGCAAATTTAATTGTTAAAACTCGACAATTACGTAACAATTTTAGACGTAAAAACGCGCCCGTGAATTTTCGACGTATTAAACAATTATTCTGATAGTGCCAAATGACGAAGTCTATAGAAAAATATATGTAGAATCTTTTGCTAGTAACAGTTTTTGACTACAGTTTGTTTTAAAGCAAATTTAGTTGTTAAAACTCAACAATTACGTAACAATTTTAGACGTAAAAACGCGCCCGTGAATTTTCGACGTATTAAACAATTATTCTGATAGTGCCAAATGACGAAATTTATAGCAAAATAAATGTACAATCTTTTGCTAGCAACAGTTATTGACTATAGTTTATATTAAAGCAAATTTAATTGTTAAAACTCGACAATTACGTAACAATTTTAGACGTAAAAACGCGCACGTGAATTTTCGACCTATTAAACAATTATTCTGATAGTGCCAAATGACGAAATTTATAGCAAAATAAATGTACAATCTTTTGCTAGCAACAGTTATTGACTATAGTTTATATTAAAGCAAATTTAATTGTTAAAACTCGACAATTACGTAACAATTTTAGACGTAAAAACGCGCCCGTGAATTTTCGACGTATTAAACAATTATTCTGATAGTGCCAAATGACGAAATTTATAGCAAAATAAATGTACAATCTCATGCTAGCAACAGTTATTGACTATAGTTTATATTAAAGCAAATTTAATTGTTAAAACTCGACAATTACGTAACAATTTTAGACGTAAAAACGCGCCCGTGAATTTTCGACGTATTAAACAATTATTCTGATAGTGCCAAATGACGAAATCTATAGAAAAATATATGTAGAATCTTTTGCTAGTAACAGTTTTTGACTACAGTTTGTTTTAAAGCAAATTTAATTGTTAAAACTCGACAATTACGTAACAATTTTAGACGTAAAAACGCGCCCGTGAATTTTCGACGTATTAAACAATTATTCTGATAGTGCCAAATGACGAAATCTATAGAAAAATATATGTAGAATCTTTTGCTAGTAACAGTTTTTGACTACAGTTTGTTTTAAAGCAAATTTAGTTGTTAAAACTCGACAATTACGTAACAATTTTAGACGTAAAAACGCGCCCGTGAATTTTCGACGTATTAAACAATTATTCTGATAGTGCCAAATGACGAAATCTATAGAAAAATATATGTAGAATCTTTTGCTAGTAACAGTTTTTGACTATAGCTTGTTTTAAAGCAAATTTAGTTGTTAAAACTCGACAATTACGTAACAATTTTAGACGTAAAAACGCGCCCGTGAATTTTCGACGTATTAAACAATTATCCTGATAGTGCCCGATGACGAAATCTATAGAAAAATATATGTAGAATCTTTTGCTAGTAACAGTTTTTGACTACAGTTTGTTTTAAAGCAAATTTAGTTGTTAAAACTCGACAATTACGTAACAATTTTAGACGTAAAAACGCGCCCGTGAATTTTCGACGTATTAAACAATTATTCTGATAGTGCCAAATGACGAAATTTATAGCAAAATAAATGTACAATCTTTTGCTAGCAACAGTTATTGACTATAGTTTATATTAAAGCAAATTTAATTGTTAAAACTCGACAATTACGTAACAATTTTAGACGTAAAAACGCGCCCGTGAATTTTCGACGTATTAAACAATTATTCTGATAGTGCCAAATGACGAAATCTATAGAAAAATATATGTAGAATCTTTTGCTAGTAACAGTTTTTGACTATAGCTTGTTTTAAAGCAAATTTAGTTGTTAAAACTCGACAATTACGTAACAATTTTAGACGTAAAAACGCGCCCGTGAATTTTCGACGTATTAAACAATTATTCTGATAGTCCCAAATGACGAAATTTATAGCAAAATAAATGTACAATCTTTTGCTAGCAACAGTTATTGACTATAGTTTATATTAAAGCAAATTTAATTGTTAAAACTCGACAATTACGTAACAATTTTAGACGTAAAAACGCGCCCGTGAATTTTCGACGTATTAAACAATTATTCTGATAGTGCCAAATGACGAAATCTATAGAAAAATATATGTAAAATCTTTTGCTAGTAACAGTTTTTGACTACAGTTTGTTTTAATGCAAATTTAATTGTTAAAACTCGACAATTACGTAACAATTTTAGACGTAAAAACGCGCCCGTGAATTTTCGACGTATTAAACAATTATTCTGATAGTGCCAAATGACGAAATCTATAGAAAAATATATGTAGAATCTTTTGCTAGTAACAGTTTTTGACTACAGTTTGTTTTAAAGCAAATTTAGTTGTTAAAACTCGACAATTACGTAACAATTTTAGACGTAAAAACGCGCCCGTGAATTTTCGACGTATTAAACAATTATTCTGATAGTGCCAAATGACGAAATCTATAGAAAAATATATGTAGAATCTTTTGCTAGTAACAGTTTTTGACTACAGTTTGTTTTAAAGCAAATTTAATTGTTAAAACTCGACAATTACGTAACAATTTTAGACGTAAAAACGCGCCCGTGAATTTTCGACGTATTAAACAATTATTCTGATAGTGCCAAATGACGAAATTTATAGCAAAATAAATGTACAATCTTTTGCTAGCAACAGTTATTGACTATAGTTTGTTTTAAAGCAAATTTAGTTGTTAAAACTCGACAATTACGTAACAATTTTAGACGTAAAAACGCGCCCGTGAATTTTCGACGTATTAAACAATTATTCTGATAGTGCCAAATGACGAAATTTATAGCAAAATAAATGTACAATCTTTTGCTAGCAACAGTTATTGACTATAGTTTATATTAAAGCAAATTTAATTGTTAAAACTCGACAATTACGTAACAATTTTAGACGTAAAAACGCGCACGTGAACTTTCGACCTATTAAACAATTATTCTGATAGTGCCAAATGATGAAATTTATAGCAAAATAAATGTACAATCTTTTGCTAGCAACAGTTATTGACTATAGTTTATATTAAAGCAAATTTAATTGTTAAAACTCGACAATTACGTAACAATTTTAGACGTAAAAACGCGCCCGTGAATTTTCGACGTATTAAACAATTATTCTGATAGTGCCAAATGACGAAGTCTATAGAAAAATATATGTAGAATCTTTTGCTAGTAACAGTTTTTGACTACAGTTTGTTTTAAAGCAAATTTAGTTGTTAAAACTCAACAATTACGTAACAATTTTAGACGTAAAAACGCGCCCGTGAATTTTCGACGTATTAAACAATTATTCTGATAGTGCCAAATGACGAAATTTATAGCAAAATAAATGTACAATCTTTTGCTAGCAACAGTTATTGACTATAGTTTATATTAAAGCAAATTTAATTGTTAAAACTCGACAATTACGTAACAATTTTAGACGTAAAAACGCGCACGTGAATTTTCGACCTATTAAACAATTATTCTGATAGTGCCAAATGACGAAATTTATAGCAAAATAAATGTACAATCTTTTGCTAGCAACAGTTATTGACTATAGTTTATATTAAAGCAAATTTAATTGTTAAAACTCGACAATTACGTAACAACTTTAGACGTAAAAACGCGCCCGTGAATTTTCGACGTATTAAACAATTATTCTGATAGTGCCAAATGACGAAATTTATAGCAAAATAAATGTACAATCTTTTGCTAGCAACAGTTATTGACTATAGTTTGTTTTAAAGCAAATTTAGTTGTTAAAACTCGACAATTACGTAACAATTTTAGACGTAAAAACGCGCCCGTGAATTTTCGACGTATTAAACAATTATTCTGATAGTGCCAAATGACGAAATTTATAGCAAAATAAATGTACAATCTTTTGCTAGCAACAGTTATTGACTATAGTTTATATTAAAGCAAATTTAATTGTTAAAACTCGACAATTACGTAACAATTTTAGACGTAAAAACGCGCACGTGAACTTTCGACCTATTAAACAATTATTCTGATAGTGCCAAATGATGAAATTTATAGCAAAATAAATGTACAATCTTTTGCTAGCAACAGTTATTGACTATAGTTTATATTAAAGCAAATTTAATTGTTAAAACTCGACAATTACGTAACAATTTTAGACGTAAAAACGCGCCCGTGAATTTTCGACGTATTAAACAATTATTCTGATAGTGCCAAATGACGAAGTCTATAGAAAAATATATGTAGAATCTTTTGCTAGTAACAGTTTTTGACTACAGTTTGTTTTAAAGCAAATTTAGTTGTTAAAACTCAACAATTACGTAACAATTTTAGACGTAAAAACGCGCCCGTGAATTTTCGACGTATTAAACAATTATTCTGATAGTGCCAAATGACGAAATTTATAGCAAAATAAATGTACAATCTTTTGCTAGCAACAGTTATTGACTATAGTTTATATTAAAGCAAATTTAATTGTTAAAACTCGACAATTACGTAACAATTTTAGACGTAAAAACGCGCACGTGAATTTTCGACCTATTAAACAATTATTCTGATAGTGCCAAATGACGAAATTTATAGCAAAATAAATGTACAATCTTTTGCTAGCAACAGTTATTGACTATAGTTTATATTAAAGCAAATTTAATTGTTAAAACTCGACAATTACGTAACAATTTTAGACGTAAAAACGCGCCCGTGAATTTTCGACGTATTAAACAATTATTCTGATAGTGCCAAATGACGAAATTTATAGCAAAATAAATGTACAATCTCATGCTAGCAACAGTTATTGACTATAGTTTATATTAAAGCAAATTTAATTGTTAAAACTCGACAATTACGTAACAATTTTAGACGTAAAAACGCGCCCGTGAATTTTCGACGTATTAAACAATTATTCTGATAGTGCCAAATGACGAAATCTATAGAAAAATATATGTAGAATCTTTTGCTAGTAACAGTTTTTGACTACAGTTTGTTTTAAAGCAAATTTAATTGTTAAAACTCGACAATTACGTAACAATTTTAGACGTAAAAACGCGCCCGTGAATTTTCGACGTATTAAACAATTATTCTGATAGTGCCAAATGACGAAATCTATAGAAAAATATATGTAGAATCTTTTGCTAGTAACAGTTTTTGACTACAGTTTGTTTTAAAGCAAATTTAGTTGTTAAAACTCGACAATTACGTAACAATTTTAGACGTAAAAACGCGCCCGTGAATTTTCGACGTATTAAACAATTATTCTGATAGTGCCAAATGACGAAATCTATAGAAAAATATATGTAGAATCTTTTGCTAGTAACAGTTTTTGACTACAGTTTGTTTTAAAGCAAATTTAGTTGTTAAAACTCGACAATTACGTAACAATTTTAGACGTAAAAACGCGCCCGTGAATTTTCGACGTATTAAACAATTATTCTGATAGTGCCAAATGACGAAATCTATAGAAAAATATATGTAGAATCTTTTGCTAGTAACAGTTTTTGACTACAGTTTGTTTTAAAGCAAATTTAGTTGTTAAAACTCGACAATTACGTAACAATTTTAGACGTAAAAACGCGCCCGTGAATTTTCGACGTATTAAACAATTATTCTGATAGTGCCAAATGACGAAATTTATAGCAAAATAAATGTACAATCTTTTGCTAGCAACAGTTATTGACTATAGTTTATATTAATGCAAATTTAATTGTTAAAACTCGACAATTACGTAACAATTTTAGACGTAAAAACGCGCACGTGAATTTTCGACGTATTAAACAATTATTCTGATAGTGCCAAATGACGAAATCTATAGAAAAATATATGTAGAATCTTTTGCTAGTAACAGTTTTTGACTACAGTTTGTTTTAAAGCAAATTTAGTTGTTAAAACTCGACAATTACGTAACAATTTTAGACGTAAAAACGCGCCCGTGAATTTTCGACGTATTAAACAATTATTCTGATAGTGCCAAATGACGAAATCTATAGAAAAATATATGTAGAATCTTTTGCTAGTAACAGTTTTTGACTACAGTTTGTTTTAAAGCAAATTTAGTTGTTAAAACTCGACAATTACGTAACAATTTTAGACGTAAAAACGCGCCCGTGAATTTTCGACGTATTAAACAATTATTCTGATAGTGCCAAATGACGAAATCTATAGAAAAATATATGTAGAATCTTTTGCTAGTAACAGTTTTTGACTACAGTTTGTTTTAAAGCAAATTTAGTTGTTAAAACTCGACAATTACGTAACAATTTTAGACGTAAAAACGCGCCCGTGAATTTTCGACGTATTAAACAATTATTCTGATAGTGCCAAATGACGAAATCTATAGAAAAATATATGTAGAATCTTTTGTTAGTAACAGTTTTTGACTACAGTTTGTTTTAAAGCAAATTTAGTTGTTAAAACTCGACAATTACGTAACAATTTTAGACGTAAAAACGCGCCCGTGAATTTTCGACGTATTAAACAATTATTCTGATAGTGCCAAATGACGAAATCTATAGAAAAATATATGTAGAATCTTTTGCTAGTAACAGTTTTTGACTACAGTTTGTTTTAAAGCAAATTTAGTTGTTAAAACTCGACAATTACGTAACAATTTTAGACGTAAAAACGCGCCCGTGAATTTTCGACGTATTAAACAATTATTCTGATAGTGCCAAATGACGAAATCTATAGAAAAATATATGTAGAATCTTTTGCTAGTAACAGTTTTTGACTACAGTTTGTTTTAAAGCAAATTTAGTTGTTAAAACTCGACAATTACGTAACAATTTTAGACGTAAAAACGCGCCCGTGAATTTTCGACGTATTAAACAATTATTCTGATAGTGCCAAATGACGAAATCTATAGAAAAATATATGTAGAATCTTTTGCTAGTAACAGTTTTTGACTACAGTTTGTTTTAAAGCAAATTTAGTTGTTAAAACTCGACAATTACGTAACAATTTTAGACGTAAAAACGCGCCCGTGAATTTTCGACGTATTAAACAATTATTCTGATAGTGCCAAATGACGAAATCTATAGAAAAATATATGTAGAATCTTTTGCTAGTAACAGTTTTTGACTACAGTTTGTTTTAAAGCAAATTTAGTTGTTAAAACTCGACAATTACGTAACAATTTTAGACGTAAAAACGCGCCCGTGAATTTTCGACGTATTAAACAATTATTCTGATAGTGCCAAATGACGAAATCTATAGAAAAATATATGTAGAATCTTTTGCTGGTAACAGTTTTTGACTACAGTTTGTTTTAAAGCAAATTTAGTTGTTAAAACTCGACAATTACGTAACAATTTTAGACGTAAAAACGCGCCCGTGAATTTTCGACGTATTAAACAATTATTCTGATAGTGCCAAATGACGAAATTTATAGCAAAATAAATGTACAATCTTTTGCTAGCAACAGTTATTGACTATAGTTTATATTAATGCAAATTTAATTGTTAAAACTCGACAATTACGTAACAATTTTAGACGTAAAAACGCGCACGTGAATTTTCGACCTATTAAACAATTATTCTGATGGTGCCAAATGACGAAATTTATAGAAAAATATATGTACAATCTTTTGCTAGCAACAGTTATTGACTATAGTTTATATTAAAGCAAATTTAATTGTTAAAACACGACAATTACGTAACAATTTTAGACGTAAAAACGCGCACGTGAATTTTCGACCTATTAAACAATTATTCTGATAGTGCCAAATGACGAAATTTATAGCAAAATATATGTACAATCTGTTGCTAGCAACAGTTATTGACTATAGTTTATATTAAAGCAAATGTAATCGTTAAAACACGACAATTACGTAACAATTTTAGACGTAAAAACGCGCACGTGAATTTTCGACCTATTAAACAATTATTCTGATGGTGCCAAATGACGAAATTTATAGAAAAATATATGTACAATCTTTTGCTAGCAACAGTTATTGACTATAGTTTATATTAAAGCAAATTTAATTGTTAAAACACGACAATTACGTAACAATTTTAGACGTAAAAACGCGCACGTGAATTTTCGACCTATTAAACAATTATTCTGATAGTGCCAAATGACGAAATTTATAGCAAAATATATGTACAATCTTTTGCTAGCAACAGTTATTGACTATAGTTTATATTAAAGCAAATGTAATCGTTAAAACACGACAATTACGTAACAATTTTAGACGTAAAAACGCGCACGTGAATTTTCGACCTATTAAACAATTATTCTGATGGTGCCAAATGACGAAATTTATAGAAAAATATATGTACAATCTTTTGCTAGCAACAGTTATTGACTATAGTTTATATTAAAGCAAATGTAATCGTTAAAACACGACAATTACGTAACAATTTTAGACGTAAAAACGCGCACGTGAATTTTCGACCTATTAAACAATTATTCTGATAGTGCCAAATGACGAAATTTATAGCAAAATATATGTACAATCTTTTGCTAGCAACAGTTATTGACTATAGTTTATATTAAAGCAAATGTAATCGTTAAAACACGACAATTACGTAACAATTTTAGACGTAAAAACGCGCACGTGAATTTTCGACCTATTAAACAATTATTCTGATAGTGCCAAATGACGAAATTTATAGCAAAATATATGTACAATCTTTTGCTAGCAACAGTTATTGACTATAGTTTATATTAAAGCAAATTTAATTGTTAAAACACGACAATTACGTAACAATTTTAGACGTAAAAACGCGCACGTGAATTTTCGACCTATTAAACAATTATTCTGATGGTGCCAAATGACGAAATTTATAGAAAAATATATGTACAATCTTTTGCTAGCAACAGTTATTGACTATAGTTTATATTAAAGCAAATTTAATTGTTAAAACACGACAATTACGTAACAATTTTAGACGTAAAAACGCGCACGTGAATTTTCGACCTATTAAACAATTATTCTGATAGTGCCAAATGACGAAATTTATAGCAAAATATATGTACAATCTTTTGCTAGCAACAGTTATTGACTATAGTTTATATTAAAGCAAATGTAATCGTTAAAACACGACAATTACGTAACAATTTTAGACGTAAAAACGCGCACGTGAATTTTCGACCTATTAAACAATTATTCTGATGGTGCCAAATGACGAAATTTATAGCAAAATATATGTACAATCTTTTGCTAGCAACAGTTATTGACTATAGTTTATATTAAAGCAAATGTAATCGTTAAAACACGACAATTACGTAACAATTTTAGACGTAAAAACGCGCACGTGAATTTTCGACCTATTAAACAATTATTCTGATAGTGCCAAATGACGAAATTTATAGCAAAATATATGTACAATCTTTTGCTAGCAACAGTTATTGACTATAGTTTATATTAAAGCAAATGTAATCGTCAAAACACGACAATTACGTAACAATTTTAGACGTAAAAACGCGCACGTCAATTTTCGACCTATTAAACAATTATTCTGATAGTGCCAAATGACGAAATTTATAGCAAAATATATGTACAATCTTTTGCTAGCAACAGTTATTGACTATAGTTTATATTAAAGCAAATTTAATTGTTAAAACTCGACAATTACGTAACAATTTTAGACGTAAAAAGGCGCACGTGAATTTTCGACCTATTAAACAATTATTCTGATAGTGCCAAATGACGAAATTTATAGCAAAATATATGTACAATCTTTTGCTAGCAACAGTTATTGACTATAGTTTATATTAAAGCAAATGTAATCGTTAAAACACGACAATTACGTAACAATTTTAGACGTAAAAACGCGCACGTGAATTTTCGACCTATTAAACAATGACTCTATAATTGCAAATGATGAAATTTATTTAAAAAGGTATGGTGAAAGAACTCACAACTCTAGCAGCAATCGAGTTAGTTAGTATCATTTCTTCTCTGTCAGGGGAGTGGCCAAATGATGCTCCTCCAAAAATATCTGCAATAAGATGAATTATTAATTTTTGAACTTATATATGTAACAGTCTTAATTTTAAACTTCATTGGCATTGAAAATTGTAATTAAAAGGGTACTAGTAACATCATGAACTGATCATAGTGGGAACCTTTTTTGAAAATGAGTCGAAAATTAATTAAAAATATAATAATACAAGATTGACACCTACAATTTTATTGGATTGTAGATAGATTAATTATACAAGCTTATAGTATGCTACGTTAATTTTGCACATTGTAGTTATTACAAAAAGAATTTGTCTATTGAATGTCTTAATTCAACGACATACCAAAACTTCACACATTAGAAATGTATAACTTGAATTAACCCTAATTCAATATCTTTTTATAATTATCAGCGTTTTTTCTACTATACACGAAGAAAACGTTTAGTATTATCGTCATGAAATCTTTATA
The DNA here is from genome assembly GCA_963921985.1 of Agrilus biguttatus. NCBI lineage: Eukaryota > Metazoa > Arthropoda > Insecta > Coleoptera > Buprestidae > Agrilus > Agrilus biguttatus. The sequence goes on from OY998126.1 coordinate 19,226,941, forward strand.
AAGCCGTTAGTACAAGGACTGGTTGGATATAATTTGATAAAAAGTTTGTTAATATTGAATTAATGGTTCTACAAATGTCTTCATTGAAAACGTTCTACAAATTACACTTCCAAAACGTAAAGCATGTTATATGAATTTAAAATTATACAATGTGTACAATTTCGGTAAATTTTATTTTATTTATTCAATGCAATGAGATCAAACGTGCAGTTTACGTTTAAAAATATGAAAGTAATATAAAATGAATGTTTGTAGTTCATTTGACTAGGTATATTGCTACAAACAAGAATGATCAAATGAATAATTAGAAGTAAATTTTATGTAATATCTGTAATTGTATAAAAACTAAAAACTACAATTTCATTAATGTTACTAGTTAAAATGATAAATTTTGATACTATTATATTCAATTTTTAGTTTACTTACATCATCTTATATGTAAAATGTATAAAACGTATAAATGATAAAAGAAATACACCTTTAATTAACAAAAATGAAGTTACGGAACGAAATTTCACGACAGAAAACATTGTAATGAAGCTACTCGTTCAGTTTTGTTTGAACTAAAAACACAAAAATATTTAGAAGTAATTTAATCACAAAATCGGAAATTTTTCATTGAATCGTGCTGTTCTGTCCGTAAAAACTGCCTAACTAATTCTACCAAGTAAAGACGACCTACGATGCGCTTTAAAATAGTAATGGAACACCAATACAATAATATCTTAACTTTTAATATATAGGGTCATTCAAACTGAGTGGTACATTAGGGTTGCGGTGCAATCATTTTTACAATAAATTAAATTATCTCAGAAACTATTCATCGTAGGCATATAGGCATAAAAGTTGGTTATCAAAGTCACCTTAATATTTTATGTTTCGTACGAATTCATTGTAAAATCGTAAAAATATACCGTTCCATTTAAAATAAGAAAGTTGACATCAACTTCAACATCAACGGTACAACCGAAAGTGCCCGACAGTTAAATTATTTTAGTTAAATAGATCATCCTTGATGACACCTACTCCCAACTCCCAAATTTTCAAATCTGTAACATGCTTAGTTTTCCTAAAACATCTAATGTACCACTCAGTTTGAATGACCCTGTGTGATATCTATAAATTTATAATTAAAAACGAACTTCTCATATCTATTAACTTGAAATAAAAAGTAAATTTTTATTTGTTAGAGAGTACAACGTGTTGTGTTTATAAGCACTTTATTGTTTTAAATCGACCAAGTTTGTCGTCATGGTATTGTTGCTGATTTCAAGCATTAGGGTTTTTAATTGTTGCACTATTGTTAAAGATGTTGTACAGTACAGTTCGTTAATTGTTATAAATCGCACTTTTCTAATTATAACCAACCAAGGGTTTACAAGAAAAATAATAAAAAACAAATCGTTGAATGAGTGACAGCAGCTTATTAAGAAGTAGTAAATATCAAATTAAAAAAGAACGAATAATTCTACTGATTTGTTGAAGGACTCCTTAAATCATTTATGTGATTTCTGACTTTTTTTTTGATACAGGATAAATTTCTACAGTAATATTTTGATTTTTCAACTTGCTAACGAACGGCCAAATTAGGAGATTCGATCTCATGAACAGGACCGCACTTGAAATTTCATAGCTCTGCAAGGCCACCTTCCACACACATACAACCATATGATAGTAACAGTTTTTGAGTTTCGTTTGAATTAAAGGAAATTTTATTATTATAAACCGAAAATTTAAACTATGGCCCTTTAATCCGAATTTCGTCCGTGAAAGCCTTTATTTTTTAAATAATACATATTATTTAATGGAACCGCAATACAAAAAATTAATATTACCTATTTTTTCTTGTATTTCAAATTTCTCATTTTATTTGGTTTAGCAACTTCACTTTCATTTTCATCGATGCAATAAGTTATCAGTAGTAAAGATTACAATTACTTTATATAATTTATTAAATAAAAGCGTAACTTTAAATTAACTCATTATCTCAGTAAGATTTATCCGATTTATTCCCGAATTTACATAAATAGTAGTTTTTTCACTCAAAATTAACACAAGATATCCAGAAATATTCCACATAAAATTATTATGATTTATGTATTCATGTATATTCACTTATTTAGGATGAAAACTTTTATCAATATTACATCTCCACTTCAATCAATCAATTACGTCCTGAATAAAAAAATACCTGTATATTTTTTATCACGACAGGTTTCGGAATTCGAAGTCTCATACTATTCTTATACTACATACCCACTTACTGTACAATAAAAATTAAATAAGGTAGAAATATTCAGAAAGTCTTACTTGTAAATTTCAATTTTTATGGTAAAAGACTCGTATGTACTATGCACATTATATACAAATAATCGATCCGTATGCATAATTAAACATGTAATTATAATTTACAAACATTAAATGATTCTACCTACTTACCTATCATAAACTCCTAACTGGTCAAAACAATTCTATTATTTTATATTTAACTATGTATATTTAACTGTTCTTGTCGTATTTATGTAGAGAATGTTTCACAATGAACGAACAACCGATATAAATTAGACACAAACCAATTATTTCTTTCTATAAAATTTAAAATTCGCTTTCAACGTTGAAGTGATATCAATATACTGAAACCTTTTCCTTGCCCTACCCAAATGAACTATTCCAATGTCATAAGCAATATAAAAAACTCGAGATAAGCAGCAAGCTCGGAATGATGCAATTCACCCAAAACCATCAAAAGAATTTTTTAATAAAACAAAATGTCTTGAAAATCGAAATAATTCCTTTGGTATCTTTATATTAATTACGCAGTTTAATTAAATATTGTAATTTTTAACATTATTAATGTTTCCAACAAAAGAATGTTACTAAAAACCGTGGGTCAGTTTCCATATAACCATAGTTAAACGTAAATAATTAAATTATGTTTCAATAGGGTAGACATCCCAATTCCAATGAATACTCGATTTAAAGCAAGGCATAAATAATTTTAAATTAAATAAATTTTATTTGAAATTGTTAAAACTCGACAATTACGTAACAATTTTAGACGTAAAAACGCGCACGGGAATTTTCGACATGTTGAACAATTGTTTCGGTAGTTTCAAAAGGTTGGGTTTATATCAAAATACCTACAGATTCTCCTGGTACAGATTTTGAGTTTGGTTGAATTAATGCAAATTTAATTATTATAACACGAAAATTACGTAAAATTTGTAGACATAAAAACGCGCATATGAATTTTCGACGTATTAAACAATTATTCTGATAGTGCCAAATGACAAAATCTATAGAAAAATATATGTACAATCTTTTGCTAGTAACAGTTTTTGACTACAGTTTGTTTTAATGCAAATTTAATTGTTAAAACTCGACAATTACGTAACAATTTTAGACGTAAAAACGCGCCCGTGAATTTTCGACGTATTAAACAATTATTCTGATAGTGCCAAATGACGAAATCTATAGAAAAATATATGTAGAATCTTTTGCTAGTAACAGTTTTTGACTACAGTTTGTTTTAAAGCAAATTTAATTGTTAAAACTCGACAATTACGTAACAATTTTAGACGTAAAAACGCGCCCGTGAATTTTCGACGTATTAAACAATTATTCTGATAGTGCCAAATGACGAAATCTATAGAAAAATATATGTAGAATCTTTTGCTAGTAACAGTTTTTGACTACAGTTTGTTTTAAAGCAAATTTAATTGTTAAAACTCGACAATTACGTAACAATTTTAGACGTAAAAACGCGCCCGTGAATTTTCGACGTATTAAACAATTATTCTGATAGTGCCAAATGACGAAATCTATAGAAAAATATATGTAGAATCTTTTGCTAGTAACAGTTTTTGACTACAGTTTGTTTTAAAGCAAATTTAATTGTTAAAACTCGACAATTACGTAACAATTTTAGACGTAAAAACGCGCCCGTGAATTTTCGACGTATTAAACAATTATTCTGATAGTGCCAAATGACGAAATCTATAGAAAAATATATGTAGAATCTTTTGCTAGTAACAGTTTTGGACTACAGTTTGTTTTAAAGCAAATTTAGTTGTTAAAACTCGACAATTACGTAACAATTTTAGACGTGAAAACGCGCCCGTGAATTTTCGACGTATTAAACAATTATTCTGATAGTGCCAAATGACGAAATCTATAGAAAACTATATGTAGAATCTTTTGCTAGTAACAGTTTTTGACTACAGTTTGTTTTAAAGCAAATTTAGTTGTTAAAACTCGACAATTACGTAACAATTTTAGACGTAAAAACGCGCCCGTGAATTTTCGACGTATTAAACAATTATTCTGATAGTGCCAAATGACGAAATCTATAGAAAAATATATGTGGAATCTTTTGCTAGTGACAGTTTTTGACTACAGTTTGTTTTAAAGCAAATTTAGTTGTTAAAACTCGACAATTACGTAACAATTTTAGACGTAAAAACGCGCCCGTGAATTTTCGACGTATTAAACAATTATTCTGATAGTGCCAAATGACGAAATCTATAGAAAAATATATGTAGAATCTTTTGCTAGTGACAGTTTTTGACTACAGTTTGTTTTAAAGCAAATTTAGTTGTTAAAACTCGACAATTACGTAACAATTTTAGACGTAAAAACGCGCCCGTGAATTTTCGACGTATTAAACAATTATTCTGATAGTGCCAAATGACGAAATCTATAGAAAAATATATGTAGAATCTTTTGCTGGTGACAGTTTTTGACTACAGTTTGTTTTAAAGCAAATTTAGTTGTTAAAACTCGACAATTACGTAACAATTTTAGACGTAAAAACGCGCCCGTGAATTTTCGACGTATTAAACAATTATTCTGATAGTGCCAAATGACGAAATCTATAGAAAAATATATGTACAATCTTTTGCTAACAACAGTTATTGACTATAGTTTATATTAAAGCAAATTTAATTGTTAAAACACGACAATTACGTAACAATTTTAGACGTAAAAACGCGCACGTGAATTTTCGACCTATTAAACAATGATTCTATAATTGCAAATGATGAAATTTATTTAAAAAGGTATGGTGAAAGAACTCACAACTCTAGCAGCAATCGAGTTAGTTAGTATCATTTCTTCTCTGTCAGGGGAGTGGCCAAATGATGCTCCTCCAAAAATATCTGCAATAAGATGAATTATTAATTTTTGAACTTATATATGTAACAGTCTTAATTTTAAACTTCATTGGCATTGAAAATTGTAATTAAAAGGGTACTAGTAACATCATGAACTGATCATAGTGGGAACCTTTTTTGAAAATGAGTCGAAAATTAATTAAAAATATAATAATACAAGATTGACACCTACAATTTTATTGGATTGTAGATAGATTAATTATACAAGCTTATAGTATGCTACGTTAATTTTGCACATTGTAGTTATTACAAAAAGAATTTGTCTATTGAATGTCTTAATTCAACGACATACCAAAACTTCACACATTAGAAATGTATAACTTGAATTAACCCTAATTCAATATCTTTTTATAATTATCAGCGTTTTTTCTACTATACACGAAGAAAACGTTTAGTATTATCGTCATGAAATCTTTATAAAGCCGTTAGTACAAGGACTGGTTGGATATAATTTGATAAAAAGTTTGTTAATATTGAATTAATGGTTCTACAAATGTCTTCATTGAAAACGTTCTACAAATTACACTTCCAAAACGTAAAGCATGTTATATGAATTTAAAATTATACAATGTGTACAATTTCGGTAAATTTTATTTTATTTATTCAATGCAATGAGATCAAACGTGCAGTTTACGTTTAAAAATATGAAAGTAATATAAAATGAATGTTTGTAGTTCATTTGACTAGGTATATTGCTACAAACAAGAATGATCAAATGAATAATTAGAAGTAAATTTTATGTAATATCTGTAATTGTATAAAAACTAAAAACTACAATTTCATTAATGTTACTAGTTAAAATGATAAATTTTGATACTATTATATTCAATTTTTAGTTTACTTACATCATCTTATATGTAAAATGTATAAAACGTATAAATGATAAAAGAAATACACCTTTAATTAACAAAAATGAAGTTACGGAACGAAATTTCACGACAGAAAACATTGTAATGAAGCTACTCGTTCAGTTTTGTTTGAACTAAAAACACAAAAATATTTAGAAGTAATTTAATCACAAAATCGGAAATTTTTCATTGAATCGTGCTGTTCTGTCCGTAAAAACTGCCTAACTAATTCTACCAAGTAAAGACGACCTACGATGCGCTTTAAAATAGTAATGGAACACCAATACAATAATATCTTAACTTTTAATATATAGGGTCATTCAAACTGAGTGGTACATTAGGGTTGCGGTGCAATCATTTTTACAATAAATTAAATTATCTCAGAAACTATTCATCGTAGGCATATAGGCATAAAAGTTGGTTATCAAAGTCACCTTAATATTTTATGTTTCGTACGAATTCATTGTAAAATCGTAAAAATATACCGTTCCATTTAAAATAAGAAAGTTGACATCAACTTCAACATCAACGGTACAACCGAAAGTGCCCGACAGTTAAATTATTTTAGTTAAATAGATCATCCTTGATGACACCTACTCCCAACTCCCAAATTTTCAAATCTGTAACATGCTTAGTTTTCCTAAAACATCTAATGTACCACTCAGTTTGAATGACCCTGTGTGATATCTATAAATTTATAATTAAAAACGAACTTCTCATATCTATTAACTTGAAATAAAAAGTAAATTTTTATTTGTTAGAGAGTACAACGTGTTGTGTTTATAAGCACTTTATTGTTTTAAATCGACCAAGTTTGTCGTCATGGTATTGTTGCTGATTTCAAGCATTAGGGTTTTTAATTGTTGCACTATTGTTAAAGATGTTGTACAGTACAGTTCGTTAATTGTTATAAATCGCACTTTTCTAATTATAACCAACCAAGGGTTTACAAGAAAAATAATAAAAAACAAATCGTTGAATGAGTGACAGCAGCTTATTAAGAAGTAGTAAATATCAAATTAAAAAAGAACGAATAATTCTACTGATTTGTTGAAGGACTCCTTAAATCATTTATGTGATTTCTGACTTTTTTTTTGATACAGGATAAATTTCTACAGTAATATTTTGATTTTTCAACTTGCTAACGAACGGCCAAATTAGGAGATTCGATCTCATGAACAGGACCGCACTTGAAATTTCATAGCTCTGCAAGGCCACCTTCCACACACATACAACCATATGATAGTAACAGTTTTTGAGTTTCGTTTGAATTAAAGGAAATTTTATTATTATAAACCGAAAATTTAAACTATGGCCCTTTAATCCGAATTTCGTCCGTGAAAGCCTTTATTTTTTAAATAATACATATTATTTAATGGAACCGCAATACAAAAAATTAATATTACCTATTTTTTCTTGTATTTCAAATTTCTCATTTTATTTGGTTTAGCAACTTCACTTTCATTTTCATCGATGCAATAAGTTATCAGTAGTAAAGATTACAATTACTTTATATAATTTATTAAATAAAAGCGTAACTTTAAATTAACTCATTATCTCAGTAAGATTTATCCGATTTATTCCCGAATTTACATAAATAGTAGTTTTTTCACTCAAAATTAACACAAGATATCCAGAAATATTCCACATAAAATTATTATGATTTATGTATTCATGTATATTCACTTATTTAGGATGAAAACTTTTATCAATATTACATCTCCACTTCAATCAATCAATTACGTCCTGAATAAAAAAATACCTGTATATTTTTTATCACGACAGGTTTCGGAATTCGAAGTCTCATACTATTCTTATACTACATACCCACTTACTGTACAATAAAAATTAAATAAGGTAGAAATATTCAGAAAGTCTTACTTGTAAATTTCAATTTTTATGGTAAAAGACTCGTATGTACTATGCACATTATATACAAATAATCGATCCGTATGCATAATTAAACATGTAATTATAATTTACAAACATTAAATGATTCTACCTACTTACCTATCATAAACTCCTAACTGGTCAAAACAATTCTATTATTTTATATTTAACTATGTATATTTAACTGTTCTTGTCGTATTTATGTAGAGAATGTTTCACAATGAACGAACAACCGATATAAATTAGACACAAACCAATTATTTCTTTCTATAAAATTTAAAATTCGCTTTCAACGTTGAAGTGATATCAATATACTGAAACCTTTTCCTTGCCCTACCCAAATGAACTATTCCAATGTCATAAGCAATATAAAAAACTCGAGATAAGCAGCAAGCTCGGAATGATGCAATTCACCCAAAACCATCAAAAGAATTTTTTAATAAAACAAAATGTCTTGAAAATCGAAATAATTCCTTTGGTATCTTTATATTAATTACGCAGTTTAATTAAATATTGTAATTTTTAACATTATTAATGTTTCCAACAAAAGAATGTTACTAAAAACCGTGGGTCAGTTTCCATATAACCATAGTTAAACGTAAATAATTAAATTATGTTTCAATAGGGTAGACATCCCAATTCCAATGAATACTCGATTTAAAGCAAGGCATAAATAATTTTAAATTAAATAAATTTTATTTGAAATTGTTAAAACTCGACAATTACGTAACAATTTTAGACGTAAAAACGCGCACGGGAATTTTCGACATGTTGAACAATTGTTTCGGTAGTTTCAAAAGGTTGGGTTTATATCAAAATACCTACAGATTCTCCTGGTACAGATTTTGAGTTTGGTTGAATTAATGCAAATTTAATTATTATAACACGAAAATTACGTAAAATTTGTAGACATAAAAACGCGCATATGAATTTTCGACGTATTAAACAATTATTCTGATAGTGCCAAATGACAAAATCTATAGAAAAATATATGTACAATCTTTTGCTAGTAACAGTTTTTGACTACAGTTTGTTTTAATGCAAATTTAATTGTTAAAACTCGACAATTACGTAACAATTTTAGACGTAAAAACGCGCCCGTGAATTTTCGACGTATTAAACAATTATTCTGATAGTGCCAAATGACGAAATCTATAGAAAAATATATGTAGAATCTTTTGCTAGTAACAGTTTTTGACTACAGTTTGTTTTAAAGCAAATTTAATTGTTAAAACTCGACAATTACGTAACAATTTTAGACGTAAAAACGCGCCCGTGAATTTTCGACGTATTAAACAATTATTCTGATAGTGCCAAATGACGAAATCTATAGAAAAATATATGTAGAATCTTTTGCTAGTAACAGTTTTTGACTACAGTTTGTTTTAAAGCAAATTTAATTGTTAAAACTCGACAATTACGTAACAATTTTAGACGTAAAAACGCGCCCGTGAATTTTCGACGTATTAAACAATTATTCTGATAGTGCCAAATGACGAAATCTATAGAAAAATATATGTAGAATCTTTTGCTAGTAACAGTTTTTGACTACAGTTTGTTTTAAAGCAAATTTAATTGTTAAAACTCGACAATTACGTAACAATTTTAGACGTAAAAACGCGCCCGTGAATTTTCGACGTATTAAACAATTATTCTGATAGTGCCAAATGACGAAATCTATAGAAAAATATATGTAGAATCTTTTGCTAGTAACAGTTTTGGACTACAGTTTGTTTTAAAGCAAATTTAGTTGTTAAAACTCGACAATTACGTAACAATTTTAGACGTGAAAACGCGCCCGTGAATTTTCGACGTATTAAACAATTATTCTGATAGTGCCAAATGACGAAATCTATAGAAAACTATATGTAGAATCTTTTGCTAGTAACAGTTTTTGACTACAGTTTGTTTTAAAGCAAATTTAGTTGTTAAAACTCGACAATTACGTAACAATTTTAGACGTAAAAACGCGCCCGTGAATTTTCGACGTATTAAACAATTATTCTGATAGTGCCAAATGACGAAATCTATAGAAAAATATATGTGGAATCTTTTGCTAGTGACAGTTTTTGACTACAGTTTGTTTTAAAGCAAATTTAGTTGTTAAAACTCGACAATTACGTAACAATTTTAGACGTAAAAACGCGCCCGTGAATTTTCGACGTATTAAACAATTATTCTGATAGTGCCAAATGACGAAATCTATAGAAAAATATATGTAGAATCTTTTGCTAGTAACAGTTTTTGACTACACTTTGTTTTAAGGCAAATTTAGTTGTTAAAACTCGACAATTACGTAACAATTTTAGACGTAAAAACGCGCATATGAATTTTCGACCTATTAAACAATGATTCTATAGTTGCAAATGATGAAATTTATTTAAAAAGGTATGGTGAAAGAACTCACATCTCTAGCAGCAATCGAGTTAGTTAGTATCATTTCTTCTCTGTCAGGGGAGTGGCCAAATGGTGCTCCTCCACAAATATCTGCAATAAGATGAATTATTAATTTTTGAACTTATATATGTAACAGTCTTAATTTTAAACTTCATTGGCATTGAAAATTGTAATTAAAAGGGTACTAGTAACATCATGAACTGATAATAGTGGGAACCTTTTTTGAAAATGAGTCGAAAATTAATTAAAAATATAATAATACAAGATTGACACCTACAATTTTATTGGATTGTAGATAGATTATATAATTATAACAATTATTATAATTATACAAGCTTATAGTATGCTACGTTAATTTTGCACATTGTAGTTATTACAAAAAGAATTTGTCTATTGAATGTCTTAATTCAACGACATACCAAAACTTCACACATTAGAAATGTATAACTTGAATTAACCCTAATTCAATATCTTTTTACAATTATCAGCGTTTTTTCTACTATAGACGAAGAAAACGTTTAGTATTATCGTCATGAAATCTTCATAAAGCCGTTAGTACAAGGACTGGTTGGATATAATTTGATAAAAAGTTTGTTAATATTGAATTAATGGTTCTACAAATGTCTTCATTGAAAACGTTCTACAAATTACACTTTCAAAACGTAAAGCATGTTATATGAATTTAAAATTATACAATGTGTACAATTTCGGTAAATTTTATTTTATTTATTCAATGCAATGAGATCAAACGTGCAGTTTACGTTTAAAAATATGAAAGTAATATAAAATGAATGTTTGTAGTTCATTTGACTAGGTATATTGCTACAAACAAGAATGATCAAATGAATAATTAGAAGTAAATTTTATGTAATATCTGTAATTGTATAAAAACTAAAAACTACAATTTCATTAATGTTACTAGTTAAAATGATAAATTTTGATACTATTATATTCAATTTTTAGTTTACTTACATCATCTTATATGTAAAATGTATAAAACGTATAAATGATAAAAGAAATACACCTTTAATTAACAAAAATGAAGTTACGGAATGAAATTTCACGACAGAAAACATTGTAATGAAGCTACTCGTTCAGTTTTGTTTGAACTAAAAACACAAAAATATTTAGAAGTAATTTAATCACAAAATCGGAAATTTTTCATTGAATCGTGCTGTTCCGTTCGTAAAAACGGCCTAACTAATTCTACCAAGTAAAGACGACCTACGATGCGCTTTAAAATAGTAATGGAACACCAATACAATAATATCTTAACTTTTAATATATAGGGTCATTCAAACTGAGTGGTACATTAGACGTTTTAGGGAAACTAAGCATGTTGCAGATTTGAGTTGAGAGTAGGGGTTATCAAAGATGATCTATTCAACTAAAACAATTTCAACTGTTGAGCGCTTCCGGTTATACCGGAAGTTGATGTCAACTTTCTTATTTTAAATGGAATGGTATATTTTTTACAAGTTTACGATGAATTCGTATGAAACATAAAAAGTTAAGGTGACTTTGATAACCAACTTGTATGCCTATATGCCTACGATGAATAGATTTTGAGATAATTTAATTTATTGGAAAAAAGATTGCACCGCAACCCAAACTATAAAAAGCTCTAGTCATAACCCATAAAAAATGAAACGACTTAGAATGTTGAAATTAGTACTAGTTATAGCCAAGTCATAAAGCTGACATTAATATTATACCAAAACTAAGCTTTATAATTTATACAAGGCGTTCAGAAAAAAAAAACAAAGTTTAAAAACTTCAAACACGAATCACTTCATTTTTTCAAATGAAATGCTACTGTTTTATTTGAAAATTTTTGAATAATTTTGAATTTTTTGCAAGACATCCAATGTATCGAAAGAGGGTAAAAAATTTAATCGAATGACAAAATAAAATATGAAAAAATGAACATTGCTTAAAAAATCAACATAATATAGGTATAAATAATTGTATATTACTTTATTGCCAACCTAAAAGCAGAAAACTAACTCATCTAGAATTCCTGGAAATAAAAAGAGCCTTAACGAAAAAGAAAAATATTGTTAATAACCAAAAAGAACTGTATGTGTTAAATACTCCACTCCTCATAGATTTATAATAACATAATTTTAAGTATATATATAGGATATCTTGCACATTTTGACTTAGTATAGTTGTACTCTAGTTAATGGTTACTTAGCCGAAACAATTGTCGAGTGTATCGTTACAATAAATTGTTGAAGTTCATTTGTTTAATTTTACAATTTTATAAAAAAAATGAAGTTGTTCGTGTGTGAAGTTTTTAAACTTTACAATTTTTTTCTGCCTGTGCAAATTATAAAGCTTAGTTTTGGCATAACGTTAACGTTAGCCTTATGACTTGACTTGGCTATAACTAGTAAAAATTTCAACATTCTAGGTCATTTCATTGTTTATGGAAGTTATGATTTTTTATAGTTTGGGTTGCGGTGCAATCATTTTTACAATAAATTAAATTATCTCAGAAACTATTCATCGTAGGCATATAGGCATAAAAGTTGGTTATCAAAGTCACCTTAATATTTTATGTTTCGTACGAATTCATTGTAAAATCGTAAAAATATACCGTTCCATTTAAAATAAGAAAGTTGACATCAACTTCAACATCAACGGTACAACCGAAAGTGCCCGACAGTTAAATTATTTTAGTTAAATAGATCATCCTTGATGACACCTACTCCCAACTCCCAAATTTTCAAATCTGTAACATGCTTAGTTTCCCTAAAACATCTAATGTACCACTCAGTTTGAATGACCCTGTGTGATATCTATAAATTTATAATTAAAAACGAACTTCTCATATCTAATAACTTGAAATAAAAAGTAAATTTTTATTTGTTAGAGAGTACAACGTGTTGTGTTTATGAGCACTTTATTGTTTTAAATCGACCAAGTTTGTCGTCATGGTATTGTTGCTGATGTCAAGCATTAGGCTTTTTAATTGTTGCACTATTGTTAAAGATGTTGTACAGTACAGTTCGTTAATTGTTATAAATCGCACTTTTCTAATTATAACCAACCAAGGGTTTACAAGAAAAATAATAAAAAACAAATCGTTGAATGAGGGACAGCAGCGTATTAAGAAGTAGTAAATATCAAATTAAAAAAGAACGAATAATTCGACTAATTCTGTTGAAGGACTCCTTAAATCATTTACGTGATTTCTGACTTTTTTTTGATACAGGATAAATTTCTACAGTAATATTTTGATTTTTCAACTTGCTAACGAACGGCCAAATTAGGAGATTCGATCTCATGAACAGGACCGCACTTGAAATTTCATAGCTCTGCAAGGCCACCTTCCACACACATACAACCATATGATAGTAACAGTTTTTGAGTTTCGTTTGAATTAAAGGAAATTTTATTATTATAAACCGAAAATTTAAACTATGGCCCTTTAATCCGAATTCCGTCCGTGAAAGCCTTTATTTTTTAAATAATACATATTATTTAATGGAACCACAATACAAAAAATTAATATTACCTATTTTTTCTTGTATTTCAAATTTCTCATTTTATTTGGTTTAGCAACTTCACTTTCATTTTCATCGATGCAATAAGTTATCAGTAGTAAAGATTACAATTACTTTATATAATTTATTAAATAAAAGCGTAACTTTAAATTAACTCATTATCTCAGTAAGATTTATCCGATTTATTCCCGAATTTACATAAATAGTAGTTTTTTCACTCAAAATTAACACAAGATATCCAGAAATATTCCACATAAAATTATTATGATTTATGTATTCATGTATATTCACTTATTTAGGATGAAAACTTTTATCAATATTACATCTCCACTTCAATCAATCAATTACGTCCTGAATAAAAAAATACCTGTATATTTTTTATCACGACAGGTTTCGGAATTCGAAGTCTCATACTATTCTTATACTACATACCCACTTACTGTACAATAAAAATTAAATAAGGTAGAAATATTCAGAAAGTCTTACTTGTAAATTTCAATTTTTATGGTAAAAGACTCGTATGTACTATGCACATTATATACAAATAATCGATCCGTATGCATAATTAAACATGTAATTATAATTTACAAACATTAAATGATTCTACCTACTTACCTATCATAAACTCCTAACTGGTCAAAACAATTCTATTATTTTATATTTAACTATGTATATTTAACTGTTCTTGTCGTATTTATGTAGAGAATGTTTCACAATGAACGAACAACCGATATAAATTAGACACAAACCAATTATTTCTTTCTATAAAATTTAAAATTCGCTTTCAACGTTGAAGTGATATCAATATACTGAAACCTTTTCCTTGCCCTACCCAAATGAACTATTCCAATGTCATAAGCAATATAAAAAACTCGAGATAAGCAGCAAGCTCGGAATGATGCAATTCACCCAAAACCATCAAAAGAATTTTTTAATAAAACAAAATGTCTTGAAAATCGAAATAATTCCTTTGGTATCTTTATATTAATTACGCAGTTTAATTAAATATTGTAATTTTTAACATTATTAATGTTTCCAACAAAAGAATGTTACTAAAAACCGTGGGTCAGTTTCCATATAACCATAGTTAAACGTAAATAATTAAATTATGTTTCAATAGGGTAGACATCCCAATTCCAATGAATACTCGATTTAAAGCAAGGCATAAATAATTTTAAATTAAATAAATTTTATTTGAAATTGTTAAAACTCGACAATTACGTAACAATTTTAGACGTAAAAACGCGCACGGGAATTTTCGACATGTTGAACAATTGTTTCGGTAGTTTCAAAAGGTTGGGTTTATATCAAAATACCTACAGATTCTCCTGGTACAGATTTTGAGTTTGGTTGAATTAATGCAAATTTAATTATTATAACACGAAAATTACGTAAAATTTGTAGACATAAAAACGCGCATATGAATTTTCGACGTATTAAACAATTATTCTGATAGTGCCAAATGACAAAATCTATAGAAAAATATATGTACAATCTTTTGCTAGTAACAGTTTTTGACTACAGTTTGTTTTAATGCAAATTTAATTGTTAAAACTCGACAATTACGTAACAATTTTAGACGTAAAAACGCGCCCGTGAATTTTCGACGTATTAAACAATTATTCTGATAGTGCCAAATGACGAAATCTATAGAAAAATATATGTAGAATCTTTTGCTAGTAACAGTTTTTGACTACAGTTTGTTTTAAAGCAAATTTAGTTGTTAAAACTCGACAATTACGTAACAATTTTAGACGTAAAAACGCGCCCGTGAATTTTCGACGTATTAAACAATTATTCTGATAGTGCCAAATGACGAAATCTATAGAAAAATATATGTAGAATCTTTTGCTAGTAACAGTTTTTGACTACAGTTTGTTTTAAAGCAAATTTAGTTGTTAAAACTCGACAATTACGTAACAATTTTAGACGTAAAAACGCGCCCGTGAATTTTCGACGTATTAAACAATTATTCTGATAGTGCCAAATGACGAAATCTATAGAAAAATATATGTAGAATCTTTTGCTAGTAACAGTTTTTGACTACAGTTTGTTTTAAAGCAAATTTAGTTGTTAAAACTCGACAATTACGTAACAATTTTAGACGTAAAAACGCGCCCGTGAATTTTCGACGTATTAAACAATTATTCTGATAGTGCCAAATGACGAAATTTATAGCAAAATAAATGTACAATCTTTTGCTAGCAACAGTTATTGACTATAGTTTATATTAATGCAAATTTAATTGTTAAAACTCGACAATTACGTAACAATTTTAGACGTAAAAACGCGCACGTGAATTTTCGACCTATTAAACAATTATTCTGATAGTGCCAAATGACGAAATCTATAGAAAAATATATGTAGAATCTTTTGCTAGTAACAGTTTTTGACTACAGTTTGTTTTAAAGCAAATTTAGTTGTTAAAACTCGACAATTACGTAACAATTTTAGACGTAAAAACGCGCCCGTGAATTTTCGACGTATTAAACAATTATTCTGATAGTGCCAAATGACGAAATCTATAGAAAAATATATGTAGAATCTTTTGCTAGTAACAGTTTTTGACTACAGTTTGTTTTAAAGCAAATTTAGTTGTTAAAACTCGACAATTACGTAACAATTTTAGACGTAAAAACGCGCCCGTGAATTTTCGACGTATTAAACAATTATTCTGATAGTGCCAAATGACGAAATCTATAGAAAAATATATGTAGAATCTTTTGCTAGTAACAGTTTTTGACTACAGTTTGTTTTAAAGCAAATTTAGTTGTTAAAACTCGACAATTACGTAACAATTTTAGACGTAAAAACGCGCCCGTGAATTTTCGACGTATTAAACAATTATTCTGATAGTGCCAAATGACGAAATCTATAGAAAAATATATGTAGAATCTTTTGCTAGTAACAGTTTTTGACTACAGTTTGTTTTAAAGCAAATTTAGTTGTTAAAACTCGACAATTACGTAACAATTTTAGACGTAAAAACGCGCCCGTGAATTTTCGACGTATTAAACAATTATTCTGATAGTGCCAAATGACGAAATCTATAGAAAAATATATGTAGAATCTTTTGCTAGTAACAGTTTTTGACTACAGTTTGTTTTAAAGCAAATTTAGTTGTTAAAACTCGACAATTACGTAACAATTTTAGACGTAAAAACGCGCCCGTGAATTTTCGACGTATTAAACAATTATTCTGATAGTGCCAAATGACGAAATCTATAGAAAAATATATGTAGAATCTTTTGCTAGTAACAGTTTTTGACTACAGTTTGTTTTAAAGCAAATTTAGTTGTTAAAACTCGACAATTACGTAACAATTTTAGACGTAAAAACGCGCCCGTGAATTTTCGACGTATTAAACAATTATTCTGATAGTGCCAAATGACGAAATCTATAGAAAAATATATGTAGAATCTTTTGCTAGTAACAGTTTTTGACTACAGTTTGTTTTAAAGCAAATTTAGTTGTTAAAACTCGACAATTACGTAACAATTTTAGACGTAAAAACGCGCCCGTGAATTTTCGACGTATTAAACAATTATTCTGATAGTGCCAAATGACGAAATTTATAGCAAAATAAATGTACAATCTTTTGCTAGCAACAGTTATTGACTATAGTTTATATTAATGCAAATTTAATTGTTAAAACTCGACAATTACGTAACAATTTTAGACGTAAAAACGCGCACGTGAATTTTCGACCTATTAAACAATTATTCTGATAGTGCCAAATGACGAAATCTATAGAAAAATATATGTAGAATCTTTTGCTAGTAACAGTTTTTGACTACAGTTTGTTTTAAAGCAAATTTAGTTGTTAAAACTCGACAATTACGTAACAATTTTAGACGTAAAAACGCGCCCGTGAATTTTCGACGTATTAAACAATTATTCTGATAGTGCCAAATGACGAAATCTATAGAAAAATATATGTAGAATCTTTTGCTAGTAACAGTTTTTGACTACAGTTTGTTTTAAAGCAAATTTAGTTGTTAAAACTCGACAATTACGTAACAATTTTAGACGTAAAAACGCGCCCGTGAATTTTCGACGTATTAAACAATTATTCTGATAGTGCCAAATGACGAAATCTATAGAAAAATATATGTAGAATCTTTTGCTAGTAACAGTTTTTGACTACAGTTTGTTTTAAAGCAAATTTAGTTGTTAAAACTCGACAATTACGTAACAATTTTAGACGTAAAAACGCGCCCGTGAATTTTCGACGTATTAAACAATTATTCTGATAGTGCCAAATGACGAAATCTATAGAAAAATATATGTAGAATCTTTTGCTAGTAACAGTTTTTGACTACAGTTTGTTTTAAAGCAAATTTAGTTGTTAAAACTCGACAATTACGTAACAATTTTAGACGTAAAAACGCGCCCGTGAATTTTCGACGTATTAAACAATTATTCTGATAGTGCCAAATGACGAAATTTATAGCAAAATAAATGTACAATCTTTTGCTAGCAACAGTTATTGACTATAGTTTATATTAATGCAAATTTAATTGTTAAAACTCGACAATTACGTAACAATTTTAGACGTAAAAACGCGCACGTGAATTTTCGACCTATTAAACAATTATACTGATAGTGCCAAATGACGAAATCTATAGAAAAATATATGTAGAATCTTTTGCTAGTAACAGTTTTTCACTACAGTTTGTTTTAAAGCAAATTTAGTTGTTAAAACTCGACAATTACGTAACAATTTTAGACGTAAAAACGCGCCCGTGAATTTTCGACGTATTAAACAATTATTCTGATAGTGCCAAATGACGAAATCTATAGAAAAATATATGTAGAATCTTTTGCTAGTAACAGTTTTTGACTACAGTTTGTTTTAAAGCAAATTTAGTTGTTAAAACTCGACAATTACGTAACAATTTTAGACGTAAAAACGCGCCCGTGAATTTTCGACGTATTAAACAATTATTCTGATAGTGCCAAATGACGAAATCTATAGAAAAATATATGTAGAATCTTTTGCTAGTAACAGTTTTTGACTACAGTTTGTTTTAAAGCAAATTTAGTTGTTAAAACTCGACAATTACGTAACAATTTTAGACGTAAAAACGCGCCCGTGAATTTTCGACGTATTAAACAATTATTCTGATAGTGCCAAATGACGAAATTTATAGCAAAATAAATGTACAATCTTTTGCTAGCAACAGTTATTGACTATAGTTTATATTAATGCAAATTTAATTGTTAAAACTCGACAATTACGTAACAATTTTAGACGTAAAAACGCGCACGTGAATTTTCGACCTATTAAACAATTATTCTGATAGTGCCAAATGACGAAATCTATAGAAAAATATATGTAGAATCTTTTGCTAGTAACAGTTTTTGACTACAGTTTGTTTTAAAGCAAATTTAGTTGTTAAAACTCGACAATTACGTAACAATTTTAGACGTAAAAACGCGCCCGTGAATTTTCGACGTATTAAACAATTATTCTGATAGTGCCAAATGACGAAATCTATAGAAAAATATATGTAGAATCTTTTGCTAGTAACAGTTTTTGACTACAGTTTGTTTTAAAGCAAATTTAGTTGTTAAAACTCGACAATTACGTAACAATTTTAGACGTAAAAACGCGCCCGTGAATTTTCGACGTATTAAACAATTATTCTGATAGTGCCAAATGACGAAATCTATAGAAAAATATATGTAGAATCTTTTGCTAGTAACAGTTTTTGACTACAGTTTGTTTTAAAGCAAATTTAGTTGTTAAAACTCGACAATTACGTAACAATTTTAGACGTAAAAACGCGCCCGTGAATTTTCGACGTATTAAACAATTATTCTGATAGTGCCAAATGACGAAATTTATAGCAAAATAAATGTACAATCTTTTGCTAGCAACAGTTATTGACTATAGTTTATATTAATGCAAATTTAATTGTTAAAACTCGACAATTACGTAACAATTTTAGACGTAAAAACGCGCACGTGAATTTTCGACCTATTAAACAATTATACTGATAGTGCCAAATGACGAAATCTATAGAAAAATATATGTAGAATCTTTTGCTAGTAACAGTTTTTCACTACAGTTTGTTTTAAAGCAAATTTAGTTGTTAAAACTCGACAATTACGTAACAATTTTAGACGTAAAAACGCGCCCGTGAATTTTCGACGTATTAAACAATTATTCTGATAGTGCCAAATGACGAAATCTATAGAAAAATATATGTAGAATCTTTTGCTAGTAACAGTTTTTGACTACAGTTTGTTTTAAAGCAAATTTAGTTGTTAAAACTCGACAATTACGTAACAATTTTAGACGTAAAAACGCGCCCGTGAATTTTCGACGTATTAAACAATTATTCTGATAGTGCCAAATGACGAAATCTATAGAAAAATATATGTAGAATCTTTTGCTAGTAACAGTTTTTGACTACAGTTTGTTTTAAAGCAAATTTAGTTGTTAAAACTCGACAATTACGTAACAATTTTAGACGTAAAAACGCGCCCGTGAATTTTCGACGTATTAAACAATTATTCTGATAGTGCCAAATGACGAAATCTATAGAAAAATATATGTAGAATCTTTTGCTAGTAACAGTTTTTGACTACAGTTTGGTTTAAAGCAAATTTAGTTGTTAAAACTCGACAATTACGTAACAATTTTAGACGTAAAAACGCGCCCGTGAATTTTCGACGTATTAAACAATTATTCTGATAGTGCCAAATGACGAAATCTATAGAAAAATATATGTAGAATCTTTTGCTAGTAACAGTTTTTGACTACAGTTTGTTTTAAAGCAAATTTAGTTGTTAAAACTCGACAATTACGTAACAATTTTAGACGTAAAAACGCGCCCGTGAATTTTCGACGTATTAAACAATTATTCTGATAGTGCCAAATGACGAAATCTATAGAAAAATATATGTAGAATCTTTTGCTAGTAACAGTTTTTGACTACAGTTTGTTTTAAAGCAAATTTAGTTGTTAAAACTCGACAATTACGTAACAATTTTAGACGTAAAAACGCGCCCGTGAATTTTCGACGTATTAAACAATTATTCTGATAGTGCCAAATGACGAAATTTATAGCAAAATAAATGTACAATCTTTTGCTAGCAACAGTTATTGACTATAGTTTATATTAATGCAAATTTAATTGTTAAAACTCGACAATTACGTAACAATTTTAGACGTAAAAACGCGCCCGTGAATTTTCGACGTATTAAACAATTATTCTGATAGTGCCAAATGACGAAATCTATAGAAAAATATATGTAGAATCTTTTGCTAGTAACAGTTTTTGACTACAGTTTGTTTTAAAGCAAATTTAGTTGTTAAAACTCGACAATTACGTAACAATTTTAGACGTAAAAACGCGCCCGTGAATTTTCGACGTATTAAACAATTATTCTGATAGTGCCAAATGACGAAATTTATAGCAAAATAAATGTACAATCTTTTGCTAGCAACAGTTATTGACTATAGTTTATATTAATGCAAATTTAATTGTTAAAACTCGACAATTACGTAACAATTTTAGACGTAAAAACGCGCACGTGAATTTTCGACCTATTAAACAATTATTCTGATAGTGCCAAATGACGAAATCTATAGAAAAATATATGTAGAATCTTTTGCTAGTAACAGTTTTTGACTACAGTTTGTTTTAAAGCAAATTTAGTTGTTAAAACTCGACAATTACGTAACAATTTTAGACGTAAAAACGCGCCCGTGAATTTTCGACGTATTAAACAATTATTCTGATAGTGCCAAATGACGAAATCTATAGAAAAATATATGTAGAATCTTTTGCTAGTAACAGTTTTTGACTACAGTTTGTTTTAAAGCAAATTTAGTTGTTAAAACTCGACAATTACGTAACAATTTTAGACGTAAAAACGCGCCCGTGAATTTTCGACGTATTAAACAATTATTCTGATAGTGCCAAATGACGAAATCTATAGAAAAATATATGTAGAATCTTTTGCTAGTAACAGTTTTTGACTACAGTTTGTTTTAAAGCAAATTTAGTTGTTAAAACTCGACAATTACGTAACAATTTTAGACGTAAAAACGCGCCCGTGAATTTTCGACGTATTAAACAATTATTCTGATAGTGCCAAATGACGAAATTTATAGCAAAATAAATGTACAATCTTTTGCTAGCAACAGTTATTGACTATAGTTTATATTAATGCAAATTTAATTGTTAAAACTCGACAATTACGTAACAATTTTAGACGTAAAAACGCGCACGTGAATTTTCGACCTATTAAACAATTATTCTGATAGTGCCAAATGACGAAATCTATAGAAAAATATATGTAGAATCTTTTGCTAGTAACAGTTTTTGACTACAGTTTGTTTTAAAGCAAATTTAGTTGTTAAAACTCGACAATTACGTAACAATTTTAGACGTAAAAACGCGCCCGTGAATTTTCGACGTATTAAACAATTATTCTGATAGTGCCAAATGACGAAATCTATAGAAAAATATATGTAGAATCTTTTGCTAGTAACAGTTTTTGACTACAGTTTGTTTTAAAGCAAATTTAGTTGTTAAAACTCGACAATTACGTAACAATTTTAGACGTAAAAACGCGCCCGTGAATTTTCGACGTATTAAACAATTATTCTGATAGTGCCAAATGACGAAATCTATAGAAAAATATATGTAGAATCTTTTGCTAGTAACAGTTTTTGACTACAGTTTGTTTTAAAGCAAATTTAGTTGTTAAAACTCGACAATTACGTAACAATTTTAGACGTAAAAACGCGCCCGTGAATTTTCGACGTATTAAACAATTATTCTGATAGTGCCAAATGACGAAATTTATAGCAAAATAAATGTACAATCTTTTGCTAGCAACAGTTATTGACTATAGTTTATATTAATGCAAATTTAATTGTTAAAACTCGACAATTACGTAACAATTTTAGACGTAAAAACGCGCACGTGAATTTTCGACCTATTAAACAATTATTCTGATAGTGCCAAATGACGAAATCTATAGAAAAATATATGTAGAATCTTTTGCTAGTAACAGTTTTTGACTACAGTTTGTTTTAAAGCAAATTTAGTTGTTAAAACTCGACAATTACGTAACAATTTTAGACGTAAAAACGCGCCCGTGAATTTTCGACGTATTAAACAATTATTCTGATAGTGCCAAATGACGAAATCTATAGAAAAATATATGTAGAATCTTTTGCTAGTAACAGTTTTTGACTACAGTTTGTTTTAAAGCAAATTTAGTTGTTAAAACTCGACAATTACGTAACAATTTTAGACGTAAAAACGCGCCCGTGAATTTTCGACGTATTAAACAATTATTCTGATAGTGCCAAATGACGAAATCTATAGAAAAATATATGTAGAATCTTTTGCTAGTAACAGTTTTTGACTACAGTTTGTTTTAAAGCAAATTTAGTTGTTAAAACTCGACAATTACGTAACAATTTTAGACGTAAAAACGCGCCCGTGAATTTTCGACGTATTAAACAATTATTCTGATAGTGCCAAATGACGAAATCTATAGAAAAATATATGTAGAATCTTTTGCTAGTAACAGTTTTTGACTACAGTTTGTTTTAAAGCAAATTTAGTTGTTAAAACTCGACAATTACGTAACAATTTTAGACGTAAAAACGCGCCCGTGAATTTTCGACGTATTAAACAATTATTCTGATAGTGCCAAATGACGAAATTTATAGCAAAATAAATGTACAATCTTTTGCTAGCAACAGTTATTGACTATAGTTTATATTAATGCAAATTTAATTGTTAAAACTCGACAATTACGTAACAATTTTAGACGTAAAAACGCGCACGTGAATTTTCGACCTATTAAACAATTATACTGATAGTGCCAAATGACGAAATCTATAGAAAAATATATGTAGAATCTTTTGCTAGTAACAGTTTTTCACTACAGTTTGTTTTAAAGCAAATTTAGTTGTTAAAACTCGACAATTACGTAACAATTTTAGACGTAAAAACGCGCCCGTGAATTTTCGACGTATTAAACAATTATTCTGATAGTGCCAAATGACGAAATCTATAGAAAAATATATGTAGAATCTTTTGCTAGTAACAGTTTTTGACTACAGTTTGTTTTAAAGCAAATTTAGTTGTTAAAACTCGACAATTACGTAACAATTTTAGACGTAAAAACGCGCCCGTGAATTTTCGACGTATTAAACAATTATTCTGATAGTGCCAAATGACGAAATCTATAGAAAAATATATGTAGAATCTTTTGCTAGTAACAGTTTTTGACTACAGTTTGTTTTAAAGCAAATTTAGTTGTTAAAACTCGACAATTACGTAACAATTTTAGACGTAAAAACGCGCCCGTGAATTTTCGACGTATTAAACAATTATTCTGATAGTGCCAAATGACGAAATCTATAGAAAAATATATGTAGAATCTTTTGCTAGTAACAGTTTTTGACTACAGTTTGGTTTAAAGCAAATTTAGTTGTTAAAACTCGACAATTACGTAACAATTTTAGACGTAAAAACGCGCCCGTGAATTTTCGACGTATTAAGCAATTATTCTGATAGTGCCAAATGACGAAATCTATAGAAAAATATATGTAGAATCTTTTGCTAGTAACAGTTTTTGACTACAGTTTGTTTTAAAGCAAATTTAGTTGTTAAAACTCGACAATTACGTAACAATTTTAGACGTAAAAACGCGCCCGTGAATTTTCGACGTATTAAACAATTATTCTGATAGTGCCAAATGACGAAATCTATAGAAAAATATATGTAGAATCTTTTGCTAGTAACAGTTTTTGACTACAGTTTGTTTTAAAGCAAATTTAGTTGTTAAAACTCGACAATTACGTAACAATTTTAGACGTAAAAACGCGCCCGTGAATTTTCGACGTATTAAACAATTATTCTGATAGTGCCAAATGACGAAATTTATAGCAAAATAAATGTACAATCTTTTGCTAGCAACAGTTATTGACTATAGTTTATATTAATGCAAATTTAATTGTTAAAACTCGACAATTACGTAACAATTTTAGACGTAAAAACGCGCACGTGAATTTTCGACCTATTAAACAATTATACTGATAGTGCCAAGTGACGAAATCTATAGAAAAATATATGTAGAATCTTTTGCTAGTAACAGTTTTTCACTACAGTTTGTTTTAAAGCAAATTTAGTTGTTAAAACTCGACAATTACGTAACAATTTTAGACGTAAAAACGCGCCCGTGAATTTTCGACGTATTAAACAATTATTCTGATAGTGCCAAATGACGAAATCTATAGAAAAATATATGTAGAATCTTTTGCTAGTAACAGTTTTTGACTACAGTTTGTTTTAAAGCAAATTTAGTTGTTAAAACTCGACAATTACGTAACAATTTTAGACGTAAAAACGCGCCCGTGAATTTTCGACGTATTAAACAATTATTCTGATAGTGCCAAATGACGAAATCTATAGAAAAATATATGTAGAATCTTTTGCTAGTAACAGTTTTTGACTACAGTTTGTTTTAAAGCAAATTTAGTTGTTAAAACTCGACAATTACGTAACAATTTTAGACGTAAAAACGCGCCCGTGAATTTTCGACGTATTAAACAATTATTCTGATAGTGCCAAATGACGAAATCTATAGAAAAATATATGTAGAATCTTTTGCTAGTAACAGTTTTTGACTACAGTTTGGTTTAAAGCAAATTTAGTTGTTAAAACTCGACAATTACGTAACAATTTTAGACGTAAAAACGCGCCCGTGAATTTTCGACGTATTAAACAATTATTCTGATAGTGCCAAATGACGAAATCTATAGAAAAATATATGTAGAATCTTTTGCTAGTAACAGTTTTTGACTACAGTTTGTTTTAAAGCAAATTTAGTTGTTAAAACTCGACAATTACGTAACAATTTTAGACGTAAAAACGCGCCCGTGAATTTTCGACGTATTAAACAATTATTCTGATAGTGCCAAATGACGAAATCTATAGAAAAATATATGTAGAATCTTTTGCTAGTAACAGTTTTTGACTACAGTTTGTTTTAAAGCAAATTTAGTTGTTAAAACTCGACAATTACGTAACAATTTTAGACGTAAAAACGCGCCCGTGAATTTTCGACGTATTAAACAATTATTCTGATAGTGCCAAATGACGAAATCTATAGAAAAATATATGTAGAATCTTTTGCTAGTAACAGTTTTTGACTACAGTTTGTTTTAAAGCAAATTTAGTTGTTAAAACTCGACAATTACGTAACAATTTTAGACGTAAAAACGCGCCCGTGAATTTTCGACGTATTAAACAATTATTCTGATAGTGCCAAATGACGAAATTTATAGCAAAATAAATGTACAATCTTTTGCTAGCAACAGTTATTGACTATAGTTTATATTAATGCAAATTTAATTGTTAAAACTCGACAATTACGTAACAATTTTAGACGTAAAAACGCGCACGTGAATTTTCGACGTATTAAACAATTATTCTGATAGTGCCAAATGACGAAATCTATAGAAAAATATATGTAGAATCTTTTGCTAGTAACAGTTTTTGACTACAGTTTGGTTTAAAGCAAATTTAGTTGTTAAAACTCGACAATTACGTAACAATTTTAGACGTAAAAACGCGCCCGTGAATTTTCGACGTATTAAACAATTATTCTGATAGTGCCAAATGACGAAATCTATAGAAAAATATATGTAGAATCTTTTGCTAGTAACAGTTTTTGACTACAGTTTGTTTTAAAGCAAATTTAGTTGTTAAAACTCGACAATTACGTAACAATTTTAGACGTAAAAACGCGCCCGTGAATTTTCGACGTATTAAACAATTATTCTGATAGTGCCAAATGACGAAATCTATAGAAAAATATATGTAGAATCTTTTGCTAGTAACAGTTTTTGACTACAGTTTGTTTTAAAGCAAATTTAGTTGTTAAAACTCGACAATTACGTAACAATTTTAGACGTAAAAACGCGCCCGTGAATTTTCGACGTATTAAACAATTATTCTGATAGTGCCAAATGACGAAATCTATAGAAAAATATATGTAGAATCTTTTGCTAGTAACAGTTTTTGACTACAGTTTGGTTTAAAGCAAATTTAGTTGTTAAAACTCGACAATTACGTAACAATTTTAGACGTAAAAACGCGCCCGTGAATTTTCGACGTATTAAACAATTATTCTGATAGTGCCAAATGACGAAATCTATAGAAAAATATATGTAGAATCTTTTGCTAGTAACAGTTTTTGACTACAGTTTGTTTTAAAGCAAATTTAGTTGTTAAAACTCGACAATTACGTAACAATTTTAGACGTAAAAACGCGCCCGTGAATTTTCGACGTATTAAACAATTATTCTGATAGTGCCAAATGACGAAATCTATAGAAAAATATATGTAGAATCTTTTGCTAGTAACAGTTTTTGACTACAGTTTGTTTTAAAGCAAATTTAGTTGTTAAAACTCGACAATTACGTAACAATTTTAGACGTAAAAACGCGCCCGTGAATTTTCGACGTATTAAACAATTATTCTGATAGTGCCAAATGACGAAATCTATAGAAAAATATATGTAGAATCTTTTGCTAGTAACAGTTTTTGACTACAGTTTGTTTTAAAGCAAATTTAGTTGTTAAAACTCGACAATTACGTAACAATTTTAGACGTAAAAACGCGCCCGTGAATTTTCGACGTATTAAACAATTATTCTGATAGTGCCAAATGACGAAATCTATAGAAAAATATATGTAGAATCTTTTGCTAGTAACAGTTTTTGACTACAGTTTGTTTTAAAGCAAATTTAGTTGTTAAAACTCGACAATTACGTAACAATTTTAGACGTAAAAACGCGCCCGTGAATTTTCGACGTATTAAACAATTATTCTGATAGTGCCAAATGACGAAATCTATAGAAAAATATATGTAGAATCGTTTGCTAGTAACAGTTTTTGACTACAGTTTGTTTTAAAGCAAATTTAGTTGTTAAAACTCGACAATTACGTAACAATTTTAGACGTAAAAACGCGCCCGTGAATTTTCGACGTATTAAACAATTATTCTGATAGTGCCAAATGACGAAATCTATAGAAAAATATATGTAGAATCTTTTGCTAGTAACAGTTTTTGACTACAGTTTGTTTTAAAGCAAATTTAGTTGTTAAAACTCGACAATTACGTAACAATTTTAGACGTAAAAACGCGCCCGTGAATTTTCGACGTATTAAACAATTATTCTGATAGTGCCAAATGACGAAATCTATAGAAAAATATATGTAGAATCTTTTGCTAGTAACAGTTTTTGACTACAGTTTGTTTTAAAGCAAATTTAGTTGTTAAAACTCGACAATTACGTAACAATTTTAGACGTAAAAACGCGCCCGTGAATTTTCGACGTATTAAACAATTATTCTGATAGTGCCAAATGACGAAATTTATAGCAAAATAAATGTACAATCTTTTGCTAGCAACAGTTATTGACTATAGTTTATATTAATGCAAATTTAATAGTTAAAACTCGACAATTACGTAACAATTTTAGACGTAAAAACGCGCACGTGAATTTTCGACCTATTAAACAATTATTCTGATAGTGCCAAATGACGAAATCTATAGAAAAATATATGTAGAATCTTTTGCTAGTAACAGTTTTTGACTACAGTTTGTTTTAAAGCAAATTTAGTTGTTAAAACTCGACAATTACGTAACAATTTTAGACGTAAAAACGCGCCCGTGAATTTTCGACGTATTAAACAATTATTCTGATAGTGCCAAATGACGAAATCTATAGAAAAATATATGTAGAATCTTTTGCTAGTAACAGTTTTTGACTACAGTTTGTTTTAAAGCAAATTTAGTTGTTAAAACTCGACAATTACGTAACAATTTTAGACGTAAAAACGCGCCCGTGAATTTTCGACGTATTAAACAATTATTCTGATAGTGCCAAATGACGAAATCTATAGAAAAATATATGTAGAATCTTTTGCTAGTAACAGTTTTTGACTACAGTTTGTTTTAAAGCAAATTTAGTTGTTAAAACTCGACAATTACGTAACAATTTTAGACGTAAAAACGCGCCCGTGAATTTTCGACGTATTAAACAATTATTCTGATAGTGCCAAATGACGAAATCTATAGAAAAATATATGTAGAATCTTTTGCTAGTAACAGTTTTTGACTACAGTTTGTTTTAAAGCAAATTTAGTTGTTAAAACTCGACAATTACGTAACAATTTTAGACGTAAAAACGCGCCCGTGAATTTTCGACGTATTAAACAATTATTCTGATAGTGCCAAATGACGAAATCTATAGAAAAATATATGTAGAATCTTTTGCTAGTAACAGTTTTTGACTACAGTTTGTTTTAAAGCAAATTTAGTTGTTAAAACTCGACAATTACGTAACAATTTTAGACGTAAAAACGCGCCCGTGAATTTTCGACGTATTAAACAATTATTCTGATAGTGCCAAATGACGAAATCTATAGAAAAATATATGTAGAATCTTTTGCTAGTAACAGTTTTTGACTACAGTTTGTTTTAAAGCAAATTTAGTTGTTAAAACTCGACAATTACGTAACAATTTTAGACGTAAAAACGCGCACGTGAATTTTCGACCTATTAAACAATTATTCTGATAGTGCCAAATGACGAAATCTATAGAAAAATATATGTAGAATCTTTTGCTAGTAACAGTTTTTGACTACAGTTTGTTTTAAAGCAAATTTAGTTGTTAAAACTCGACAATTACGTAACAATTTTAGACGTAAAAACGCGCCCGTGAATTTTCGACGTATTAAACAATTATTCTGATAGTGCCAAATGACGAAATCTATAGCAAAATATATGTAGAATCTTTTGCTAGTAACAGTTTTTGACTACAGTTTGTTTTAAAGCAAATTTAGTTGTTAAAACTCGACAATTACGTAACAATTTTAGACGTAAAAACGCGCCCGTGAATTTTCGACGTATTAAACAATTATTCTGATAGTGCCAAATGACGAAATTTATAGCAAAATAAATGTACAATCTTTTGCTAGCAACAGTTATTGACTATAGTTTATATTAATGCAAATTTAATAGTTAAAACTCGACAATTACGTAACAATTTTAGACGTAAAAACGCGCACGTGAATTTTCGACCTATTAAACAATTATTCTGATAGTGCCAAATGACGAAATCTATAGAAAAATATATGTAGAATCTTTTGCTAGTAACAGTTTTTGACTACAGTTTGTTTTAAAGCAAATTTAGTTGTTAAAACTCGACAATTACGTAACAATTTTAGACGTAAAAACGCGCCCGTGAATTTTCGACGTATTAAACAATTATTCTGATAGTGCCAAATGACGAAATCTATAGAAAAATATATGTAGAATCTTTTGCTAGTAACAGTTTTTGACTACAGTTTGTTTTAAAGCAAATTTAGTTGTTAAAACTCGACAATTACGTAACAATTTTAGACGTAAAAACGCGCCCGTGAATTTTCGACGTATTAAACAATTATTCTGATAGTGCCAAATGACGAAATCTATAGAAAAATATATGTAGAATCTTTTGCTAG
The DNA here is from genome assembly GCA_963921985.1 of Agrilus biguttatus. NCBI lineage: Eukaryota > Metazoa > Arthropoda > Insecta > Coleoptera > Buprestidae > Agrilus > Agrilus biguttatus. The sequence goes on from OY998126.1 coordinate 19,257,314, forward strand.
TAACAGTTTTTGACTACAGTTTGTTTTAAAGCAAATTTAGTTGTTAAAACTCGACAATTACGTAACAATTTTAGACGTAAAAACGCGCCCGTGAATTTTCGACGTATTAAACAATTATTCTGATAGTGCCAAATGACGAAATTTATAGCAAAATAAATGTACAATCTTTTGCTAGCAACAGTTATTGACTATAGTTTATATTAATGCAAATTTAATAGTTAAAACTCGACAATTACGTAACAATTTTAGACGTAAAAACGCGCACGTGAATTTTCGACCTATTAAACAATTATTCTGATAGTGCCAAATGACGAAATCTATAGAAAAATATATGTAGAATCTTTTGCTAGTAACAGTTTTTGACTACAGTTTGTTTTAAAGCAAATTTAGTTGTTAAAACTCGACAATTACGTAACAATTTTAGACGTAAAAACGCGCCCGTGAATTTTCGACGTATTAAACAATTATTCTGATAGTGCCAAATGACGAAATCTATAGAAAAATATATGTAGAATCTTTTGCTAGTAACAGTTTTTGACTACAGTTTGTTTTAAAGCAAATTTAGTTGTTAAAACTCGACAATTACGTAACAATTTTAGACGTAAAAACGCGCCCGTGAATTTTCGACGTATTAAACAATTATTCTGATAGTGCCAAATGACGAAATCTATAGAAAAATATATGTAGAATCTTTTGCTAGTAACAGTTTTTGACTACAGTTTGTTTTAAAGCAAATTTAGTTGTTAAAACTCGACAATTACGTAACAATTTTAGACGTAAAAACGCGCCCGTGAATTTTCGACGTATTAAACAATTATTCTGATAGTGCCAAATGACGAAATCTATAGAAAAATATATGTAGAATCTTTTGCTAGTAACAGTTTTTGACTACAGTTTGTTTTAAAGCAAATTTAGTTGTTAAAACTCGACAATTACGTAACAATTTTAGACGTAAAAACGCGCCCGTGAATTTTCGACGTATTAAACAATTATTCTGATAGTGCCAAATGACGAAATCTATAGAAAAATATATGTAGAATCTTTTGCTAGTAACAGTTTTTGACTACAGTTTGTTTTAAAGCAAATTTAGTTGTTAAAACTCGACAATTACGTAACAATTTTAGACGTAAAAACGCGCCCGTGAATTTTCGACGTATTAAACAATTATTCTGATAGTGCCAAATGACGAAATTTATAGCAAAAGAAATGTACAATCTTTTGCTAGCAACAGTTATTGACTATAGTTTATATTAATGCAAATTTAATAGTTAAAACTCGACAATTACGTAACAATTTTAGACGTAAAAACGCGCACGTGAATTTTCGACCTATTAAACAATTATTCTGATAGTGCCAAATGACGAAATCTATAGAAAAATATATGTAGAATCTTTTGCTAGTAACAGTTTTTGACTACAGTTTGTTTTAAAGCAAATTTAATTGTTAAAACTCGACAATTACGTAACAATTTTAGACGTAAAAACGCGCCCGTGAATTTTCGACGTATTAAACAATTATTCTGATAGTGCCAAATGACGAAATCTATAGAAAAATATATGTAGAATCTTTTGCTAGTAACAGTTTTTGACTACAGTTTGTTTTAAAGCAAATTTAATTGTTAAAACTCGACAATTACGTAACAATTTTAGACGTAAAAACGCGCCCGTGAATTTTCGACGTATTAAACAATTATTCTGATAGTGCCAAATGACGAAATCTATAGAAAAATAAATGTACAATCTTTTGCTAGCAACAGTTATTGACTATAGTTTATATTAATGCAAATTTAATAGTTAAAACTCGACAATTACGTAACAATTTTAGACGTAAAAACGCGCACGTGAATTTTCGACCTATTAAACAATTATTCTGATAGTGCCAAATGACGAAATCTATAGAAAAATATATGTAGAATCTTTTGCTAGTAACAGTTTTTGACTACAGTTTGTTTTAAAGCAAATTTAGTTGTTAAAACTCGACAATTACGTAACAATTTTAGACGTAAAAACGCGCCCGTGAATTTTCGACGTATTAAACAATTATTCTGATAGTGCCAAATGACGAAATCTATAGAAAAATATATGTAGAATCTTTTGCTAGTAACAGTTTTTGACTACAGTTTGTTTTAAAGCAAATTTAGTTGTTAAAACTCGACAATTACGTAACAATTTTAGACGTAAAAACGCGCCCGTGAATTTTCGACGTATTAAACAATTATTCTGATAGTGCCAAATGACGAAATCTATAGAAAAATATATGTAGAATCTTTTGCTAGTAACAGTTTTTGACTACAGTTTGTTTTAAAGCAAATTTAGTTGTTAAAACTCGACAATTACGTAACAATTTTAGACGTAAAAACGCGCCCGTGAATTTTCGACGTATTAAACAATTATTCTGATAGTGCCAAATGACGAAATCTATAGAAAAATATATGTAGAATCTTTTGCTAGTAACAGTTTTTGACTACAGTTTGTTTTAAAGCAAATTTAGTTGTTAAAACTCGACAATTACGTAACAATTTTAGACGTAAAAACGCGCCCGTGAATTTTCGACGTATTAAACAATTATTCTGATAGTGCCAAATGACGAAATCTATAGAAAAATATATGTAGAATCTTTTGCTAGTAACAGTTTTTGACTACAGTTTGTTTTAAAGCAAATTTAGTTGTTAAAACTCGACAATTACGTAACAATTTTAGACGTAAAAACGCGCCCGTGAATTTTCGACGTATTAAACAATTATTCTGATAGTGCCAAATGACGAAATCTATAGAAAAATATATGTAGAATCTTTTGCTAGTAACAGTTTTTGACTACAGTTTGTTTTAAAGCAAATTTAGTTGTTAAAACTCGACAATTACGTAACAATTTTAGACGTAAAAACGCGCACGTGAATTTTCGACCTATTAAACAATTATTCTGATAGTGCCAAATGACGAAATCTATAGAAAAATATATGTAGAATCTTTTGCTAGTAACAGTTTTTGACTACAGTTTGTTTTAAAGCAAATTTAGTTGTTAAAACTCGACAATTACGTAACAATTTTAGACGTAAAAACGCGCCCGTGAATTTTCGACGTATTAAACAATTATTCTGATAGTGCCAAATGACGAAATCTATAGCAAAATATATGTAGAATCTTTTGCTAGTAACAGTTTTTGACTACAGTTTGTTTTAAAGCAAATTTAGTTGTTAAAACTCGACAATTACGTAACAATTTTAGACGTAAAAACGCGCCCGTGAATTTTCGACGTATTAAACAATTATTCTGATAGTGCCAAATGACGAAATTTATAGCAAAATAAATGTACAATCTTTTGCTAGCAACAGTTATTGACTATAGTTTATATTAATGCAAATTTAATAGTTAAAACTCGACAATTACGTAACAATTTTAGACGTAAAAACGCGCACGTGAATTTTCGACCTATTAAACAATTATTCTGATAGTGCCAAATGACGAAATCTATAGAAAAATATATGTAGAATCTTTTGCTAGTAACAGTTTTTGACTACAGTTTGTTTTAAAGCAAATTTAGTTGTTAAAACTCGACAATTACGTAACAATTTTAGACGTAAAAACGCGCCCGTGAATTTTCGACGTATTAAACAATTATTCTGATAGTGCCAAATGACGAAATCTATAGAAAAATATATGTAGAATCTTTTGCTAGTAACAGTTTTTGACTACAGTTTGTTTTAAAGCAAATTTAGTTGTTAAAACTCGACAATTACGTAACAATTTTAGACGTAAAAACGCGCCCGTGAATTTTCGACGTATTAAACAATTATTCTGATAGTGCCAAATGACGAAATCTATAGAAAAATATATGTAGAATCTTTTGCTAGTAACAGTTTTTGACTACAGTTTGTTTTAAAGCAAATTTAGTTGTTAAAACTCGACAATTACGTAACAATTTTAGACGTAAAAACGCGCCCGTGAATTTTCGACGTATTAAACAATTATTCTGATAGTGCCAAATGACGAAATTTATAGCAAAATAAATGTACAATCTTTTGCTAGCAACAGTTATTGACTATAGTTTATATTAATGCAAATTTAATAGTTAAAACTCGACAATTACGTAACAATTTTAGACGTAAAAACGCGCACGTGAATTTTCGACCTATTAAACAATTATTCTGATAGTGCCAAATGACGAAATCTATAGAAAAATATATGTAGAATCTTTTGCTAGTAACAGTTTTTGACTACAGTTTGTTTTAAAGCAAATTTAGTTGTTAAAACTCGACAATTACGTAACAATTTTAGACGTAAAAACGCGCCCGTGAATTTTCGACGTATTAAACAATTATTCTGATAGTGCCAAATGACGAAATCTATAGAAAAATATATGTAGAATCTTTTGCTAGTAACAGTTTTTGACTACAGTTTGTTTTAAAGCAAATTTAGTTGTTAAAACTCGACAATTACGTAACAATTTTAGACGTAAAAACGCGCCCGTGAATTTTCGACGTATTAAACAATTATTCTGATAGTGCCAAATGACGAAATCTATAGAAAAATATATGTAGAATCTTTTGCTAGTAACAGTTTTTGACTACAGTTTGTTTTAAAGCAAATTTAGTTGTTAAAACTCGACAATTACGTAACAATTTTAGACGTAAAAACGCGCCCGTGAATTTTCGACGTATTAAACAATTATTCTGATAGTGCCAAATGACGAAATTTATAGCAAAAGAAATGTACAATCTTTTGCTAGCAACAGTTATTGACTATAGTTTATATTAATGCAAATTTAATAGTTAAAACTCGACAATTACGTAACAATTTTAGACGTAAAAACGCGCACGTGAATTTTCGACCTATTAAACAATTATTCTGATAGTGCCAAATGACGAAATCTATAGAAAAATATATGTAGAATCTTTTGCTAGTAACAGTTTTTGACTACAGTTTGTTTTAAAGCAAATTTAGTTGTTAAAACTCGACAATTACGTAACAATTTTAGACGTAAAAACGCGCCCGTGAATTTTCGACGTATTAAACAATTATTCTGATAGTGCCAAATGACGAAATCTATAGAAAAATATATGTAGAATCTTTTGCTAGTAACAGTTTTTGACTACAGTTTGTTTTAAAGCAAATTTAGTTGTTAAAACTCGACAATTACGTAACAATTTTAGACGTAAAAACGCGCCCGTGAATTTTCGACGTATTAAACAATTATTCTGATAGTGCCAAATGACGAAATTTATAGCAAAATAAATGTACAATCTTTTGCTAGCAACAGTTATTGACTATAGTTTATATTAATGCAAATTTAATAGTTAAAACTCGACAATTACGTAACAATTTTAGACGTAAAAACGCGCACGTGAATTTTCGACCTATTAAACAATTATTCTGATAGTGCCAAATGACGAAATCTATAGAAAAATATATGTAGAATCTTTTGCTAGTAACAGTTTTTGACTACAGTTTGTTTTAAAGCAAATTTAGTTGTTAAAACTCGACAATTACGTAACAATTTTAGACGTAAAAACGCGCCCGTGAATTTTCGACGTATTAAACAATTATTCTGATAGTGCCAAATGACGAAATCTATAGAAAAATATATGTAGAATCTTTTGCTAGTAACAGTTTTTGACTACAGTTTGTTTTAAAGCAAATTTAGTTGTTAAAACTCGACAATTACGTAACAATTTTAGACGTAAAAACGCGCACGTGAATTTTCGACCTATTAAACAATTATTCTGATAGTGCCAAATGACGAAATCTATAGAAAAATATATGTAGAATCTTTTGCTAGTAACAGTTTTTGACTACAGTTTGTTTTAAAGCAAATTTAGTTGTTAAAACTCGACAATTACGTAACAATTTTAGACGTAAAAACGCGCACGTGAATTTTCGACCTATTAAACAATTATTCTGATAGTGCCAAATGACGAAATCTATAGAAAAATATATGTAGAATCTTTTGCTAGTAACAGTTTTTGACTACAGTTTGTTTTAAAGCAAATTTAGTTGTTAAAACTCGACAATTACGTAACAATTTTAGACGTAAAAACGCGCCCGTGAATTTTCGACGTATTAAACAATTATTCTGATAGTGCCAAATGACGAAATCTATAGAAAAATATATGTAGAATCTTTTGCTAGTAACAGTTTTTGACTACAGTTTGTTTTAAAGCAAATTTAGTTGTTAAAACTCGACAATTACGTAACAATTTTAGACGTAAAAACGCGCCCGTGAATTTTCGACGTATTAAACAATTATTCTGATAGTGCCAAATGACGAAATCTATAGAAAAATATATGTAGAATCTTTTGCTAGTAACAGTTTTTGACTACAGTTTGTTTTAAAGCAAATTTAGTTGTTAAAACTCGACAATTACGTAACAATTTTAGACGTAAAAACGCGCCCGTGAATTTTCGACGTATTAAACAATTATTCTGATAGTGCCAAATGACGAAATCTATAGAAAAATATATGTAGAATCTTTTGCTAGTAACAGTTTTTGACTACAGTCTGTTTTAAAGCAAATTTAGTTGTTAAAACTCGACAATTACGTAACAATTTTAGACGTAAAAACGCGCCCGTGAATTTTCGACGTATTAAACAATTATTCTGATAGTGCCAAATGACGAAATCTATAGCAAAATATATGTAGAATCTTTTGCTAGTAACAGTTTTTGACTACAGTTTGTTTTAAAGCAAATTTAGTTGTTAAAACTCGACAATTACGTAACAATTTTAGACGTAAAAACGCGCCCGTGAATTTTCGACGTATTAAACAATTATTCTGATAGTGCCAAATGACGAAATTTATAGCAAAATAAATGTACAATCTTTTGCTAGCAACAGTTATTGACTATAGTTTATATTAATGCAAATTTAATAGTTAAAACTCGACAATTACGTAACAATTTTAGACGTAAAAACGCGCACGTGAATTTTCGACCTATTAAACAATTATTCTGATAGTGCCAAATGACGAAATCTATAGAAAAATATATGTAGAATCTTTTGCAAGTAACAGTTTTTGACTACAGTTTGTTTTAAAGCAAATTTAGTTGTTAAAACTCGACAATTACGTAACAATTTTAGACGTAAAAACGCGCCCGTGAATTTTCGACGTATTAAACAATTATTCTGATAGTGCCAAATGACGAAATCTATAGAAAAATATATGTAGAATCTTTTGCTAGTAACAGTTTTTGACTACAGTTTGTTTTAAAGCAAATTTAGTTGTTAAAACTCGACAATTACGTAACAATTTTAGACGTAAAAACGCGCCCGTGAATTTTCGACGTATTAAACAATTATTCTGATAGTGCCAAATGACGAAATCTATAGAAAAATATATGTAGAATCTTTTGCTAGTAACAGTTTTTGACTACAGTTTGTTTTAAAGCAAATTTAGTTGTTAAAACTCGACAATTACGTAACAATTTTAGACGTAAAAACGCGCCCGTGAATTTTCGACGTATTAAACAATTATTCTGATAGTGCCAAATGACGAAATCTATAGAAAAATATATGTAGAATCTTTTGCTAGTAACAGTTTTTGACTACAGTTTGTTTTAAAGCAAATTTAGTTGTTAAAACTCGACAATTACGTAACAATTTTAGACGTAAAAACGCGCCCGTGAATTTTCGACGTATTAAACAATTATTCTGATAGTGCCAAATGACGAAATCTATAGAAAAATATATGTAGAATCTTTTGCTAGTAACAGTTTTTGACTACAGTCTGTTTTAAAGCAAATTTAGTTGTTAAAACTCGACAATTACGTAACAATTTTAGACGTAAAAACGCGCCCGTGAATTTTCGACGTATTAAACAATTATTCTGATAGTGCCAAATGACGAAATCTATAGCAAAATATATGTAGAATCTTTTGCTAGTAACAGTTTTTGACTACAGTTTGTTTTAAAGCAAATTTAGTTGTTAAAACTCGACAATTACGTAACAATTTTAGACGTAAAAACGCGCCCGTGAATTTTCGACGTATTAAACAATTATTCTGATAGTGCCAAATGACGAAATTTATAGCAAAATAAATGTACAATCTTTTGCTAGCAACAGTTATTGACTATAGTTTATATTAATGCAAATTTAATAGTTAAAACTCGACAATTACGTAACAATTTTAGACGTAAAAACGCGCACGTGAATTTTCGACCTATTAAACAATTATTCTGATAGTGCCAAATGACGAAATCTATAGAAAAATATATGTAGAATCTTTTGCAAGTAACAGTTTTTGACTACAGTTTGTTTTAAAGCAAATTTAGTTGTTAAAACTCGACAATTACGTAACAATTTTAGACGTAAAAACGCGCCCGTGAATTTTCGACGTATTAAACAATTATTCTGATAGTGCCAAATGACGAAATCTATAGAAAAATATATGTAGAATCTTTTGCTAGTAACAGTTTTTGACTACAGTTTGTTTTAAAGCAAATTTAGTTGTTAAAACTCGACAATTACGTAACAATTTTAGACGTAAAAACGCGCCCGTGAATTTTCGACGTATTAAACAATTATTCTGATAGTGCCAAATGACGAAATCTATAGAAAAATATATGTAGAATCTTTTGCTAGTAACAGTTTTTGACTACAGTTTGTTTTAAAGCAAATTTAGTTGTTAAAACTCGACAATTACGTAACAATTTTAGACGTAAAAACGCGCCCGTGAATTTTCGACGTATTAAACAATTATTCTGATAGTGCCAAATGACGAAATCTATAGAAAAATATATGTAGAATCTTTTGCTAGTAACAGTTTTTGACTACAGTTTGTTTTAAAGCAAATTTAGTTGTTAAAACTCGACAATTACGTAACAATTTTAGACGTAAAAACGCGCCCGTGAATTTTCGACGTATTAAACAATTATTCTGATAGTGCCAAATGACGAAATCTATAGAAAAATATATGTAGAATCTTTTGCTAGTAACAGTTTTTGACTACAGTTTGTTTTAAAGCAAATTTAGTTGTTAAAACTCGACAATTACGTAACAATTTTAGACGTAAAAACGCGCCCGTGAATTTTCGACGTATTAAACAATTATTCTGATAGTGCCAAATGACGAAATTTATAGCAAAATAAATGTACAATCTTTTGCTAGCAACAGTTATTGACTATAGTTTATATTAATGCAAATTTAATAGTTAAAACTCGACAATTACGTAACAATTTTAGACGTAAAAACGCGCACGTGAATTTTCGACCTATTAAACAATTATTCTGATAGTGCCAAATGACGAAATCTATAGAAAAATATATGTAGAATCTTTTGCTAGTAACAGTTTTTGACTACAGTTTGTTTTAAAGCAAATTTAGTTGTTAAAACTCGACAATTACGTAACAATTTTAGACGTAAAAACGCGCCCGTGAATTTTCGACGTATTAAACAATTATTCTGATAGTGCCAAATGACGAAATCTATAGAAAAATATATGTAGAATCTTTTGCTAGTAACAGTTTTTGACTACAGTTTGTTTTAAAGCAAATTTAGTTGTTAAAACTCGACAATTACGTAACAATTTTAGACGTAAAAACGCGCCCGTGAATTTTCGACGTATTAAACAATTATTCTGATAGTGCCAAATGACGAAATCTATAGAAAAATATATGTAGAATCTTTTGCTAGTAACAGTTTTTGACTACAGTTTGTTTTAAAGCAAATTTAGTTGTTAAAACTCGACAATTACGTAACAATTTTAGACGTAAAAACGCGCCCGTGAATTTTCGACGTATTAAACAATTATTCTGATAGTGCCAAATGACGAAATCTATAGAAAAATATATGTAGAATCTTTTGCTAGTAACAGTTTTTGACTACAGTTTGTTTTAAAGCAAATTTAGTTGTTAAAACTCGACAATTACGTAACAATTTTAGACGTAAAAACGCGCCCGTGAATTTTCGACGTATTAAACAATTATTCTGATAGTGCCAAATGACGAAATCTATAGAAAAATATATGTAGAATCTTTTGCTAGTAACAGTTTTTGACTACAGTTTGTTTTAAAGCAAATTTAGTTGTTAAAACTCGACAATTACGTAACAATTTTAGACGTAAAAACGCGCCCGTGAATTTTCGACGTATTAAACAATTATTCTGATAGTGCCAAATGACGAAATTTATAGCAAAAGAAATGTACAATCTTTTGCTAGCAACAGTTATTGACTATAGTTTATATTAATGCAAATTTAATAGTTAAAACTCGACAATTACGTAACAATTTTAGACGTAAAAACGCGCACGTGAATTTTCGACCTATTAAACAATTATTCTGATAGTGCCAAATGACGAAATCTATAGAAAAATATATGTAGAATCTTTGGCTACTAACAGTTTTTGACTACAGTTTGTTTTAAAGCAAATTTAGTTGTTAAAACTCGACAATTACGTAACAATTTTAGACGTAAAAACGCGCCCGTGAATTTTCGACGTATTAAACAATTATTCTGATAGTGCCAAATGACGAAATCTATAGAAAAATATATGTAGAATCTTTTGCTAGTAACAGTTTTTGACTACAGTTTGTTTTAAAGCAAATTTAGTTGTTAAAACTCGACAATTACGTAACAATTTTAGACGTAAAAACGCGCCCGTGAATTTTCGACGTATTAAACAATTATTCTGATAGTGCCAAATGACGAAATTTATAGCAAAATAAATGTACAATCTTTTGCTAGCAACAGTTATTGACTATAGTTTATATTAATGCAAATTTAATAGTTAAAACTCGACAATTACGTAACAATTTTAGACGTAAAAACGCGCACGTGAATTTTCGACCTATTAAACAATTATTCTGATAGTGCCAAATGACGAAATCTATAGAAAAATATATGTAGAATCTTTTGCTAGTAACAGTTTTTGACTACAGTTTGTTTTAAAGCAAATTTAGTTGTTAAAACTCGACAATTACGTAACAATTTTAGACGTAAAAACGCGCCCGTGAATTTTCGACGTATTAAACAATTATTCTGATAGTGCCAAATGACGAAATCTATAGAAAAATATATGTAGAATCTTTTGCTAGTAACAGTTTTTGACTACAGTTTGTTTTAAAGCAAATTTAGTTGTTAAAACTCGACAATTACGTAACAATTTTAGACGTAAAAACGCGCCCGTGAATTTTCGACGTATTAAACAATTATTCTGATAGTGCCAAATGACGAAATCTATAGAAAAATATATGTAGAATCTTTTGCTAGTAACAGTTTTTGACTACAGTTTGTTTTAAAGCAAATTTAGTTGTTAAAACTCGACAATTACGTAACAATTTTAGACGTAAAAACGCGCACGTGAATTTTCGACCTATTAAACAATTATTCTGATAGTGCCAAATGACGAAATCTATAGAAAAATATATGTAGAATCTTTTGCTAGTAACAGTTTTTGACTACAGTTTGTTTTAAAGCAAATTTAGTTGTTAAAACTCGACAATTACGTAACAATTTTAGACGTAAAAACGCGCCCGTGAATTTTCGACGTATTAAACAATTATTCTGATAGTGCCAAATGACGAAATCTATAGAAAAATATATGTAGAATCTTTTGCTAGTAACAGTTTTTGACTACAGTTTGTTTTAAAGCAAATTTAGTTGTTAAAACTCGACAATTACGTAACAATTTTAGACGTAAAAACGCGCCCGTGAATTTTCGACGTATTAAACAATTATTCTGATAGTGCCAAATGACGAAATCTATAGAAAAATATATGTAGAATCTTTTGCTAGTAACAGTTTTTGACTACAGTTTGTTTTAAAGCAAATTTAGTTGTTAAAACTCGACAATTACGTAACAATTTTAGACGTAAAAACGCGCCCGTGAATTTTCGACGTATTAAACAATTATTCTGATAGTGCCAAATGACGAAATCTATAGAAAAATATATGTAGAATCTTTTGCTAGTAACAGTTTTTGACTACAGTTTGTTTTAAAGCAAATTTAGTTGTTAAAACTCGACAATTACGTAACAATTTTAGACGTAAAAACGCGCCCGTGAATTTTCGACGTATTAAACAATTATTCTGATAGTGCCAAATGACGAAATCTATAGAAAAATATATGTAGAATCTTTTGCTAGTAACAGTTTTTGACTACAGTTTGTTTTAAAGCAAATTTAGTTGTTAAAACTCGACAATTACGTAACAATTTTAGACGTAAAAACGCGCCCGTGAATTTTCGACGTATTAAACAATTATTCTGATAGTGCCAAATGACGAAATTTATAGCAAAATAAATGTACAATCTTTTGCTAGCAACAGTTATTGACTATAGTTTATATTAATGCAAATTTAATAGTTAAAACTCGACAATTACGTAACAATTTTAGACGTAAAAACGCGCACGTGAATTTTCGACCTATTAAACAATTATTCTGATAGTGCCAAATGACGAAATCTATAGAAAAATATATGTAGAATCTTTTGCTAGTAACAGTTTTTGACTACAGTTTGTTTTAAAGCAAATTTAGTTGTTAAAACTCGACAATTACGTAACAATTTTAGACGTAAAAACGCGCCCGTGAATTTTCGACGTATTAAACAATTATTCTGATAGTGCCAAATGACGAAATCTATAGAAAAATATATGTAGAATCTTTTGCTAGTAACAGTTTTTGACTACAGTTTGTTTTAAAGCAAATTTAGTTGTTAAAACTCGACAATTACGTAACAATTTTAGACGTAAAAACGCGCCCGTGAATTTTCGACGTATTAAACAATTATTCTGATAGTGCCAAATGACGAAATCTATAGAAAAATATATGTAGAATCTTTTGCTAGTAACAGTTTTTGACTACAGTTTGTTTTAAAGCAAATTTAGTTGTTAAAACTCGACAATTACGTAACAATTTTAGACGTAAAAACGCGCCCGTGAATTTTCGACGTATTAAACAATTATTCTGATAGTGCCAAATGACGAAATCTATAGAAAAATATATGTAGAATCTTTTGCTAGTAACAGTTTTTGACTACAGTTTGTTTTAAAGCAAATTTAGTTGTTAAAACTCGACAATTACGTAACAATTTTAGACGTAAAAACGCGCCCGTGAATTTTCGACGTATTAAACAATTATTCTGATAGTGCCAAATGACGAAATCTATAGAAAAATATATGTAGAATCTTTTGCTAGTAACAGTTTTTGACTACAGTTTGTTTTAAAGCAAATTTAGTTGTTAAAACTCGACAATTACGTAACAATTTTAGACGTAAAAACGCGCCCGTGAATTTTCGACGTATTAAACAATTATTCTGATAGTGCCAAATGACGAAATCTATAGAAAAATATATGTAGAATCTTTTGCTAGTAACAGTTTTTGACTACAGTTTGTTTTAAAGCAAATTTAGTTGTTAAAACTCGACAATTACGTAACAATTTTAGACGTAAAAACGCGCCCGTGAATTTTCGACGTATTAAACAATTATTCTGATAGTGCCAAATGACGAAATTTATAGCAAAATAAATGTACAATCTTTTGCTAGCAACAGTTATTGACTATAGTTTATATTAAAGCAAATTTAATTGTTAAAACTCGACAATTACGTAACAATTTTAGACGTAAAAACGCGCACGTGAATTTTCGACCAATTAAACAATTATTCTGATAGTGCCAAATGACGAAATTTATAGCAAAATAAATGTACAATCTTTTTCTAGCAACAGTTATTGACTATAGTTTATATTAAAGCAAATTTAATTGTTAAAACTCGACAATTACGTAACAATTTTAGACGTAAAAACGCGCACGTGAATTTTCGACGTATTAAACAATTATTCTGATAGTGCCAAATGACGAAATCTATAGAAAAATATATGTAGAATCTTTTGCTAGTAACAGTTTTTGACTACAGTTTGTTTTAAAGCAAATTTAATTGTTAAAACTCGACAATTACGTAACAATTTTAGACGTAAAAACGCGCACGTGAATTTTCGACGTATTAAACAATTATTCTGATAGTGCCAAATGACGAAATCTATAGAAAAATATATGTAGAATCTTTTGCTAGTAACAGTTTTTGACTACAGTTTGTTTTAAAGCAAATTTAATTGTTAAAACTCGACAATTACGTAACAATTTTAGACGTAAAAACGCGCACGTGAATTTTCGACGTATTAAACAATTATTCTGATAGTGCCAAATGACGAAATCTATAGAAAAATATATGTAGAATCTTTTGCTAGTAACAGTTTTTGACTACAGTTTGTTTTAAAGCAAATTTAATTGTTAAAACTCGACAATTACGTAACAATTTTAGACGTAAAAACGCGCACGTGAATTTTCGACGTATTAAACAATTATTCTGATAGTGCCAAATGACGAAATCTATAGAAAAATATATGTAGAATCTTTTGCTAGTAACAGTTTTTGACTACAGTTTGTTTTAAAGCAAATTTAGTTGTTAAAACTCGACAATTACGTAACAATTTTAGACGTAAAAACGCGCCCGTGAATTTTCGACGTATTAAACAATTATTCTGATAGTGCCAAATGACGAAATCTATAGAAAAATATATGTAGAATCTTTTGCTGGTAACAGTTTTTGACTACAGTTTGTTTTAAAGCAAATTTAGTTGTTAAAACTCGACAATTACGTAACAATTTTAGACGTAAAAACGCGCCCGTGAATTTTCGACGTATTAAACAATTATTCTGATAGTGCCAAATGACGAAATCTATAGAAAAATATATGTAGAATCTTTTGCTAGTAACAGTTTTTGACTACAGTTTGTTTTAAAGCAAATTTAGTTGTTAAAACTCGACAATTACGTAACAATTTTAGACGTAAAAACGCGCCCGTGAATTTTCGACGTATTAAACAATTATTCTGATAGTGCCAAATGACGAAATCTATAGAAAAATATATGTAGAATCTTTTGCTAGTAACAGTTTTTGACTACAGTTTGTTTTAAAGCAAATTTAGTTGTTAAAACTCGACAATTACGTAACAATTTTAGACGTAAAAACGCGCCCGTGAATTTTCGACGTATTAAACAATTATTCTGATAGTGCCAAACGACGAAATCTATAGCAAAATATATGTAGAATCTTTTGCTAGTAACAGTTTTTGACTACAGTTTGTTTTAAAGCAAATTTAGTAGTTAAAACTCGACAATTACGTAACAATTTTAGACGTAAAAACGCGCCCGTGAATTTTCGACGTATTAAACAATTATTCTTATAGTGCCAAATGACGAAATCTATAGAAAAATATATGTAGAATCTTTTGCTAGTAACAGTTTTTGACTACAGTTTGTTTTAAAGCAAATTTAGTTGTTAAAACTCGACAATTACGTAACAATTTTAGACGTAAAAACGCGCCCGTGAATTTTCGACGTATTAAACAATTATTCTGATAGTGCCAAATGACGAAATCTATAGAAAAATATATGTAGAATCTTTTGCTAGTAACAGTTTTTGACTACAGTTTGTTTTAAAGCAAATTTAGTTGTTAAAACTCGACAATTACGTAACAATTTTAGACGTAAAAACGCGCCCGTGAATTTTCGACGTATTAAACAATTATTCTGATAGTGCCAAATGACGAAATCTATAGAAAAATATATGTAGAATCTTTTGCTAGTAACAGTTTTTGACTACAGTTTGTTTTAAAGCAAATTTAGTTGTTAAAACTCGACAATTACGTAACAATTTTAGACGTAAAAACGCGCCCGTGAATTTTCGACGTATTAAACAATTATTCTGATAGTGCCAAATGACGAAATCTATAGAAAAATATATGTAGAATCTTTTGCTAGTAACAGTTTTTGACTACAGTTTGTTTTAAAGCAAATTTAGTTGTTAAAACTCGACAATTACGTAACAATTTTAGACGTAAAAACGCGCCCGTGAATTTTCGACGTATTAAACAATTATTCTGATAGTGCCAAATGACGAAATCTATAGAAAAATATATGTAGAATCTTTTGCTAGTAACAGTTTTTGACTACAGTTTGTTTTAAAGCAAATTTAATTGTTAAAACTCGACAATTACGTAACAATTTTAGACGTAAAAACGCGCACGTGAATTTTCGACGTATTAAACAATTATTCTGATAGTGCCAAATGACGAAATCTATAGAAAAATATATGTAGAATCTTTTGCTAGTAACAGTTTTTGACTACAGTTTGTTTTAAAGCAAATTTAATTGTTAAAACTCGACAATTACGTAACAATTTTAGACGTAAAAACGCGCACGTGAATTTTCGACGTATTAAACAATTATTCTGATAGTGCCAAATGACGAAATCTATAGAAAAATATATGTAGAATCTTTTGCTAGTAACAGTTTTTGACTACAGTTTGTTTTAAAGCAAATTTAATTGTTAAAACTCGACAATTACGTAACAATTTTAGACGTAAAAACGCGCACGTGAATTTTCGACGTATTAAACAATTATTCTGATAGTGCCAAATGACGAAATCTATAGAAAAATATATGTAGAATCTTTTGCTAGTAACAGTTTTTGACTACAGTTTGTTTTAAAGCAAATTTAGTTGTTAAAACTCGACAATTACGTAACAATTTTAGACGTAAAAACGCGCCCGTGAATTTTCGACGTATTAAACAATTATTCTGATAGTGCCAAATGACGAAATCTATAGAAAAATATATGTAGAATCTTTTGCTAGTAACAGTTTTTGACTACAGTTTGTTTTAAAGCAAATTTAGTTGTTAAAACTCGACAATTACGTAACAATTTTAGACGTAAAAACGCGCCCGTGAATTTTCGACGTATTAAACAATTATTCTGATAGTGCCAAATGACGAAATCTATAGAAAAATATATGTAGAATCTTTTGCTAGTAACAGTTTTTGACTACAGTTTGTTTTAAAGCAAATTTAGTTGTTAAAACTCGACAATTACGTAACAATTTTAGACGTAAAAATGCGCCCGTGAATTTTCGACGTATTAAACAATTATTCTGATAGTGCCAAATGACGAAATCTATAGAAAAATATATGTAGAATCTTTTGCTAGTAACAGTTTTTGACTACAGTTTGTTTTAAAGCAAATTTAGTTGTTAAAACTCGACAATTACGTAACAATTTTAGACGTAAAAACGCGCCCGTGAATTTTCGACGTATTAAACAATTATTCTGATAGTGCCAAACGACGAAATCTATAGAAAAATATATGTAGAATCTTTTGCTAGTAACAGTTTTTGACTACAGTTTGTTTTAAAGCAAATTTAGTTGTTAAAACTCGACAATTACGTAACAATTTTAGACGTAAAAACGCGCCCGTGAATTTTCGACGTATTAAACAATTATTCTTATAGTGCCAAATGACGAAATCTATAGAAAAATATATGTAGAATCTTTTGCTAGTAACAGTTTTTGACTACAGTTTGTTTTAAAGCAAATTTAGTTGTTAAAACTCGACAATTACGTAACAATTTTAGACGTAAAAACGCGCCCGTGAATTTTCGACGTATTAAACAATTATTCTGATAGTGCCAAATGACGAAATCTATAGAAAAATATATGTAGAATCTTTTGCTAGTAACAGTTTTTGACTACAGTTTGCTTTAAAGCAAATTTAGTTGTTAAAACTCGACAATTACGTAACAATTTTAGACGTAAAAACGCGCCCGTGAATTTTCGACGTATTAAACAATTATTCTGATAGTGCCAAATGACGAAATCTATAGAAAAATATATGTAGAATCTTTTGCTAGTAACAGTTTTTGACTACAGTTTGTTTTAAAGCAAATTTAGTTGTTAAAACTCGACAATTACGTAACAATTTTAGACGTAAAAACGCGCCCGTGAATTTTCGACGTATTAAACAATTATTCTGATAGTGCCAAATGACGAAATCTATAGAAAAATATATGTAGAATCTTTTGCTAGTAACAGTTTTTGACTACAGTTTGTTTTAAAGCAAATTTAGTTGTTAAAACTCGACAATTACGTAACAATTTTAGACGTAAAAACGCGCCCGTGAATTTTCGACGTATTAAACAATTATTCTGATAGTGCCAAATGACGAAATCTATAGAAAAATATATGTAGAATCTTTTGCTAGTAACAGTTTTTGACTACAGTTTGTTTTAAAGCAAATTTAGTTGTTAAAACTCGACAATTACGTAACAATTTTAGACGTAAAAACGCGCCCGTGAATTTTCGACGTATTAAACAATTATTCTGATAGTGCCAAATGACGAAATCTATAGAAAAATATATGTAGAATCTTTTGCTAGTAACAGTTTTTGACTACAGTTTGTTTTAAAGCAAATTTAGTTGTTAAAACTCGACAATTACGTAACAATTTTAGACGTAAAAACGCGCCCGTGAATTTTCGACGTATTAAACAATTATTCTGATAGTGCCAAATGACGAAATTTATAGCAAAATAAATGTACAATCTTTTGCTAGCAACAGTTATTGACTATAGTTTATATTAAAGCAAATTTAATTGTTAAAACTCGACAATTACGTAACAATTTTAGACGTAAAAACGCGCACGTGAATTTTCGACCAATTAAACAATTATTCTGATAGTGCCAAATGACGAAATTTATAGCAAAATAAATGTACAATCTTTTTCTAGCAACAGTTATTGACTATAGTTTATATTAAAGCAAATTTAATTGTTAAAACTCGACAATTACGTAACAATTTTAGACGTAAAAACGCGCACGTGAATTTTCGACGTATTAAACAATTATCCTGATAGTGCCAAATGACGAAATCTATAGAAAAATATATGTAGAATCTTTTGCTAGTAACAGTTTTTGACTACAGTTTGTTCTAAAGCAAATTTAATTGTTAAAACTCGACAATTACGTAACAATTTTAGACGTAAAAACGCCCACGTGAATTTTCGACGTATTAAACAATTATTCTGATAGTGCCAAATGACGAAATCTATAGAAAAATATATGTAGAATCTTTTGCTAGTAACAGTTTTTGACTACAGTTTGTTTTAAAGCAAATTTAATTGTTAAAACTCGACAATTACGTAACAATTTTAGACGTAAAAACGCGCACGTGAATTTTCGACCTATTAAACAATTATTCTGATAGTGCCAAATGACGAAATCTATAGCAAAATAAATGTAGAATCTTTTTCTAGCAACAGTTATTGACTATAGTTTATATTAAAGCAAATTTAATTGTTAAAACTCGACAATTACGTAACAATTTTAGACGTAAAAACGCGCACGTGAATTTTCGACGTATTAAACAATTATTCTGATAGTGCCAAATGACGAAATCTATAGAAAAATATATGTAGAATCTTTTGCTAGTAACAGTTTTTGACTACAGTTTGTTTTAAAGCAAATTTACTTGTTAAAACTCGACAATTACGTAACAATTTTAGACGTAAAAACGCGCCCGTGAATTTTCGACGTATTAAACAATTATTCTGATAGTGCCAAATGACGAAATCTATAGAAAAATATATGTAGAATCTTTTGCTAGTAACAGTTTTTGACTACAGTTTGTTTTAAAGCAAATTTAGTTGTTAAAACTCGACAATTACGTAACAATTTTAGACGTAAAAACGCGCCCGTGAATTTTCGACGTATTAAACAATTATTCTGATAGTGCCAAATGACGAAATCTATAGAAAAATATATGTAGAATCTTTTGCTAGTAACAGTTTTTGACTACAGTTTGTTTTAAAGCAAATTTAGTTGTTAAAACTCGACAATTACGTAACAATTTTAGACGTAAAAACGCGCCCGTGAATTTTCGACGTATTAAACAATTATTCTGATAGTGCCAAATGACGAAATTTATAGCAAAATAAATGTACAATCTTTTGCTAGCAACAGTTATTGACTATAGTTTATATTAAAGCAAATTTAATTGTTAAAACTCGACAATTACGTAACAATTTTAGACGTAAAAACGCGCACGTGAATTTTCGACTAATTAAACAATTATTCTGATAGTGCCAAATGACGAAATTTATAGCAAAATAAATGTACAATCTTTTTCTAGCAACAGTTATTGACTATAGTTTATATTAAAGCAAATTTAATTGTTAAAACTCGACAATTACGTAACAATTTTAGACGTAAAAACGCGCACGTGAATTTTCGACGTTTTAAACAATTATTCTGATAGTGCCAAATGACGAAATCTATAGAAAAATATATGTAGAATCTTTTGCTAGTAACAGTTTTTGACTACAGTTTGTTTTAAAGCAAATTTAATTGTTAAAACTCGACAATTACGTAACAATTTTAGACGTAAAAACGCGCACGTGAATTTTCGACGTATTAAACAATTATTCTGATAGTGCCAAATGACGAAATCTATAGAAAAATATATGTAGAATCTTTTGCTAGTAACAGTTTTTGACTACAGTTTGTTTTAAAGCAAATTTAATTGTTAAAACTCGACAATTACGTAACAATTTTAGACGTAAAAACGCGCACGTGAATTTTCGACGTATTAAACAATTATTCTGATAGTGCCAAATGACGAAATCTATAGAAAAATATATGTAGAATCTTTTGCTAGTAACAGTTTTTGACTACAGTTTGTTTTAAAGCAAATTTAATTGTTAAAACTCGACAATTACGTAACAATTTTAGACGTAAAAACGCGCACGTGAATTTTCGACCTATTAAACAATTATTCTGATAGTGCCAAATGACGAAATTTATAGCAAAATAAATGTACAATCTTTTGCTAGTAACAGTTTTTGACTACAGTTTGTTTTAAAGCAAATTTAGTTGTTAAAACTCGACAATTACGTCACAATTTTAGACGTAAAAACGCGCCCGTGAATTTTCGACGTATTAAACAATTATTCTGATAGTGCCAAATGACGAAATCTATAGCAAAATATATGTAGAATCTTTTGCTAGTAACAGTTTTTGACTACAGTTTGTTTTAAAGCAAATTTAGTTGTTAAAACTCGACAATTACGTAACAATTTTAGACGTAAAAACGCGCCCGTGAATTTTCGACGTATTAAACAATTATTCTGATAGTGCCAAATGACGAAATCTATAGAAAAATATATGTAGAATCTTTTGCTAGTAACAGTTTTTGACTACAGTTTGTTTTAAAGCAAATTTAGTTGTTAAAACTCGACAATTACGTAACAATTTTAGACGTAAAAACGCGCCCGTGAATTTTCGACGTATTAAACAATTATTCTGATAGTGCCAAATGACGAAATCTATAGAAAAATATATGTAAAATCTTTTGCTAGTAACAGTTTTTGACTACAGTTTGTTTTAAAGCAAATTTAGTTGTTAAAACTCGACAATTACGTAACAATTTTAGACGTAAAAACGCGCCCGTGAATTTTCGACGTATTAAACAATTATTCTGATAGTGCCAAATGACGAAATTTATAGCAAAATAAATGTACAATCTTTTGCTAGCAACAGTTATTGACTATAGTTTATATTAAAGCAAATTTAATTGTTAAAACTCGACAATTACGTAACAATTTTAGACGTAACAATTTTAGACGTAAAAACGCGCACGTGAATTTTCGACGTATTAAACAATTATTCTGATAGTGCCAAATGACGAAATCTATAGAAAAATATATGTAGAATCTTTTGCTAGTAACAGTTTTTGACTACAGTTTGTTTTAAAGCAAATTTAATTGTTAAAACTCGACAATTACGTAACAATTTTAGACGTAAAAACGCGCACGTGAATTTTCGACCTATTAAACAATTATTCTGATAGTGCCAAATGACGAAATTTATAGCAAAATAAATGTACAATCTTTTGCTAGTAACAGTTTTTGACTACAGTTTGTTTTAAAGCAAATTTAGTTGTTAAAACTCGACAATTACGTCACAATTTTAGACGTAAAAACGCGCCCGTGAATTTTCGACGTATTAAACAATTATTCTGATAGTGCCAAATGACGAAATCTATAGCAAAATATATGTAGAATCTTTTGCTAGTAACAGTTTTTGACTACAGTTTGTTTTAAAGCAAATTTAGTTGTTAAAACTCGACAATTACGTAACAATTTTAGACGTAAAAACGCGCCCGTGAATTTTCGACGTATTAAACAATTATTCTGATAGTGCCAAATGACGAAATCTATAGAAAAATATATGTAGAATCTTTTGCTAGTAACAGTTTTTGACTACAGTTTGTTTTAAAGCAAATTTAGTTGTTAAAACTCGACAATTACGTAACAATTTTAGACGTAAAAACGCGCCCGTGAATTTTCGACGTATTAAACAATTATTCTGATAGTGCCAAATGACGAAATCTATAGAAAAATATATGTAGAATCTTTTGCTAGTAACAGTTTTTGACTACAGTTTGTTTTAAAGCAAATTTAGTTGTTAAAACTCGACAATTACGTAACAATTTTAGACGTAAAAACGCGCCCGTGAATTTTCGACGTATTAAACAATTATTCTGATAGTGCCAAATGACGAAATCTATAGAAAAATATATGTAGAATCTTTTGCTAGTAACAGTTTTTGACTACAGTTTGTTTTAAAGCAAATTTAGTTGTTAAAACTCGACAATTACGTAACAATTTTAGACGTAAAAACGCGCCCGTGAATTTTCGACGTATTAAACAATTATTCTGATAGTGCCAAATGACGAAATCTATAGAAAAATATATGTAAAATCTTTTGCTAGTAACAGTTTTTGACTACAGTTTGTTTTAAAGCAAATTTAGTTGTTAAAACTCGACAATTACGTAACAATTTTAGACGTAAAAACGCGCCCGTGAATTTTCGACGTATTAAACAATTATTCTGATAGTGCCAAATGACGAAATTTATAGCAAAATAAATGTACAATCTTTTGCTAGCAACAGTTATTGACTATAGTTTATATTAAAGCAAATTTAATTGTTAAAACTCGACAATTACGTAACAATTTTAGACGTAAAAACGCGCACGTGAATTTTCGACCAATTAAACAATTATTCTGATAGTGCCAAATGACGAAATTTATAGCAAAATAAATGTACAATCTTTTTCTAGCAACAGTTATTGACTATAGTTTATATTAAAGCAAATTTAATTGTTAAAACTCGACAATTACGTAACAATTTTAGACGTAAAAACGCGCACGTGAATTTTCGACGTATTAAACAATTATCCTGATAGTGCCAAATGACGAAATCTATAGAAAAATATATGTAGAATCTTTTGCTAGTAACAGTTTTTGACTACAGTTTGTTCTAAAGCAAATTTAATTGTTAAAACTCGACAATTACGTAACAATTTTAGACGTAAAAACGCGCACGTGAATTTTCGACGTATTAAACAATTATTCTGATAGTGCCAAATGACGAAATCTATAGAAAAATATATGTAGAATCTTTTGCTAGTAACAGTTTTTGACTACAGTTTGTTTTAAAGCAAATTTAGTTGTTAAAACTCGACAATTACGTAACAATTTTAGACGTAAAAACGCGCCCGTGAATTTTCGACGTATTAAACAATTATTCTGATAGTGCCAAATGACGAAATCTATAGAAAAATATATGTAGAATCTTTTGCTAGTAACAGTTTTTGACTACAGTTTGTTTTAAAGCAAATTTAGTTGTTAAAACTCGACAATTACGTAACAATTTTAGACGTAAAAACGCGCCCGTGAATTTTCGACGTATTAAACAATTATTCTGATAGTGCCAAATGACGAAATTTATAGCAAAATAAATGTACAATCTTTTGCTAGCAACAGTTATTGACTATAGTTTATATTAAAGCAAATTTAATTGTTAAAACTCGACAATTACGTAACAATTTTAGACGTAAAAACGCGCACGTGAATTTTCGACTAATTAAACAATTATTCTGATAGTGCCAAATGACGAAATTTATAGCAAAATAAATGTACAATCTTTTTCTAGCAACAGTTATTGACTATAGTTTATATTAAAGCAAATTTAATTGTTAAAACTCGACAATTACGTAACAATTTTAGACGTAAAAACGCGCACGTGAATTTTCGACGTTTTAAACAATTATTCTGATAGTGCCAAATGACGAAATCTATAGAAAAATATATGTAGAATCTTTTGCTAGTAACAGTTTTTGACTACAGTTTGTTTTAAAGCAAATTTAATTGTTAAAACTCGACAATTACGTAACAATTTTAGACGTAAAAACGCGCACGTGAATTTTCGACGTATTAAACAATTATTCTGATAGTGCCAAATGACGAAATCTATAGAAAAATATATGTAGAATCTTTTGCTAGTAACAGTTTTTGACTACAGTTTGTTTTAAAGCAAATTTAATTGTTAAAACTCGACAATTACGTAACAATTTTAGACGTAAAAACGCGCACGTGAATTTTCGACGTATTAAACAATTATTCTGATAGTGCCAAATGACGAAATCTATAGCAAAATATATGTAGAATCTTTTGCTAGTAACAGTTTTTGACTACAGTTTGTTTTAAAGCAAATTTAGTTGTTAAAACTCGACAATTACGTAACAATTTTAGACGTAAAAACGCGCCCGTGAATTTTCGACGTATTAAACAATTATTCTGATAGTGCCAAATGACGAAATCTATAGAAAAATATATGTAGAATCTTTTGCTAGTAACAGTTTTTGACTACAGTTTGTTTTAAAGCAAATTTAGTTGTTAAAACTCGACAATTACGTAACAATTTTAGACGTAAAAACGCGCCCGTGAATTTTCGACGTATTAAACAATTATTCTGATAGTGCCAAATGACGAAATCTATAGAAAAATATATGTAGAATCTTTTGCTAGTAACAGTTTTTGACTACAGTTTGTTTTAAAGCAAATTTAGTTGTTAAAACTCGACAATTACGTAACAATTTTAGACGTAAAAACGCGCCCGTGAATTTTCGACGTATTAAACAATTATTCTGATAGTGCCAAATGACGAAATCTATAGAAAAATATATGTAGAATCTTTTGCTAGTAACAGTTTTTGACTACAGTTTGTTTTAAAGCAAATTTAGTTGTTAAAACTCGACAATTACGTAACAATTTTAGACGTAAAAACGCGCCCGTGAATTTTCGACGTATTAAACAATTATTCTGATAGTGCCAAATGACGAAATCTATAGAAAAATATATGTAAAATCTTTTGCTAGTAACAGTTTTTGACTACAGTTTGTTTTAAAGCAAATTTAGTTGTTAAAACTCGACAATTACGTAACAATTTTAGACGTAAAAACGCGCCCGTGAATTTTCGACGTATTAAACAATTATTCTGATAGTGCCAAATGACGAAATTTATAGCAAAATAAATGTACAATCTTTTGCTAGCAACAGTTATTGACTATAGTTTATATTAAAGCAAATTTAATTGTTAAAACTCGACAATTACGTAACAATTTTAGACGTAACAATTTTAGACGTAAAAACGCGCACGTGAATTTTCGACGTATTAAACAATTATTCTGATAGTGCCAAATGACGAAATCTATAGAAAAATATATGTAGAATCTTTTGCTAGTAACAGTTTTTGACTACAGTTTGTTTTAAAGCAAATTTAATTGTTAAAACTCGACAATTACGTAACAATTTTAGACGTAAAAACGCGCACGTGAATTTTCGACCTATTAAACAATTATTCTGATAGTGCCAAATGACGAAATTTATAGCAAAATAAATGTACAATCTTTTGCTAGTAACAGTTTTTGACTACAGTTTGTTTTAAAGCAAATTTAGTTGTTAAAACTCGACAATTACGTCACAATTTTAGACGTAAAAACGCGCCCGTGAATTTTCGACGTATTAAACAATTATTCTGATAGTGCCAAATGACGAAATCTATAGCAAAATATATGTAGAATCTTTTGCTAGTAACAGTTTTTGACTACAGTTTGTTTTAAAGCAAATTTAGTTGTTAAAACTCGACAATTACGTAACAATTTTAGACGTAAAAACGCGCCCGTGAATTTTCGACGTATTAAACAATTATTCTGATAGTGCCAAATGACGAAATCTATAGAAAAATATATGTAGAATCTTTTGCTAGTAACAGTTTTTGACTACAGTTTGTTTTAAAGCAAATTTAGTTGTTAAAACTCGACAATTACGTAACAATTTTAGACGTAAAAATGCGCCCGTGAATTTTCGACGTATTAAACAATTATTCTGATAGTGCCAAATGACGAAATCTATAGAAAAATATATGTAGAATCTTTTGCTAGTAACAGTTTTTGACTACAGTTTGTTTTAAAGCAAATTTAGTTGTTAAAACTCGACAATTACGTAACAATTTTAGACGTAAAAACGCGCCCGTGAATTTTCGACGTATTAAACAATTATTCTGATAGTGCCAAACGACGAAATCTATAGAAAAATATATGTAGAATCTTTTGCTAGTAACAGTTTTTGACTACAGTTTGTTTTAAAGCAAATTTAGTTGTTAAAACTCGACAATTACGTAACAATTTTAGACGTAAAAACGCGCCCGTGAATTTTCGACGTATTAAACAATTATTCTGATAGTGCCAAATGACGAAATCTATAGCAAAATATATGTAGAATCTTTTGCTAGTAACAGTTTTTGACTACAGTTTGTTTTAAAGCAAATTTAGTTGTTAAAACTCGACAATTACGTAACAATTTTAGACGTAAAAACGCGCCCGTGAATTTTCGACGTATTAAACAATTATTCTGATAGTGCCAAATGACGAAATCTATAGAAAAATATATGTAGAATCTTTTGCTAGTAACAGTTTTTGACTACAGTTTGTTTTAAAGCAAATTTAGTTGTTAAAACTCGACAATTACGTAACAATTTTAGACGTAAAAATGCGCCCGTGAATTTTCGACGTATTAAACAATTATTCTGATAGTGCCAAATGACGAAATCTATAGAAAAATATATGTAGAATCTTTTGCTAGTAACAGTTTTTGACTACAGTTTGTTTTAAAGCAAATTTAGTTGTTAAAACTCGACAATTACGTAACAATTTTAGACGTAAAAACGCGCCCGTGAATTTTCGACGTATTAAACAATTATTCTGATAGTGCCAAACGACGAAATCTATAGAAAAATATATGTAGAATCTTTTGCTAGTAACAGTTTTTGACTACAGTTTGTTTTAAAGCAAATTTAGTTGTTAAAACTCGACAATTACGTAACAATTTTAGACGTAAAAACGCGCCCGTGAATTTTCGACGTATTAAACAATTATTCTTATAGTGCCAAATGACGAAATCTATAGAAAAATATATGTAGAATCTTTTGCTAGTAACAGTTTTTGACTACAGTTTGTTTTAAAGCAAATTTAGTTGTTAAAACTCGACAATTACGTAACAATTTTAGACGTAAAAACGCGCCCGTGAATTTTCGACGTATTAAACAATTATTCTGATAGTGCCAAATGACGAAATCTATAGAAAAATATATGTAGAATCTTTTGCTAGTAACAGTTTTTGACTACAGTTTGCTTTAAAGCAAATTTAGTTGTTAAAACTCGACAATTACGTAACAATTTTAGACGTAAAAACGCGCCCGTGAATTTTCGACGTATTAAACAATTATTCTGATAGTGCCAAATGACGAAATCTATAGAAAAATATATGTAGAATCTTTTGCTAGTAACAGTTTTTGACTACAGTTTGTTTTAAAGCAAATTTAGTTGTTAAAACTCGACAATTACGTAACAATTTTAGACGTAAAAACGCGCCCGTGAATTTTCGACGTATTAAACAATTATTCTGATAGTGCCAAATGACGAAATCTATAGAAAAATATATGTAGAATCTTTTGCTAGTAACAGTTTTTGACTACAGTTTGTTTTAAAGCAAATTTAGTTGTTAAAACTCGACAATTACGTAACAATTTTAGACGTAAAAACGCGCCCGTGAATTTTCGACGTATTAAACAATTATTCTGATAGTGCCAAATGACGAAATCTATAGAAAAATATATGTAGAATCTTTTGCTAGTAACAGTTTTTGACTACAGTTTGTTTTAAAGCAAATTTAGTTGTTAAAACTCGACAATTACGTAACAATTTTAGACGTAAAAACGCGCCCGTGAATTTTCGACGTATTAAACAATTATTCTGATAGTGCCAAATGACGAAATCTATAGAAAAATATATGTAGAATCTTTTGCTAGTAACAGTTTTTGACTACAGTTTGTTTTAAAGCAAATTTAGTTGTTAAAACTCGACAATTACGTAACAATTTTAGACGTAAAAACGCGCCCGTGAATTTTCGACGTATTAAACAATTATTCTGATAGTGCCAAATGACGAAATTTATAGCAAAATAAATGTACAATCTTTTGCTAGCAACAGTTATTGACTATAGTTTATATTAAAGCAAATTTAATTGTTAAAACTCGACAATTACGTAACAATTTTAGACGTAAAAACGCGCACGTGAATTTTCGACCAATTAAACAATTATTCTGATAGTGCCAAATGACGAAATTTATAGCAAAATAAATGTACAATCTTTTTCTAGCAACAGTTATTGACTATAGTTTATATTAAAGCAAATTTAATTGTTAAAACTCGACAATTACGTAACAATTTTAGACGTAAAAACGCGCACGTGAATTTTCGACGTATTAAACAATTATCCTGATAGTGCCAAATGACGAAATCTATAGAAAAATATATGTAGAATCTTTTGCTAGTAACAGTTTTTGACTACAGTTTGTTCTAAAGCAAATTTAATTGTTAAAACTCGACAATTACGTAACAATTTTAGACGTAAAAACGCCCACGTGAATTTTCGACGTATTAAACAATTATTCTGATAGTGCCAAATGACGAAATCTATAGAAAAATATATGTAGAATCTTTTGCTAGTAACAGTTTTTGACTACAGTTTGTTTTAAAGCAAATTTAATTGTTAAAACTCGACAATTACGTAACAATTTTAGACGTAAAAACGCGCACGTGAATTTTCGACCTATTAAACAATTATTCTGATAGTGCCAAATGACGAAATCTATAGCAAAATAAATGTAGAATCTTTTTCTAGCAACAGTTATTGACTATAGTTTATATTAAAGCAAATTTAATTGTTAAAACTCGACAATTACGTAACAATTTTAGACGTAAAAACGCGCACGTGAATTTTCGACGTATTAAACAATTATTCTGATAGTGCCAAATGACGAAATCTATAGAAAAATATATGTAGAATCTTTTGCTAGTAACAGTTTTTGACTACAGTTTGTTTTAAAGCAAATTTACTTGTTAAAACTCGACAATTACGTAACAATTTTAGACGTAAAAACGCGCCCGTGAATTTTCGACGTATTAAACAATTATTCTGATAGTGCCAAATGACGAAATCTATAGAAAAATATATGTAGAATCTTTTGCTAGTAACAGTTTTTGACTACAGTTTGTTTTAAAGCAAATTTAGTTGTTAAAACTCGACAATTACGTAACAATTTTAGACGTAAAAACGCGCCCGTGAATTTTCGACGTATTAAACAATTATTCTGATAGTGCCAAATGACGAAATCTATAGAAAAATATATGTAGAATCTTTTGCTAGTAACAGTTTTTGACTACAGTTTGTTTTAAAGCAAATTTAGTTGTTAAAACTCGACAATTACGTAACAATTTTAGACGTAAAAACGCGCCCGTGAATTTTCGACGTATTAAACAATTATTCTGATAGTGCCAAATGACGAAATTTATAGCAAAATAAATGTACAATCTTTTGCTAGCAACAGTTATTGACTATAGTTTATATTAAAGCAAATTTAATTGTTAAAACTCGACAATTACGTAACAATTTTAGACGTAAAAACGCGCACGTGAATTTTCGACTAATTAAACAATTATTCTGATAGTGCCAAATGACGAAATTTATAGCAAAATAAATGTACAATCTTTTTCTAGCAACAGTTATTGACTATAGTTTATATTAAAGCAAATTTAATTGTTAAAACTCGACAATTACGTAACAATTTTAGACGTAAAAACGCGCACGTGAATTTTCGACGTTTTAAACAATTATTCTGATAGTGCCAAATGACGAAATCTATAGAAAAATATATGTAGAATCTTTTGCTAGTAACAGTTTTTGACTACAGTTTGTTTTAAAGCAAATTTAATTGTTAAAACTCGACAATTACGTAACAATTTTAGACGTAAAAACGCGCACGTGAATTTTCGACGTATTAAACAATTATTCTGATAGTGCCAAATGACGAAATCTATAGAAAAATATATGTAGAATCTTTTGCTAGTAACAGTTTTTGACTACAGTTTGTTTTAAAGCAAATTTAATTGTTAAAACTCGACAATTACGTAACAATTTTAGACGTAAAAACGCGCACGTGAATTTTCGACGTATTAAACAATTATTCTGATAGTGCCAAATGACGAAATCTATAGAAAAATATATGTAGAATCTTTTGCTAGTAACAGTTTTTGACTACAGTTTGTTTTAAAGCAAATTTAATTGTTAAAACTCGACAATTACGTAACAATTTTAGACGTAAAAACGCGCACGTGAATTTTCGACCTATTAAACAATTATTCTGATAGTGCCAAATGACGAAATTTATAGCAAAATAAATGTACAATCTTTTGCTAGTAACAGTTTTTGACTACAGTTTGTTTTAAAGCAAATTTAGTTGTTAAAACTCGACAATTACGTCACAATTTTAGACGTAAAAACGCGCCCGTGAATTTTCGACGTATTAAACAATTATTCTGATAGTGCCAAATGACGAAATCTATAGCAAAATATATGTAGAATCTTTTGCTAGTAACAGTTTTTGACTACAGTTTGTTTTAAAGCAAATTTAGTTGTTAAAACTCGACAATTACGTAACAATTTTAGACGTAAAAACGCGCCCGTGAATTTTCGACGTATTAAACAATTATTCTGATAGTGCCAAATGACGAAATCTATAGAAAAATATATGTAGAATCTTTTGCTAGTAACAGTTTTTGACTACAGTTTGTTTTAAAGCAAATTTAGTTGTTAAAACTCGACAATTACGTAACAATTTTAGACGTAAAAACGCGCCCGTGAATTTTCGACGTATTAAACAATTATTCTGATAGTGCCAAATGACGAAATCTATAGAAAAATATATGTAAAATCTTTTGCTAGTAACAGTTTTTGACTACAGTTTGTTTTAAAGCAAATTTAGTTGTTAAAACTCGACAATTACGTAACAATTTTAGACGTAAAAACGCGCCCGTGAATTTTCGACGTATTAAACAATTATTCTGATAGTGCCAAATGACGAAATTTATAGCAAAATAAATGTACAATCTTTTGCTAGCAACAGTTATTGACTATAGTTTATATTAAAGCAAATTTAATTGTTAAAACTCGACAATTACGTAACAATTTTAGACGTAACAATTTTAGACGTAAAAACGCGCACGTGAATTTTCGACGTATTAAACAATTATTCTGATAGTGCCAAATGACGAAATCTATAGAAAAATATATGTAGAATCTTTTGCTAGTAACAGTTTTTGACTACAGTTTGTTTTAAAGCAAATTTAATTGTTAAAACTCGACAATTACGTAACAATTTTAGACGTAAAAACGCGCACGTGAATTTTCGACCTATTAAACAATTATTCTGATAGTGCCAAATGACGAAATTTATAGCAAAATAAATGTACAATCTTTTGCTAGTAACAGTTTTTGACTACAGTTTGTTTTAAAGCAAATTTAGTTGTTAAAACTCGACAATTACGTCACAATTTTAGACGTAAAAACGCGCCCGTGAATTTTCGACGTATTAAACAATTATTCTGATAGTGCCAAATGACGAAATCTATAGCAAAATATATGTAGAATCTTTTGCTAGTAACAGTTTTTGACTACAGTTTGTTTTAAAGCAAATTTAGTTGTTAAAACTCGACAATTACGTAACAATTTTAGACGTAAAAACGCGCCCGTGAATTTTCGACGTATTAAACAATTATTCTGATAGTGCCAAATGACGAAATCTATAGAAAAATATATGTAGAATCTTTTGCTAGTAACAGTTTTTGACTACAGTTTGTTTTAAAGCAAATTTAGTTGTTAAAACTCGACAATTACGTAACAATTTTAGACGTAAAAACGCGCCCGTGAATTTTCGACGTATTAAACAATTATTCTGATAGTGCCAAATGACGAAATCTATAGAAAAATATATGTAGAATCTTTTGCTAGTAACAGTTTTTGACTACAGTTTGTTTTAAAGCAAATTTAGTTGTTAAAACTCGACAATTACGTAACAATTTTAGACGTAAAAACGCGCCCGTGAATTTTCGACGTATTAAACAATTATTCTGATAGTGCCAAATGACGAAATCTATAGAAAAATATATGTAGAATCTTTTGCTAGTAACAGTTTTTGACTACAGTTTGTTTTAAAGCAAATTTAGTTGTTAAAACTCGACAATTACGTAACAATTTTAGACGTAAAAACGCGCCCGTGAATTTTCGACGTATTAAACAATTATTCTGATAGTGCCAAATGACGAAATCTATAGAAAAATATATGTAAAATCTTTTGCTAGTAACAGTTTTTGACTACAGTTTGTTTTAAAGCAAATTTAGTTGTTAAAACTCGACAATTACGTAACAATTTTAGACGTAAAAACGCGCCCGTGAATTTTCGACGTATTAAACAATTATTCTGATAGTGCCAAATGACGAAATTTATAGCAAAATAAATGTACAATCTTTTGCTAGCAACAGTTATTGACTATAGTTTATATTAAAGCAAATTTAATTGTTAAAACTCGACAATTACGTAACAATTTTAGACGTAAAAACGCGCACGTGAATTTTCGACCAATTAAACAATTATTCTGATAGTGCCAAATGACGAAATTTATAGCAAAATAAATGTACAATCTTTTTCTAGCAACAGTTATTGACTATAGTTTATATTAAAGCAAATTTAATTGTTAAAACTCGACAATTACGTAACAATTTTAGACGTAAAAACGCGCACGTGAATTTTCGACGTATTAAACAATTATCCTGATAGTGCCAAATGACGAAATCTATAGAAAAATATATGTAGAATCTTTTGCTAGTAACAGTTTTTGACTACAGTTTGTTCTAAAGCAAATTTAATTGTTAAAACTCGACAATTACGTAACAATTTTAGACGTAAAAACGCGCACGTGAATTTTCGACGTATTAAACAATTATTCTGATAGTGCCAAATGACGAAATCTATAGAAAAATATATGTAGAATCTTTTGCTAGTAACAGTTTTTGACTACAGTTTGTTTTAAAGCAAATTTAGTTGTTAAAACTCGACAATTACGTAACAATTTTAGACGTAAAAACGCGCCCGTGAATTTTCGACGTATTAAACAATTATTCTGATAGTGCCAAATGACGAAATCTATAGAAAAATATATGTAGAATCTTTTGCTAGTAACAGTTTTTGACTACAGTTTGTTTTAAAGCAAATTTAGTTGTTAAAACTCGACAATTACGTAACAATTTTAGACGTAAAAACGCGCCCGTGAATTTTCGACGTATTAAACAATTATTCTGATAGTGCCAAATGACGAAATTTATAGCAAAATAAATGTACAATCTTTTGCTAGCAACAGTTATTGACTATAGTTTATATTAAAGCAAATTTAATTGTTAAAACTCGACAATTACGTAACAATTTTAGACGTAAAAACGCGCACGTGAATTTTCGACTAATTAAACAATTATTCTGATAGTGCCAAATGACGAAATTTATAGCAAAATAAATGTACAATCTTTTTCTAGCAACAGTTATTGACTATAGTTTATATTAAAGCAAATTTAATTGTTAAAACTCGACAATTACGTAACAATTTTAGACGTAAAAACGCGCACGTGAATTTTCGACGTTTTAAACAATTATTCTGATAGTGCCAAATGACGAAATCTATAGAAAAATATATGTAGAATCTTTTGCTAGTAACAGTTTTTGACTACAGTTTGTTTTAAAGCAAATTTAATTGTTAAAACTCGACAATTACGTAACAATTTTAGACGTAAAAACGCGCACGTGAATTTTCGACGTATTAAACAATTATTCTGATAGTGCCAAATGACGAAATCTATAGAAAAATATATGTAGAATCTTTTGCTAGTAACAGTTTTTGACTACAGTTTGTTTTAAAGCAAATTTAATTGTTAAAACTCGACAATTACGTAACAATTTTAGACGTAAAAACGCGCACGTGAATTTTCGACGTATTAAACAATTATTCTGATAGTGCCAAATGACGAAATCTATAGCAAAATATATGTAGAATCTTTTGCTAGTAACAGTTTTTGACTACAGTTTGTTTTAAAGCAAATTTAGTTGTTAAAACTCGACAATTACGTAACAATTTTAGACGTAAAAACGCGCCCGTGAATTTTCGACGTATTAAACAATTATTCTGATAGTGCCAAATGACGAAATCTATAGAAAAATATATGTAGAATCTTTTGCTAGTAACAGTTTTTGACTACAGTTTGTTTTAAAGCAAATTTAGTTGTTAAAACTCGACAATTACGTAACAATTTTAGACGTAAAAACGCGCCCGTGAATTTTCGACGTATTAAACAATTATTCTGATAGTGCCAAATGACGAAATCTATAGAAAAATATATGTAGAATCTTTTGCTAGTAACAGTTTTTGACTACAGTTTGTTTTAAAGCAAATTTAGTTGTTAAAACTCGACAATTACGTAACAATTTTAGACGTAAAAACGCGCCCGTGAATTTTCGACGTATTAAACAATTATTCTGATAGTGCCAAATGACGAAATCTATAGAAAAATATATGTAGAATCTTTTGCTAGTAACAGTTTTTGACTACAGTTTGTTTTAAAGCAAATTTAGTTGTTAAAACTCGACAATTACGTAACAATTTTAGACGTAAAAACGCGCCCGTGAATTTTCGACGTATTAAACAATTATTCTGATAGTGCCAAATGACGAAATCTATAGAAAAATATATGTAAAATCTTTTGCTAGTAACAGTTTTTGACTACAGTTTGTTTTAAAGCAAATTTAGTTGTTAAAACTCGACAATTACGTAACAATTTTAGACGTAAAAACGCGCCCGTGAATTTTCGACGTATTAAACAATTATTCTGATAGTGCCAAATGACGAAATTTATAGCAAAATAAATGTACAATCTTTTGCTAGCAACAGTTATTGACTATAGTTTATATTAAAGCAAATTTAATTGTTAAAACTCGACAATTACGTAACAATTTTAGACGTAACAATTTTAGACGTAAAAACGCGCACGTGAATTTTCGACGTATTAAACAATTATTCTGATAGTGCCAAATGACGAAATCTATAGAAAAATATATGTAGAATCTTTTGCTAGTAACAGTTTTTGACTACAGTTTGTTTTAAAGCAAATTTAATTGTTAAAACTCGACAATTACGTAACAATTTTAGACGTAAAAACGCGCACGTGAATTTTCGACCTATTAAACAATTATTCTGATAGTGCCAAATGACGAAATTTATAGCAAAATAAATGTACAATCTTTTGCTAGTAACAGTTTTTGACTACAGTTTGTTTTAAAGCAAATTTAGTTGTTAAAACTCGACAATTACGTCACAATTTTAGACGTAAAAACGCGCCCGTGAATTTTCGACGTATTAAACAATTATTCTGATAGTGCCAAATGACGAAATCTATAGCAAAATATATGTAGAATCTTTTGCTAGTAACAGTTTTTGACTACAGTTTGTTTTAAAGCAAATTTAGTTGTTAAAACTCGACAATTACGTAACAATTTTAGACGTAAAAACGCGCCCGTGAATTTTCGACGTATTAAACAATTATTCTGATAGTGCCAAATGACGAAATCTATAGAAAAATATATGTAGAATCTTTTGCTAGTAACAGTTTTTGACTACAGTTTGTTTTAAAGCAAATTTAGTTGTTAAAACTCGACAATTACGTAACAATTTTAGACGTAAAAACGCGCCCGTGAATTTTCGACGTATTAAACAATTATTCTGATAGTGCCAAATGACGAAATCTATAGAAAAATATATGTAGAATCTTTTGCTAGTAACAGTTTTTGACTACAGTTTGTTTTAAAGCAAATTTAGTTGTTAAAACTCGACAATTACGTAACAATTTTAGACGTAAAAACGCGCCCGTGAATTTTCGACGTATTAAACAATTATTCTGATAGTGCCAAATGACGAAATCTATAGAAAAATATATGTAGAATCTTTTGCTAGTAACAGTTTTTGACTACAGTTTGTTTTAAAGCAAATTTAGTTGTTAAAACTCGACAATTACGTAACAATTTTAGACGTAAAAACGCGCCCGTGAATTTTCGACGTATTAAACAATTATTCTGATAGTGCCAAATGACGAAATCTATAGAAAAATATATGTAAAATCTTTTGCTAGTAACAGTTTTTGACTACAGTTTGTTTTAAAGCAAATTTAGTTGTTAAAACTCGACAATTACGTAACAATTTTAGACGTAAAAACGCGCCCGTGAATTTTCGACGTATTAAACAATTATTCTGATAGTGCCAAATGACGAAATTTATAGCAAAATAAATGTACAATCTTTTGCTAGCAACAGTTATTGACTATAGTTTATATTAAAGCAAATTTAATTGTTAAAACTCGACAATTACGTAACAATTTTAGACGTAAAAACGCGCACGTGAATTTTCGACCAATTAAACAATTATTCTGATAGTGCCAAATGACGAAATTTATAGCAAAATAAATGTACAATCTTTTTCTAGCAACAGTTATTGACTATAGTTTATATTAAAGCAAATTTAATTGTTAAAACTCGACAATTACGTAACAATTTTAGACGTAAAAACGCGCACGTGAATTTTCGACGTATTAAACAATTATCCTGATAGTGCCAAATGACGAAATCTATAGAAAAATATATGTAGAATCTTTTGCTAGTAACAGTTTTTGACTACAGTTTGTTCTAAAGCAAATTTAATTGTTAAAACTCGACAATTACGTAACAATTTTAGACGTAAAAACGCGCACGTGAATTTTCGACGTATTAAACAATTATTCTGATAGTGCCAAATGACGAAATCTATAGAAAAATATATGTAGAATCTTTTGCTAGTAACAGTTTTTGACTACAGTTTGTTTTAAAGCAAATTTAGTTGTTAAAACTCGACAATTACGTAACAATTTTAGACGTAAAAACGCGCCCGTGAATTTTCGACGTATTAAACAATTATTCTGATAGTGCCAAATGACGAAATCTATAGAAAAATATATGTAGAATCTTTTGCTAGTAACAGTTTTTGACTACAGTTTGTTTTAAAGCAAATTTAGTTGTTAAAACTCGACAATTACGTAACAATTTTAGACGTAAAAACGCGCCCGTGAATTTTCGACGTATTAAACAATTATTCTGATAGTGCCAAATGACGAAATTTATAGCAAAATAAATGTACAATCTTTTGCTAGCAACAGTTATTGACTATAGTTTATATTAAAGCAAATTTAATTGTTAAAACTCGACAATTACGTAACAATTCTAGACGTAAAAACGCGCACGTGAATTTTCGACTAATTAAACAATTATTCTGATAGTGCCAAATGACGAAATTTATAGCAAAATAAATGTACAATCTTTTTCTAGCAACAGTTATTGACTATAGTTTATATTAAAGCAAATTTAATTGTTAAAACTCGACAATTACGTAACAATTTTAGACGTAAAAACGCGCACGTGAATTTTCGACGTTTTAAACAATTATTCTGATAGTGCCAAATGACGAAATCTATAGAAAAATATATGTAGAATCTTTTGCTAGTAACAGTTTTTGACTACAGTTTGTTTTAAAGCAAATTTAATTGTTAAAACTCGACAATTACGTAACAATTTTAGACGTAAAAACGCGCACGTGAATTTTCGACGTATTAAACAATTATTCTGATAGTGCCAAATGACGAAATCTATAGAAAAATATATGTAGAATCTTTTGCTAGTAACAGTTTTTGACTACAGTTTGTTTTAAAGCAAATTTAATTGTTAAAACTCGACAATTACGTAACAATTTTAGACGTAAAAACGCGCACGTGAATTTTCGACGTATTAAACAATTATTCTGATAGTGCCAAATGACGAAATCTATAGAAAAATATATGTAGAATCTTTTGCTAGTAACAGTTTTTGACTACAGTTTGTTTTAAAGCAAATTTAGTTGTTAAAACTCGACAATTACGTAACAATTTTAGATGTAAAAACGCGCCCGTGAATTTTCGACGTATTAAACAATTATTCTGATAGTGCCAAATGACGAAATCTATAGAAAAATATATGTAGAATCTTTTGCTAGTAACAGTTTTTGACTACAGTTTGTTTTAAAGCAAATTTAGTTGTTAAAACTCGACAATTACGTAACAATTTTAGACGTAAAAACGCGCCCGTTAATTTTCGACGTATTAAACAATTATTCTGATAGTGCCAAATGACGAAATCTATAGAAAAATATATGTAGAATCTTTTGCTAGTAACAGTTTTTGACTACAGTTTGTTTTAAAGCAAATTTAGTTGTTAAAACTCGACAATTACGTAACAATTTTAGACGTAAAAACGCGCCCGTGAATTTTCGACGTATTAAACAATTATTCTGATAGTGCCAAATGACGAAATTTATAGCAAAATAAATGTACAATCTTTTGCTAGCAACAGTTATTGACTATAGTTTATATTAAAGCAAATTTAATTGTTAAAACTCGACAATTACGTAACAATTTTAGACGTAAAAACGCGCACGTGAATTTTCGACTAATTAAACAATTATTCTGATAGTGCCAAATGACGAAATTTATAGCAAAATAAATGTACAATCTTTTTCTAGCAACAGTTATTGACTATAGTTTATATTAAAGCAAATTTAATTGTTAAAACTCGACAATTACGTAACAATTTTAGACGTAAAAACGCGCACGTGAATTTTCGACGTTTTAAACAATTATTCTGATAGTGCCAAATGACGAAATCTATAGAAAAATATATGTAGAATCTTTTGCTAGTAACAGTTTTTGACTACAGTTTGTTTTAAGGCAAATTTAATTGTTAAAACTCGACAATTACGTAACAATTTTAGACGTAAAAACGCGCACGTGAATTTTCGACGTATTAAACAATTATTCTGATAGTGCCAAATGACGAAATCTATAGAAAAATATATGTAGAATCTTTTGCTAGTAACAGTTTTTGACTACAGTTTGTTTTAAAGCAAATTTAATTGTTAAAACTCGACAATTACGTAACAATTTTAGACGTAAAAACGCGCACGTGAATTTTCGACGTATTAAACAATTATTCTGATAGTGCCAAATGACGAAATCTATAGAAAAATATATGTAGAATCTTTTGCTAGTAACAGTTTTTGACTACAGTTTGTTTTAAAGCAAATTTAATTGTTAAAACTCGACAATTACGTAACAATTTTAGACGTAAAAACGCGCACGTGAATTTTCGACCTATTAAACAATTATTCTGATAGTGCCAAATGACGAAATTTATAGCAAAATAAATGTACAATCTTTTGCTAGTAACAGTTTTTGACTACAGTTTGTTTTAAAGCAAATTTAGTTGTTAAAACTCGACAATTACGTCACAATTTTAGACGTAAAAACGCGCCCGTGAATTTTCGACGTATTAAACAATTATTCTGATAGTGCCAAATGACGAAATCTATAGCAAAATATATGTAGAATCTTTTGCTAGTAACAGTTTTTGACTACAGTTTGTTTTAAAGCAAATTTAGTTGTTAAAACTCGACAATTACGTAACAATTTTAGACGTAAAAACGCGCCCGTGAATTTTCGACGTATTAAACAATTATTCTGATAGTGCCAAATGACGAAATCTATAGAAAAATATATGTAGAATCTTTTGCTAGTAACAGTTTTTGACTACAGTTTGTTTTAAAGCAAATTTAGTTGTTAAAACTCGACAATTACGTAACAATTTTAGACGTAAAAACGCGCCCGTGAATTTTCGACGTATTAAACAATTATTCTGATAGTGCCAAATGACGAAATCTATAGAAAAATATATGTAGAATCTTTTGCTAGTAACAGTTTTTGACTACAGTTTGTTTTAAAGCAAATTTAGTTGTTAAAACTCGACAATTACGTAACAATTTTAGACGTAAAAACGCGCCCGTGAATTTTCGACGTATTAAACAATTATTCTGATAGTGCCAAATGACGAAATCTATAGAAAAATATATGTAGAATCTTTTGCTAGTAACAGTTTTTGACTACAGTTTGTTTTAAAGCAAATTTAGTTGTTAAAACTCGACAATTACGTAACAATTTTAGACGTAAAAACGCGCCCGTGAATTTTCGACGTATTAAACAATTATTCTGATAGTGCCAAATGACGAAATCAATAGAAAAATATATGTAGAATCTTTTGCTAGTAACAGTTTTTGACTACAGTTTGTTTTAAAGCAAATTTAGTTGTTAAAACTCGACAATTACGTAACAATTTTAGACGTAAAAACGCGCCCGTGAATTTTCGACGTATTAAACAAATATTCTGATAGTGCCAAATGACGAGATCTATAGAAAAATATATGTAGAATCTTTTGCTAGTAACAGTTTTTGACTACAGTTTGTTTTAAAGCAAATTTACTTGTTAAAACTCGACAATTACGTAACAATTTTAGACGTAAAAACGCGCCCGTGAATTTTCGACGTATTAAACAATTATTCTGATAGTGCTAAATGACGAAATCTATAGAAAAATATATGTAGAATCTTTTGCTAGTAACAGTTTTTGACTACAGTTTGTTTTAAAGCAAATTTAGTTGTTAAAACTCGACAATTACGTAACAATTTTAGACGTAAAAACGTGCCCGTGAATTTTCGACGTATTAAACAATTATTCTGATAGTGCCAAATGACGAAATCTATAGAAAAATATATGTAGAATCTTTTGCTAGTAACAGTTTTTGACTACAGTTTGTTTTAAAGCAAATTTAGTTGTTAAAACTCGACAATTACGTAACAATTTTAGACGTAAAAACGCGCCCGTGAATTTTCGACGTATTAAACAATTATTCTGATAGTGCCAAATGACGAAATCTATAGAAAAATATATGTAGAATCTTTTGCTAGTAACAGTTTTTGACTACAGTTTGTTTTAAAGCAAATTTAGTTGTTAAAACTCGACAATTACGTAACAATTTTAGACGTAAAAACGCGCCCGTGAATTTTCGACGTATTAAACAATTATTCTGATAGTGCCAAATGACGAAATCTATAGAAAAATATATGTAGAATCTTTTGCTAGTAACAGTTTTTGACTACAGTTTATTTTAAAGCAAATTTAGTTGTTAAAACTCGACAATTACGTAACAATTTTAGACGTAAAAACGCGCCCGTGAATTTTCGACGTATTAAACAATTATTCTGATAGTGCCAAATGACGAAATCTATAGAAAAATATATGTAGAATCTTTTGCTAGTAACAGTTTTTGACTACAGTTTGTTTTAAAGCAAATTTAGTTGTTAAAACTCGACAATTACGTAACAATTTTAGACGTAAAAACGCGCCCGTGAATTTTCGACGTATTAAACAATTATTCTGATAGTGCCAAATGACGAAATCTATAGAAAAATATATGTAGAATCTTTTGCTAGTAACAGTTTTTGACTACAGTTTGTTTTAAAGCAAATTTAGTTGTTAAAACTCGACAATTACGTAACAATTTTAGATGTAAAAACGCGCCCGTGAATTTTCGACGTATTAAACAATTATTCTGATAATGCCAAATGACGAAATCTATAGAAAAATATATGTAGAATCTTTTGCTAGTAACAGTTTTTGACTACAGTTTGTTTTAAAGCAAATTTAGTTGTTAAAACTCGACAATTACGTAACAATTTTAGACGTAAAAACGCGCCCGTGAATTTTCGACGTATTAAACAATTATTCTGATAGTGCCAAATGACGAAATCTATAGAAAAATATATGTAGAATCTTTTGCTAGTAACAGTTTTTGACTACAGTTTGTTTTAAAGCAAATTTAGTTGTTAAAACTCGACAATTACGTAACAATTTTAGACGTAAAAACGCGCCCGTGAATTTTCGACTTATTAAACAATTATTCTGATAGTGCCAAATGACGAAATCTATAGAAAAATATATGTAGAATCTTTTGCTAGTAACAGTTTTTGACTACAGTTTGTTTTAAAGCAAATTTAGTTGTTAAAACTCGACAATTACGTAACAATTTTAGACGTAAAAACGCGCCCGTGAATTTTCGACGTATTAAACAATTATTCTGATAGTGCCAAATGACGAAATCTATAGAAAAATATATGTAGAATCTTTTGCTAGTAACAGTTTTTGACTACAGTTTGTTTTAAAGCAAATTTAGTTGTTAAAACTCGACAATTACGTAACAATTTTAGACGTAAAAACGCGCCCGTGAATTTTCGACGTATTAAACAATTATTCTGATAGTGCCAAATGACGAAATCTATAGAAAAATATATGTAGAATCTTTTGCTAGTAACAGTTTTTGACTACAGTTTGTTTTAAAGCAAATTTAGTTGTTAAAACTCGACAATTACGTAACAATTTTAGACGTAAAAACGCGCCCGTGAATTTTCGACGTATTAAACAATTATTCTGATAGTGCCAAATGACGAAATCTATAGAAAAATATATGTAGAATCTTTTGCTAGTAACAGTTTTTGACTACAGTTTGTTTTAAAGCAAATTTAGTTGTTAAAACTCGACAATTACGTAACAATTTTAGACGTAAAAACGCGCCCGTGAATTTTCGACGTATTAAACAATTATTCTGATAGTGCCAAATGACGAAATCTATAGAAAAATATATGTAGAATCTTTTTCTAGTAACAGTTTTTGACTACAGTTTGTTTTAAAGCAAATTTAGTTGTTAAAACTCGACAATTACGTAACAATTTTAGACGTAAAAACGCGCCCGTGAATTTTCGACGTATTAAACAATTATTCTTATAGTGCCAAATGACGAAATCTATAGAAAAATATATGTAGAATCTTTTGCTAGTAACAGTTTTTGACTACAGTTTGTTTTAAAGCAAATTTAGTTGTTAAAACTCGACAATTACGTAACAATTTTAGACGTAAAAACGCGCCCGTGAATTTTCGACGTATTAAACAATTATTCTGATAGTGCCAAATGACGAAATCTATAGAAAAATATATGTAGAATCTTTTGCTAGTAACAGTTTTTGACTACAGTTTGTTTTAAAGCAAATTTAGTTGTTAAAACTCGACAATTACGTAACAATTTTAGACGTAAAAACGCGCCCGTGAATTTTCGACGTATTAAACAATTATTCTGATAGTGCCAAATGACGAAATCTATAGAAAAATATATGTAGAATCTTTTGCTAGTAACAGTTTTTGACTACAGTTTGTTTTAAAGCAAATTTAGTTGTTAAAACTCGACAATTACGTAACAATTTTAGACGTAAAAACGCGCCCGTGAATTTTCGACGTATTAAACAATTATTCTGATAGTGCCAAATGACGAAATCTATAGAAAAATATATGTAGAATCTTTTGCTAGTAACAG
The DNA here is from genome assembly GCA_963921985.1 of Agrilus biguttatus. Classification (NCBI taxonomy): domain Eukaryota; kingdom Metazoa; phylum Arthropoda; class Insecta; order Coleoptera; family Buprestidae; genus Agrilus; species Agrilus biguttatus. The sequence goes on from OY998126.1 coordinate 19,300,780, forward strand.
TTTTTGACTACAGTTTGTTTTAAAGCAAATTTAGTTGTTAAAACTCGACAATTACGTAACAATTTTAGACGTAAAAACGCGCCCGTGAATTTTCGACGTATTAAACAATTATTCTGATAGTGCCAAATGACGAAATCTATAGAAAAATATATGTAGAATCTTTCGCTAGTAACAGTTTTTGACTACAGTTTGTTTTAAAGCAAATTTAGTTGTTAAAACTCGACAATTACGTAACAATTTTAGACGTAAAAACGCGCCCGTGAATTTTCGACGTATTAAACAATTATTCTGATAGTGCCAAATGACGAAATCTATAGAAAAATATATGTAGAATCTTTTGCTAGTAACAGTTTTTGACTACAGTTTGTTTTAAAGCAAATTTAGTTGTTAAAACTCGACAATTACGTAACAATTTTAGACGTAAAAACGCGCCCGTGAATTTTCGACGTATTAAACAATTATTCTGATAGTGCCAAATGACGAAATCTATAGAAAAATATATGTAGAATCTTTTGCTAGTAACAGTTTTTGACTACAGTTTGTTTTAAAGCAAATTTAGTTGTTAAAACTCGACAATTACGTAACAATTTTAGACGTAAAAACGCGCCCGTGAATTTTCGACGTATTAAACAATTATTCTGATAGTGCCAAATGACGAAATTTATAGCAAAATAAATGTACAATCTTTTGCTAGCAACAGTTATTGACTATAGTTTATATTAAAGCAAATTTAATTGTTAAAACTCGACAATTACGTAACAATTTTAGACGTAAAAACGCGCACGTGAATTTTCGACCAATTAAACAATTATTCTGATAGTGCCAAATGACGAAATTTATAGCAAAATAAATGTACAATCTTTTTCTAGCAACAGTTATTGACTATAGTTTATATTAAAGCAAATTTAATTGTTAAAACTCGACAATTACGTAACAATTTTAGACGTAAAAACGCGCACGTGAATTTTCGACGTATTAAACAATTATTCTGATAGTGCCAAATGACGAAATCTATAGAAAAATATATGTAGAATCTTTTGCTAGTAACAGTTTTTGACTACAGTTTGTTCTAAAGCAAATTTAATTGTTAAAACTCGACAATTACGTAACAATTTTAGACGTAAAAACGCGCACGTGAATTTTCGACGTATTAAACAATTATTCTGATAGTGCCAAATGACGAAATCTATAGAAAAATATATGTAGAATCTTTTGCTAGTAACAGTTTTTGACTACAGTTTGTTTTAAAGCAAATTTAATTGTTAAAACTCGACAATTACGTAACAATTTTAGACGTAAAAACGCGCACGTGAATTTTCGACGTATTAAACAATTATTCTGATAGTGCCAAATGACGAAATCTATAGAAAAATATATGTAGAATCTTTTGCTAGTAACAGTTTTTGACTACAGTTTGTTTTAAAGCAAATTTAATTGTTAAAACTCGACAATTACGTAACAATTTTAGACGTAAAAACGCGCACGTGAATTTTCGACCTATTAAACAATTATTCTGATAGTGCCAAATGACGAAATTTATAGCAAAATAAATGTACAATCTTTTGCTAGTAACAGTTTTTGACTACAGTTTGTTTTAAAGCAAATTTAGTTGTTAAAACTCGACAATTACGTCACAATTTTAGACGTAAAAACGCGCCCGTGAATTTTCGACGTATTAAACAATTATTCTGATAGTGCCAAATGACGAAATCTATAGCAAAATATATGTAGAATCTTTTGCTAGTAACAGTTTTTGACTACAGTTTGTTTTAAAGCAAATTTAGTTGTTAAAACTCGACAATTACGTAACAATTTTAGACGTAAAAACGCGCCCGTGAATTTTCGACGTATTAAACAATTATTCTGATAGTGCCAAATGACGAAATCTATAGAAAAATATATGTAGAATCTTTTGCTAGTAACAGTTTTTGACTACAGTTTGTTTTAAAGCAAATTTAGTTGTTAAAACTCGACAATTACGTAACAATTTTAGACGTAAAAACGCGCCCGTGAATTTTCGACGTATTAAACAATTATTCTGATAGTGCCAAATGACGAAATCTATAGAAAAATATATGTAGAATCTTTTGCTAGTAACAGTTTTTGACTACAGTTTGTTTTAAAGCAAATTTAGTTGTTAAAACTCGACAATTACGTAACAATTTTAGACGTAAAAACGCGCCCGTGAATTTTCGACGTATTAAACAATTATTCTGATAGTGCCAAATGACGAAATCTATAGAAAAATATATGTAGAATCTTTTGCTAGTAACAGTTTTTGACTACAGTTTGTTTTAAAGCAAATTTAGTTGTTAAAACTCGACAATTACGTAACAATTTTAGACGTAAAAACGCGCCCGTGAATTTTCGACGTATTAAACAATTATTCTGATAGTGCCAAATGACGAAATCTATAGAAAAATATATGTAAAATCTTTTGCTAGTAACAGTTTTTGACTACAGTTTGTTTTAAAGCAAATTTAGTTGTTAAAACTCGACAATTACGTAACAATTTTAGACGTAAAAACGCGCCCGTGAATTTTCGACGTATTAAACAATTATTCTGATAGTGCCAAATGACGAAATTTATAGCAAAATAAATGTACAATCTTTTGCTAGCAACAGTTATTGACTATTGTTTATATTAAAGCAAATTTAATTGTTAAAACTCGACAATTACGTAACAATTTTAGACGTAACAATTTTAGACGTAAAAACGCGCACGTGAATTTTCGACGTATTAAACAATTATTCTGATAGTGCCAAATGACGAAATCTATAGAAAAATATATGTAGAATCTTTTGCTAGTAACAGTTTTTGACTACAGTTTGTTTTAAAGCAAATTTAATTGTTAAAACTCGACAATTACGTAACAATTTTAGACGTAAAAACGCGCACGTGAATTTTCGACCTATTAAACAATTATTCTGATAGTGCCAAATGACGAAATTTATAGCAAAATAAATGTACAATCTTTTGCTAGTAACAGTTTTTGACTACAGTTTGTTTTAAAGCAAATTTAGTTGTTAAAACTCGACAATTACGTCACAATTTTAGACGTAAAAACGCGCCCGTGAATTTTCGACGTATTAAACAATTATTCTGATAGTGCCAAATGACGAAATCTATAGCAAAATATATGTAGAATCTTTTGCTAGTAACAGTTTTTGACTACAGTTTGTTTTAAAGCAAATTTAGTTGTTAAAACTCGACAATTACGTAACAATTTTAGACGTAAAAACGCGCCCGTGAATTTTCGACGTATTAAACAATTATTCTGATAGTGCCAAATGACGAAATCTATAGAAAAATATATGTAGAATCTTTTGCTAGTAACAGTTTTTGACTACAGTTTGTTTTAAAGCAAATTTAGTTGTTAAAACTCGACAATTACGTAACAATTTTAGACGTAAAAACGCGCCCGTGAATTTTCGACGTATTAAACAATTATTCTGATAGTGCCAAATGACGAAATCTATAGAAAAATATATGTAGAATCTTTTGCTAGTAACAGTTTTTGACTACAGTTTGTTTTAAAGCAAATTTAGTTGTTAAAACTCGACAATTACGTAACAATTTTAGACGTAAAAACGCGCCCGTGAATTTTCGACGTATTAAACAATTATTCTGATAGTGCCAAATGACGAAATCTATAGAAAAATATATGTAGAATCTTTTGCTAGTAACAGTTTTTGACTACAGTTTGTTTTAAAGCAAATTTAGTTGTTAAAACTCGACAATTACGTAACAATTTTAGACGTAAAAACGCGCCCGTGAATTTTCGACGTATTAAACAATTATTCTGATAGTGCCAAATGACGAAATCTATAGAAAAATATATGTAAAATCTTTTGCTAGTAACAGTTTTTGACTACAGTTTGTTTTAAAGCAAATTTAGTTGTTAAAACTCGACAATTACGTAACAATTTTAGACGTAAAAACGCGCCCGTGAATTTTCGACGTATTAAACAATTATTCTGATAGTGCCAAATGACGAAATTTATAGCAAAATAAATGTACAATCTTTTGCTAGCAACAGTTATTGACTATAGTTTATATTAAAGCAAATTTAATTGTTAAAACTCGACAATTACGTAACAATTTTAGACGTAAAAACGCGCACGTGAATTTTCGACCAATTAAACAATTATTCTGATAGTGCCAAATGACGAAATTTATAGCAAAATAAATGTACAATCTTTTTCTAGCAACAGTTATTGACTATAGTTTATATTAAAGCAAATTTAATTGTTAAAACTCGACAATTACGTAACAATTTTAGACGTAAAAACGCGCACGTGAATTTTCGACGTATTAAACAATTATCCTGATAGTGCCAAATGACGAAATCTATAGAAAAATATATGTAGAATCTTTTGCTAGTAACAGTTTTTGACTACAGTTTGTTCTAAAGCAAATTTAATTGTTAAAACTCGACAATTACGTAACAATTTTAGACGTAAAAACGCGCACGTGAATTTTCGACGTATTAAACAATTATTCTGATAGTGCCAAATGACGAAATCTATAGAAAAATATATGTAGAATCTTTTGCTAGTAACAGTTTTTGACTACAGTTTGTTTTAAAGCAAATTTAGTTGTTAAAACTCGACAATTACGTAACAATTTTAGACGTAAAAACGCGCCCGTGAATTTTCGACGTATTAAACAATTATTCTGATAGTGCCAAATGACGAAATCTATAGAAAAATATATGTAGAATCTTTTGCTAGTAACAGTTTTTGACTACAGTTTGTTTTAAAGCAAATTTAGTTGTTAAAACTCGACAATTACGTAACAATTTTAGACGTAAAAACGCGCCCGTGAATTTTCGACGTATTAAACAATTATTCTGATAGTGCCAAATGACGAAATTTATAGCAAAATAAATGTACAATCTTTTGCTAGCAACAGTTATTGACTATAGTTTATATTAAAGCAAATTTAATTGTTAAAACTCGACAATTACGTAACAATTTTAGACGTAAAAACGCGCACGTGAATTTTCGACTAATTAAACAATTATTCTGATAGTGCCAAATGACGAAATTTATAGCAAAATAAATGTACAATCTTTTTCTAGCAACAGTTATTGACTATAGTTTATATTAAAGCAAATTTAATTGTTAAAACTCGACAATTACGTAACAATTTTAGACGTAAAAACGCGCACGTGAATTTTCGACGTTTTAAACAATTATTCTGATAGTGCCAAATGACGAAATCTATAGAAAAATATATGTAGAATCTTTTGCTAGTAACAGTTTTTGACTACAGTTTGTTTTAAAGCAAATTTAATTGTTAAAACTCGACAATTACGTAACAATTTTAGACGTAAAAACGCGCACGTGAATTTTCGACGTATTAAACAATTATTCTGATAGTGCCAAATGACGAAATCTATAGAAAAATATATGTAGAATCTTTTGCTAGTAACAGTTTTTGACTACAGTTTGTTTTAAAGCAAATTTAATTGTTAAAACTCGACAATTACGTAACAATTTTAGACGTAAAAACGCGCACGTGAATTTTCGACGTATTAAACAATTATTCTGATAGTGCCAAATGACGAAATCTATAGCAAAATATATGTAGAATCTTTTGCTAGTAACAGTTTTTGACTACAGTTTGTTTTAAAGCAAATTTAGTTGTTAAAACTCGACAATTACGTAACAATTTTAGACGTAAAAACGCGCCCGTGAATTTTCGACGTATTAAACAATTATTCTGATAGTGCCAAATGACGAAATCTATAGCAAAATATATGTAGAATCTTTTGCTAGTAACAGTTTTTGACTACAGTTTGTTTTAAAGCAAATTTAGTTGTTAAAACTCGACAATTACGTAACAATTTTAGACGTAAAAACGCGCCCGTGAATTTTCGACGTATTAAACAATTATTCTGATAGTGCCAAATGACGAAATCTATAGAAAAATATATGTAGAATCTTTTGCTAGTAACAGTTTTTGACTACAGTTTGTTTTAAAGCAAATTTAGTTGTTAAAACTCGACAATTACGTAACAATTTTAGACGTAAAAACGCGCCCGTGAATTTTCGACGTATTAAACAATTATTCTGATAGTGCCAAATGACGAAATCTATAGAAAAATATATGTAGAATCTTTTGCTAGTAACAGTTTTTGACTACAGTTTGTTTTAAAGCAAATTTAGTTGTTAAAACTCGACAATTACGTAACAATTTTAGACGTAAAAACGCGCCCGTGAATTTTCGACGTATTAAACAATTATTCTGATAGTGCCAAATGACGAAATCTATAGAAAAATATATGTAGAATCTTTTGCTAGTAACAGTTTTTGACTACAGTTTGTTTTAAAGCAAATTTAGTTGTTAAAACTCGACAATTACGTAACAATTTTAGACGTAAAAACGCGCCCGTGAATTTTCGACGTATTAAACAATTATTCTGATAGTGCCAAATGACGAAATCAATAGAAAAATATATGTAGAATCTTTTGCTAGTAACAGTTTTTGACTACAGTTTGTTTTAAAGCAAATTTAGTTGTTAAAACTCGACAATTACGTAACAATTTTAGACGTAAAAACGCGCCCGTGAATTTTCGACGTATTAAACAAATATTCTGATAGTGCCAAATGACGAGATCTATAGAAAAATATATGTAGAATCTTTTGCTAGTAACAGTTTTTGACTACAGTTTGTTTTAAAGCAAATTTACTTGTTAAAACTCGACAATTACGTAACAATTTTAGACGTAAAAACGCGCCCGTGAATTTTCGACGTATTAAACAATTATTCTGATAGTGCTAAATGACGAAATCTATAGAAAAATATATGTAGAATCTTTTGCTAGTAACAGTTTTTGACTACAGTTTGTTTTAAAGCAAATTTAGTTGTTAAAACTCGACAATTACGTAACAATTTTAGACGTAAAAACGTGCCCGTGAATTTTCGACGTATTAAACAATTATTCTGATAGTGCCAAATGACGAAATCTATAGAAAAATATATGTAGAATCTTTTGCTAGTAACAGTTTTTGACTACAGTTTGTTTTAAAGCAAATTTAGTTGTTAAAACTCGACAATTACGTAACAATTTTAGACGTAAAAACGCGCCCGTGAATTTTCGACGTATTAAACAATTATTCTGATAGTGCCAAATGACGAAATCTATAGAAAAATATATGTAGAATCTTTTGCTAGTAACAGTTTTTGACTACAGTTTGTTTTAAAGCAAATTTAGTTGTTAAAACTCGACAATTACGTAACAATTTTAGACGTAAAAACGCGCCCGTGAATTTTCGACGTATTAAACAATTATTCTGATAGTGCCAAATGACGAAATCTATAGAAAAATATATGTAGAATCTTTTGCTAGTAACAGTTTTTGACTACAGTTTATTTTAAAGCAAATTTAGTTGTTAAAACTCGACAATTACGTAACAATTTTAGACGTAAAAACGCGCCCGTGAATTTTCGACGTATTAAACAATTATTCTGATAGTGCCAAATGACGAAATCTATAGAAAAATATATGTAGAATCTTTTGCTAGTAACAGTTTTTGACTACAGTTTGTTTTAAAGCAAATTTAGTTGTTAAAACTCGACAATTACGTAACAATTTTAGACGTAAAAACGCGCCCGTGAATTTTCGACGTATTAAACAATTATTCTGATAGTGCCAAATGACGAAATCTATAGAAAAATATATGTAGAATCTTTTGCTAGTAACAGTTTTTGACTACAGTTTGTTTTAAAGCAAATTTAGTTGTTAAAACTCGACAATTACGTAACAATTTTAGACGTAAAAACGCGCCCGTGAATTTTCGACGTATTAAACAATTATTCTGATAGTGCCAAATGACGAAATCTATAGAAAAATATATGTAGAATCTTTTGCTAGTAACAGTTTTTGACTACAGTTTGTTTTAAAGCAAATTTAGTTGTTAAAACTCGACAATTACGTAACAATTTTAGACGTAAAAACGTGCCCGTGAATTTTCGACGTATTAAACAATTATTCTGATAGTGCCAAATGACGAAATCTATAGAAAAATATATGTAGAATCTTTTGCTAGTAACAGTTTTTGACTACAGTTTGTTTTAAAGCAAATTTAGTTGTTAAAACTCGACAATTACGTAACAATTTTAGACGTAAAAACGCGCCCGTGAATTTTCGACGTATTAAACAATTATTCTGATAGTGCCAAATGACGAAATCTATAGAAAAATATATGTAGAATCTTTTGCTAGTAACAGTTTTTGACTACAGTTTGTTTTAAAGCAAATTTAGTTGTTAAAACTCGACAATTACGTAACAATTTTAGACGTAAAAACGCGCCCGTGAATTTTCGACGTATTAAACAATTATTCTGATAGTGCCAAATGACGAAATCTATAGAAAAATATATGTAGAATCTTTTGCTAGTAACAGTTTTTGACTACAGTTTATTTTAAAGCAAATTTAGTTGTTAAAACTCGACAATTACGTAACAATTTTAGACGTAAAAACGCGCCCGTGAATTTTCGACGTATTAAACAATTATTCTGATAGTGCCAAATGACGAAATCTATAGAAAAATATATGTAGAATCTTTTGCTAGTAACAGTTTTTGACTACAGTTTGTTTTAAAGCAAATTTAGTTGTTAAAACTCGACAATTACGTAACAATTTTAGACGTAAAAACGCGCCCGTGAATTTTCGACGTATTAAACAATTATTCTGATAGTGCCAAATGACGAAATCTATAGAAAAATATATGTAGAATCTTTTGCTAGTAACAGTTTTTGACTACAGTTTGTTTTAAAGCAAATTTAGTTGTTAAAACTCGACAATTACGTAACAATTTTAGATGTAAAAACGCGCCCGTGAATTTTCGACGTATTAAACAATTATTCTGATAATGCCAAATGACGAAATCTATAGAAAAATATATGTAGAATCTTTTGCTAGTAACAGTTTTTGACTACAGTTTGTTTTAAAGCAAATTTAGTTGTTAAAACTCGACAATTACGTAACAATTTTAGACGTAAAAACGCGCCCGTGAATTTTCGACGTATTAAACAATTATTCTGATAGTGCCAAATGACGAAATCTATAGAAAAATATATGTAGAATCTTTTGCTAGTAACAGTTTTTGACTACAGTTTGTTTTAAAGCAAATTTAGTTGTTAAAACTCGACAATTACGTAACAATTTTAGACGTAAAAACGCGCCCGTGAATTTTCGACGTATTAAACAATTATTCTGATAGTGCCAAATGACGAAATCTATAGAAAAATATATGTAGAATCTTTTGCTAGTAACAGTTTTTGACTACAGTTTGTTTTAAAGCAAATTTAGTTGTTAAAACTCGACAATTACGTAACAATTTTAGACGTAAAAACGCGCCCGTGAATTTTCGACGTATTAAACAATTATTCTTATAGTGCCAAATGACGAAATCTATAGAAAAATATATGTAGAATCTTTTGCTAGTAACAGTTTTTGACTACAGTTTGTTTTAAAGCAAATTTAGTTGTTAAAACTCGACAATTACGTAACAATTTTAGACGTAAAAACGCGCCCGTGAATTTTCGACGTATTAAACAATTATTCTGATAGTGCCAAATGACGAAATCTATAGAAAAATATATGTAGAATCTTTTGCTAGTAACAGTTTTTGACTACAGTTTGTTTTAAAGCAAATTTAGTTGTTAAAACTCGACAATTACGTAACAATTTTAGACGTAAAAACGCGCCCGTGAATTTTCGACGTATTAAACAATTATTCTGATAGTGCCAAATGACGAAATCTATAGAAAAATATATGTAGAATCTTTTGCTAGTAACAGTTTTTGACTACAGTTTGTTTTAAAGCAAATTTAGTTGTTAAAACTCGACAATTACGTAACAATTTTAGACGTAAAAACGCGCCCGTGAATTTTCGACGTATTAAACAATTATTCTGATAGTGCCAAATGACGAAATCTATAGAAAAATATATGTAGAATCTTTTGCTAGTAACAGTTTTTGACTACAGTTTGTTTTAAAGCAAATTTAGTTGTTAAAACTCGACAATTACGTAACAATTTTAGACGTAAAAACGCGCCCGTGAATTTTCGACGTATTAAACAATTATTCTGATAGTGCCAAATGACGAAATCTATAGAAAAATATATGTAGAATCTTTTGCTAGTAACAGTTTTTGACTACAGTTTGTTTTAAAGCAAATTTAGTTGTTAAAACTCGACAATTACGTAACAATTTTAGACGTAAAAACGCGCCCGTGAATTTTCGACGTATTAAACAATTATTCTGATAGTGCCAAATGACGAAATCTATAGAAAAATATATGTAGAATCTTTTGCTAGTAACAGTTTTTGACTACAGTTTGTTTTAAAGCAAATTTAGTTGTTAAAACTCGACAATTACGTAACAATTTTAGACGTAAAAACGCGCCCGTGAATTTTCGACGTATTAAACAATTATTCTGATAGTGCCAGATGACGAAATCTATAGAAAAATATATGTAGAATCTTTTGCTAGTAACAGTTTTTGACTACAGTTTGTTTTAAAGCAAATTTAGTTGTTAAAACTCGACAATTACGTAACAATTTTAGACGTAAAAACGCGCCCGTGAATTTTCGACGTATTAAACAAATATTCTGATAGTGCCAAATGACGAGATCTATAGAAAAATATATGTAGAATCTTTTGCTAGTAACAGTTTTTGACTACAGTTTGTTTTAAAGCAAATTTAGTTGTTAAAACTCGACAATTACGTAACAATTTTAGACGTAAAAACGCGCCCGTGAATTTTCGACGTATTAAACAATTATTCTGATAGTGCCAAATGACGAAATCTATAGAAAAATATATGTAGAATCTTTTGCTAGTAACAGTTTTTGACTACAGTTTGTTTTAAAGCAAATTTAGTTGTTAAAACTCGACAATTACGTAACAATTTTAGACGTAAAAACGCGCCCGTGAATTTTCGACGTATTAAACAATTATTCTGATAGTGCCAAATGACGAAATCTATAGAAAAATATATGTAGAATCTTTTGCTAGTAACAGTTTTTGACTACAGTTTGTTTTAAAGCAAATTTAGTTGTTAAAACTCGACAATTACGTAACAATTTTAGACGTAAAAACGCGCCCGTGAATTTTCGACGTATTAAACAATTATTCTGATAGTGCCAAATGACGAAATCTATAGAAAAATATATGTAGAATCTTTTGCTAGTAACAGTTTTTGACTACAGTTTGTTTTAAAGCAAATTTAGTTGTTAAAACTCGACAATTACGTAACAATTTTAGACGTAAAAACGCGCCCGTGAATTTTCGACGTATTAAACAATTATTCTGATAGTGCCAAATGACGAAATCTATAGAAAAATATATGTAGAATCTTTTGCTAGTAACAGTTTTTGACTACAGTTTGTTTTAAAGCAAATTTAGTTGTTAAAACTCGACAATTACGTAACAATTTTAGACGTAAAAACGCGCCCGTGAATTTTCGACGTATTAAACAATTATTCTGATAGTGCCAAATGACGAAATCTATAGAAAAATATATGTAGAATCTTTTGCTAGTAACAGTTTTTGACTACAGTTTGTTTTAAAGCAAATTTAGTTGTTAAAACTCGACAATTACGTAACAATTTTAGACGTAAAAACGCGCCCGTGAATTTTCGACGTATTAAACAATTATTCTGATAGTGCCAAATGACGAAATCTATAGAAAAATATATGTAGAATCTTTTGCTAGTAACAGTTTTTGACTACAGTTTGTTTTAAAGCAAATTTAGTTGTTAAAACTCGACAATTACGTAACAATTTTAGACGTAAAAACGCGCCCGTGAATTTTCGACGTATTAAACAATTATTCTGATAGTGCCAAATGACGAAATCTATAGAAAAATATATGTAGAATCTTTTGCTAGTAACAGTTTTTGACTACAGTTTGTTTTAAAGCAAATTTAGTTGTTAAAACTCGACAATTACGTAACAATTTTAGACGTAAAAACGCGCCCGTGAATTTTCGACGTATTAAACAATTATTCTGATAGTGCCAAATGACGAAATCTATAGAAAAATATATGTAGAATCTTTTGCTAGTAACAGTTTTTGACTACAGTTTGTTTTAAAGCAAATTTAGTTGTTAAAACTCGACAATTACGTAACAATTTTAGACGTAAAAACGCGCCCGTGAATTTTCGACGTATTAAACAATTATTCTGATAGTGCCAAATGACGAAATCTATAGAAAAATATATGTAGAATCTTTTGCTAGTAACAGTTTTTGACTACAGTTTGTTTTAAAGCAAATTTAGTTGTTAAAACTCGACAATTACGTAACAATTTTAGACGTAAAAACGCGCCCGTGAATTTTCGACGTATTAAACAATTATTCTGATAGTGCCAAATGACGAAATCTATAGAAAAATATATGTAGAATCTTTTGCTAGTAACAGTTTTTGACTACAGTTTGTTTTAAAGCAAATTTAGTTGTTAAAACTCGACAATTACGTAACAATTTTAGACGTAAAAACGCGCCCGTGAATTTTCGACGTATTAAACAATTATTCTGATAGTGCCAAATGACGAAATCTATAGAAAAATATATGTAGAATCTTTTGCTAGTAACAGTTTTTGACTACAGTTTGTTTTAAAGCAAATTTAGTTGTTAAAACTCGACAATTACGTAACAATTTTAGACGTAAAAACGCGCCCGTGAATTTTCGACGTATTAAACAATTATTCTGATAGTGCCAAATGACGAAATCTATAGAAAAATATATGTAGAATCTTTTGCTAGTAACAGTTTTTGACTACAGTTTGTTTTAAAGCAAATTTAGTTGTTAAAACTCGACAATTACGTAACAATTTTAGACGTAAAAACGCGCCCGTGAATTTTCGACGTATTAAACAATTATTCTGATAGTGCCAAATGACGAAATCTATAGAAAAATATATGTAGAATCTTTTGCTAGTAACAGTTTTTGACTACAGTTTGTTTTAAAGCAAATTTAGTTGTTAAAACTCGACAATTACGTAACAATTTTAGATGTAAAAACGCGCCCGTGAATTTTCGACGTATTAAACAATTATTCTGATAGTGCCAAATGACGAAATCTATAGAAAAATATATGTAGAATCTTTTGCTAGTAACAGTTTTTGACTACAGTTTGTTTTAAAGCAAATTTAGTTGTTAAAACTCGACAATTACGTAACAATTTTAGACGTAAAAACGCGCCCGTGAATTTTCGACGTATTAAACAATTATTCTGATAGTGCCAAATGACGAAATCTATAGAAAAATATATGTAGAATCTTTTGCTAGTAACAGTTTTTGACTACAGTTTGTTTTAAAGCAAATTTAGTTGTTAAAACTCGACAATTACGTAACAATTTTAGACGTAAAAACGCGCCCGTGAATTTTCGACGTATTAAACAATTATTCTGATAGTGCCAAATGACGAAATCTATAGAAAAATATATGTAGAATGTTTTGCTAGTAACAGTTTTTGACGACAGTTTGTTTTAAAGCAAATTTAGTTGTTAAAACTCGACAATTACGTAACAATTTTAGACGTAAAAACGCGCCCGTGAATTTTCGACGTATTAAACAATTATTCTGATAGTGCCAAATGACGAAATCTATAGAAAAATATATGTAGAATCTTTTGCTAGTAACAGTTTTTGACTACAGTTTGTTTTAAAGCAAATTTAGTTGTTAAAACTCGACAATTACGTAACAATTTTAGACGTAAAAACGCGCCCGTGAATTTTCGACGTATTAAACAATTATTCTGATAGTGCCAAATGACGAAATCTATAGAAAAATATATGTAGAATCTTTTGCTAGTAACAGTTTTTGACTACAGTTTGTTTTAAAGCAAATTTAGTTGTTAAAACTCGACAATTACGTAACAATTTTAGACGTAAAAACGCGCCCGTGAATTTTCGACGTATTAAACAATTATTCTGATAGTGCCAAATGACGAAATCTATAGAAAAATATATGTAGAATCTTTTGCTAGTAACAGTTTTTGACTACAGTTTGTTTTAAAGCAAATTTAGTTGTTAAAACTCGACAATTACGTAACAATTTTAGACGTAAAAACGCGCCCGTGAATTTTCGACGTATTAAACAATTATTCTGATAGTGCCAAATGACGAAATCTATAGAAAAATATATGTAGAATCTTTTGCTAGTAACAGTTTTTGACTACAGTTTGTTTTAAAGCAAATTTAGTTGTTAAAACTCGACAATTACGTAACAATTTTAGATGTAAAAACGCGCCCGTGAATTTTCGACGTATTAAACAATTATTCTGATAGTGCCAAATGACGAAATCTATAGAAAAATATATGTAGAATCTTTTGCTAGTAACAGTTTTTGACTACAGTTTGTTTTAAAGCAAATTTAGTTGTTAAAACTCGACAATTACGTAACAATTTTAGACGTAAAAACGCGCCCGTGAATTTTCGACGTATTAAACAATTATTCTGATAGTGCCAAATGACGAAATCTATAGAAAAATATATGTAGAATGTTTTGCTAGTAACAGTTTTTGACTACAGTTTGTTTTAAAGCAAATTTAGTTGTTAAAACTCGACAATTACGTAACAATTTTAGACGTAAAAACGCGCCCGTGAATTTTCGACGTATTAAACAATTATTCTGATAGTGCCAAATGACGAAATCTATAGAAAAATATATGTAGAATGTTTTGCTAGTAACAGTTTTTGACTACAGTTTGTTTTAAAGCAAATTTAGTTGTTAAAACTCGACAATTACGTAACAATTTTAGACGTAAAAACGCGCCCGTGAATTTTCGACGTATTAAACAATTATTCTGATAGTGCCAAATGACGAAATCTATAGAAAAATATATGTAGAATCTTTTGCTAGTAACAGTTTTTGACTACAGTTTGTTTTAAAGCAAATTTAGTTGTTAAAACTCGACAATTACGTAACAATTTTAGACGTAAAAACGCGCCCGTGAATTTTCGACGTATTAAACAATTATTCTGATAGTGCCAAATGACGAAATCTATAGAAAAATATATGTAGAATCTTTTGCTAGTAACAGTTTTTGACTACAGTTTGTTTTAAAGCAAATTTAGTTGTTAAAACTCGACAATTACGTAACAATTTTAGACGTAAAAAGGCGCCCGTGAATTTTCGACGTATTAAACAATTATTCTGATAGTGCCAAATGACGAAATCTATAGAAAAATATATGTAGAATCTTTTGCTAGTAACAGTTTTTGACTACAGTTTGTTTTAAAGCAAATTTAGTTGTTAAAACTCGACAATTACGTAACAATTTTAGACGTAAAAACGCGCCCGTGAATTTTCGACGTATTAAACAATTATTCTGATAGTGCCAAATGACGAAATCTATAGAAAAATAAATGTAGAATCTTTTGCTAGTAACAGTTTTTGACTACAGTTTGTTTTAAAGCAAATTTAGTTGTTAAAACTCGACAATTACGTAACAATTTTAGACGTAAAAACGCGCCCGTGAATTTTCGACGTATTAAACAATTATTCTGATAGTGCCAAATGACGAAATCTATAGAAAAATATGTGTAGAATCTTTTGCTAGTAACAGTTTTTGACTACAGTTTGTTTTAAAGCAAATTTAGTTGTTAAAACTCGACAATTACGTAACAATTTTAGACGTAAAAACGCGCCCGTGAATTTTCGACGTATTAAACAATTATTCTGATAGTGCCAAATGACGAAATCTATAGAAAAATATATGTAGAATCTTTTGCTAGTAACAGTTTTTGACTACAGTTTGTTTTAAAGCAAATTTAGTTGTTAAAACTTGACAATTACGTAACAATTTTAGACGTAAAAACGCGCCCGTGAATTTTCCACGTATTAAACAATTATTCTGATAGTGCCAAATGACGAAATCTATAGAAAAATATGTGTAGAATCTTTTGCTAGTAACAGTTTTTGACTACAGTTTGTTTTAAAGCAAATTTAGTTGTTAAAACTCGACAATTACGTAACAATTTTAGACGTAAAAACGCGCCCGTGAATTTTCGACGTATTAAACAATTATTCTGATAGTGCCAAATGACGAAATCTATAGAAAAATATATGTAGAATCTTTTGCTAGTAACAGTTTTTGACTACAGTTTGTTTTAAAGCAAATTTAGTTGTTAAAACTCGACAATTACGTAACAATTTTAGATGTAAAAACGCGCCCGTGAATTTTCGACGTATTAAACAATTATTCTGATAGTGCCAAATGACGAAATCTATAGAAAAATATATGTAGAATCTTTTGCTGGTAACAGTTTTTGACTACAGTTTGTTTTAAAGCAAATTTAGTTGTTAAAACTCGACAATTACGTAACAATTTTAGACGTAAAAACGCGCCCGTGAATTTTCGACGTATTAAACAATTATTCTGATAGTGCCAAATGACGAAATCTATAGAAAAATATATGTAGAATGTTTTGCTAGTAACAGTTTTTGACTACAGTTTGTTTTAAAGCAAATTTAGTTGTTAAAACTCGACAATTACGTAACAATTTTAGACGTAAAAACGCGCCCGTGAATTTTCGACGTATTAAACAATTATTCTGATAGTGCCAAATGACGAAATCTATAGAAAAATATATGTAGAATCTTTTGCTAGTAACAGTTTTTGACTACAGTTTGTTTTAAAGCAAATTTAGTTGTTAAAACTCGACAATTACGTAACAATTTTAGACGTAAAAACGCGTCCGTGAATTTTCGACGTATTAAACAATTATTCTGATAGTGCCAAATGACGAAATCTATAGAAAAATATATGTAGAATCTTTTGCTAGTAACAGTTTTTGACTACAGTTTGTTTTAAAGCAAATTTAGTTGTTAAAACTCGACAATTACGTAACAATTTTAGACGTAAAAACGCGCCCGTGAATTTTCGACGTATTAAACAATTATTCTGATAGTGCCAAATGACGAAATCTATAGAAAAATATATGTAGAATCTTTTGCTAGTAACAGTTTTTGACTACAGTTTGTTTTAAAGCAAATTTAGTTGTTAAAACTCGACAATTACGTAACAATTTTAGACGTAAAAACGCGCCCGTGAATTTTCGACGTATTAAACAATTATTCTGATAGTGCCAAATGACGAAATCTATAGAAAAATATATGTAGAATCTTTTGCTAGTAACAGTTTTTGACTACAGTTTGTTTTAAAGCAAATTTAGTTGTTAAAACTCGACAATTACGTAACAATTTTAGACGTAAAAACGCGCCCGTGAATTTTCGACGTATTAAACAATTATTCTGATAGTGCCAAATGACGAAATCTATAGAAAAATATATGTAGAATCTTTTGCTAGTAACAGCTTTTGACTACAGTTTGTTTTAAAGCAAATTTAGTTGTTAAAACTCGACAATTACGTAACAATTTTAGACGTAAAAACGCGCCCGTGAATTTTCGACGTATTAAACAATTATTCTGATAGTGCCAAATGACGAAATCTATAGAAAAATATATGTAGAATCTTTTGCTAGTAACAGTTTTTGACTACAGTTTGTTTTAAAGCAAATTTAGTTGTTAAAACTCGACAATTACGTAACAATTTTAGACGTAAAAACGCGCCCGTGAATTTTCGACGTATTAAACAATTATTCTGATAGTGCCAAATGACGAAATCTATAGAAAAATATATGTAGAATCTTTTGCTAGTAACAGTTTTTGACTACAGTTTGTTTTAAAGCAAATTTAGTTGTTAAAACTCGACAATTACGTAACAATTTTAGACGTAAAAACGCGCCCGTGAATTTCCGACGTATTAAACAATTATTCTGATAGTGCCAAATGACGAAATCTATAGAAAAATATATGTAGAATCTTTTGCTAGTAACAGTTTTTGACTACAGTTTGTTTTAAAGCAAATTTAGTTGTTAAAACTCGACAATTACGTAACAATTTTAGACGTAAAAACGCGCCCGTGAATTTTCGACGTATTAAACAATTATTCTGATAGTGCCAAATGACGAAATCTATAGAAAAATATGTGTAGAATCTTTTGCTAGTAACAGTTTTTGACTACAGTTTGTTTTAAAGCAAATTTAGTTGTTAAAACTCGACAATTACGTAACAATTTTAGACGTAAAAACGCGCCCGTGAATTTTCGACGTATTAAACAATTATTCTGATAGTGCCAAATGACGAAATCTATAGAAAAATATATGTGGAATCTTTTGCTAGTAACAGTTTTTGACTACAGTTTGTTTTAAAGCAAATTTAGTTGTTAAAACTCGACAATTACGTAACAATTTTAGACGTAAAAACGCGCCCGTGAATTTTCGACGTATTAAACAATTATTCTGATAGTGCCAAATGACGAAATCTATAGAAAAATATATGTAGAATCTTTTGCTAGTAACAGTTTTTGACTACAGTTTGTTTTAAAGCAAATTTAGTTGTTAAAACTCGACAATTACGTAACAATTTTAGACGTAAAAACGCGCCCGTGAATTTTCGACGTATTAAACAATTATTCTGATAGTGCCAAATGACGAAATCTATAGAAAAATATATGTAGAATCTTTTGCTAGTAACAGTTTTTGACTACAGTTTGTTTTAAAGCAAATTTAGTTGTTAAAACTCGACAATTACGTAACAATTTTAGACGTAAAAACGCGCCCGTGAATTTTCGACGTATTAAACAATTATTCTGATAGTGCCAAATGACGAAATCTATAGAAAAATATATGTAGAATCTTTTGCTAGTAACAGTTTTTGACTACAGTTTGTTTTAAAGCAAATTTAGTTGTTAAAACTCGACAATTACGTAACAATTTTAGACGTAAAAACGCGCCCGTGAATTTTCGACGTATTAAACAATTATTCTGATAGTGCCAAATGACGAAATCTATAGAAAAATATGTGTAGAATCTTTTGCTAGTAACAGTTTTTGACTACAGTTTGTTTTAAAGCAAATTTAGTTGTTAAAACTCGACAATTACGTAACAATTTTAGACGTAAAAACGCGCCCGTGAATTTTCGACGTATTAAACAATTATTCTGATAGTGCCAAATGACGAAATCTATAGAAAAATATATGTAGAATCTTTTGCTAGTAACAGTTTTTGACTACAGTTTGTTTTAAAGCAAATTTAGTTGTTAAAACTCGACAATTACGTAACAATTTTAGACGTAAAAACGCGCCCGTGAATTTTCGACGTATTAAACAATTATTCTGATAGTGCCAAATGACGAAATCTATAGAAAAATATATGTAGAATCTTTTGCTAGTAACAGTTTTTGACTACAGTTTGTTTTAAAGCAAATTTAGTTGTTAAAACTCGACAATTACGTAACAATTTTAGACGTAAAAACGCGCCCGTGAATTTTCCACGTATTAAACAATTATTCTGATAGTGCCAAATGACGAAATCTATAGAAAAATATATGTAGAATCTTTTGCTAGTAACAGTTTTTGACTACAGTTTGTTTTAAAGCAAATTTAGTTGTTAAAACTCGACAATTACGTAACAATTTTAGATGAAAAAACGCGCCCGTGAATTTTCGACGTATTAAACAATTATTCTGATAGTGCCAAATGACGAAATCTATAGAAAAATATATGTAGAATCTTTTGCTAGTAACAGTTTTTGATTACAGTTTGTTTTAAAGCAAATTTAGTTGTTAAAACTCGACAATTACGTAACAATTTTAGACGTAAAAACGCGCCCGTGAATTTTCAACGTATTAAACAATTATTCTGATAGTGCCAAATGACGAAATCTATAGAAAAATATATGTAGAATCTTTTGCTAGTAACAGTTTTTGACTACAGTTTGTTTTAAAGCAAATTTAGTTGTTAAAACTCGACAATTACGTAACAATTTTAGACGTAAAAACGCGCCCGTGAATTTTCGACGTATTAAACAATTATTCTGATAGTGCCAAATGACGAAATCTATAGAAAAATATATGTAGAATGTTTTGCTAGTAACAGTTTTTGACTACAGTTTGTTTTAAAGCAAATTTAGTTGTTAAAACTCGACAATTACGTAACAATTTTAGACGTAAAAACGCGCCCGTGAATTTTCGACGTATTAAACAATTATTCTGATAGTGCCAAATGACGAAATCTATAGAAAAATATATGTAGAATCTTTTGCTAGTAACAGTTTTTGACTACAGTTTGTTTTAAAGCAAATTTAGTTGTTAAAACTCGACAATTACGTAACAATTTTAGACGTAAAAACGCGCCCGTGAATTTTCGACGTATTAAACAATTATTCTGATAGTGCCAAATGACGAAATCTATAGAAAAATATATGTAGAATCTTTTGCTAGTAACAGTTTTTGACTACAGTTTGTTTTAAAGCAAATTTAGTTGTTAAAACTCGACAATTACGTAACAATTTTAGACGTAAAAACGCGCCCGTGAATTTTCGACGTATTAAACAATTATTCTGATAGTGCCAAATGACGAAATCTATAGAAAAATATATGTAGAATCTTTTGCTAGTAACAGTTTTTGACTACAGTTTGTTTTAAAGCAAATTTAGTTGTTAAAACTCGACAATTACGTAACAATTTTAGACGTAAAAACGCGCCCGTGAATTTTCGACGTATTAAACAATTATTCTGATAGTGCCAAATGACGAAATCTATAGAAAAATATATGTAGAATCTTTTGCTAGTAACAGTTTTTGACTACAGTTTGTTTTAAAGCAAATTTAGTTGTTAAAACTCGACAATTACGTAACAATTTTAGACGTAAAAACGCGCCCGTGAATTTTCGACGTATTAAACAATTATTCTGATAGTGCCAAATGACGAAATCTATAGAAAAATATATGTAGAATCTTTTGCTAGTAACAGTTTTTGACTACAGTTTGTTTTAAAGCAAATTTAGTTGTTAAAACTCGACAATTACGTAACAATTTTAGACGTAAAAACGCGCCCGTGAATTTTCGACGTATTAAACAATTATTCTGATAGTGCCAAATGACGAAATCTATAGGAAAATATATGTAGAATCTTTTGCTAGTAACAGTCTTTGACTACAGTTTGTTTTAAAGCAAATTTAGTTGTTAAAACTCGACAATTACGTAACAATTTTAGACGTAAAAACGCGCCCGCGAATTTTCGACGTATTAAACAATTATTCTGATAGTGCCAAATGACGAAATCTATAGAAAAATATGTGTAGAATCTTTTGCTAGTAACAGTTTTTGACTACAGTTTGTTTTAAAGCAAATTTAGTTGTTAAAACTCGACAATTACGTAACAATTTTAGACGTAAAAACGCGCCCGTGAATTTTCGACGTATTAAACAATTATTCTGATAGTGCCAAATGACGAAATCTATAGAAAAATAAATGTAGAATCTTTTGCTAGTAACAGTTTTTGACTACAGTTTGTTTTAAAGCAAATTTAGTTGTTAAAACTCGACAATTACGTAACAATTTTAGACGTAAAAACGCGCCCGTGAATTTTCGACGTATTAAACAATTATTCTGATAGTGCCAAATGACGAAATCTATAGAAAAATATGTGTAGAATCTTTTGCTAGTAACAGTTTTTGACTACAGTTTGTTTTAAAGCAAATTTAGTTGTTAAAACTCGACAATTACGTAACAATTTTAGACGTAAAAACGCGCCCGTGAATTTTCGACGTATTAAACAATTATTCTGATAGTGCCAAATGACGAAATCTATAGAAAAATATATGTAGAATCTTTTGCTAGTAACAGTTTTTGACTACAGTTTGTTTTAAAGCAAATTTAGTTGTTAAAACTCGACAATTACGTAACAATTTTAGACGTAAAAACGCGCCCGTGAATTTTCCACGTATTAAACAATTATTCTGATAGTGCCAAATGACGAAATCTATAGAAAAATATGTGTAGAATCTTTTGCTAGTAACAGTTTTTGACTACAGTTTGTTTTAAAGCAAATTTAGTTGTTAAAACTCGACAATTACGTAACAATTTTAGACGTAAAAACGCGCCCGTGAATTTTCGACGTATTAAACAATTATTCTGATAGTGCCAAATGACGAAATCTATAGAAAAATATATGTAGAATGTTTTGCTAGTAACAGTTTTTGACTACAGTTTGTTTTAAAGCAAATTTAGTTGTTAAAACTCGACAATTACGTAACAATTTTAGATGTAAAAACGCGCCCGTGAATTTTCGACGTATTAAACAATTATTCTGATAGTGCCAAATGACGAAATCTATAGAAAAATATATGTAGAATCTTTTGCTAGTAACAGTTTTTGACTACAGTTTGTTTTAAAGCAAATTTAGTTGTTAAAACTCGACAATTACGTAACAATTTTAGACGTAAAAACGCGCCCGTGAATTTTCAATGTATTAAACAATTATTCTGATAGTGCCAAATGACGAAATCTATAGAAAAATATATGTAGAATCTTTTGCTAGTAACAGTTTTTGACTACAGTTTGTTTTAAAGCAAATTTAGTTGTTAAAACTCGACAATTACGTAACAATTTTAGACGTAAAAACGCGCCCGTGAATTTTCGACGTATTAAACAATTATTCTGATAGTGCCAAATGACGAAATCTATAGAAAAATATATGTAGAATCTTTTGCTAGTAACAGTTTTTGACTACAGTTTGTTTTAAAGCAAATTTAGTTGTTAAAACTCGACAATTACGTAACAATTTTAGACGTAAAAACGCGCCCGTGAATTTTCGACGTATTAAACAATTATTCTGATAGTGCCAAATGACGAAATCTATAGAAAAATAAATGTAGAATCTTTTGCTAGTAACAGTTTTTGACTACAGTTTGTTTTAAAGCAAATTTAGTTGTTAAAACTCGACAATTACGTAACAATTTTAGACGTAAAAACGCGCCCGTGAATTTTCGACGTATTAAACAATTATTCTGATAGTGCCAAATGACGAAATCTATAGAAAAATATGTGTAGAATCTTTTGCTATTAACAGTTTTTGACTACAGTTTGTTTTAAAGCAAATTTAGTTGTTAAAACTCGACAATTACGTAACAATTTTAGACGTAAAAACGCGCCCGTGAATTTTCGACGTATTAAACAATTATTCTGATAGTGCCAAATGACGAAATCTATAGAAAAATATATGTAGAATCTTTTGCTAGTAACAGTTTTTGACTACAGTTTGTTTTAAAGCAAATTTAGTTGTTAAAACTCGACAATTACGTAATAATTTTAGACGTAAAAACGCGCCCGTGAATTTTCCACGTATTAAACAATTATTCTGATAGTGCCAAATGACGAAATCTATAGAAAAATATGTGTAGAATCTTTTGCTAGTAACAGTTTTTGACTACAGTTTGTTTTAAAGCAAATTTAGTTGTTAAAACTCGACAATTACGTAACAATTTTAGACGTAAAAACGCGCCCGTGAATTTTCGACGTATTAAACAATTATTCTGATAGTGCCAAATGACGAAATCTATAGAAAAATATATGTAGAATCTTTTGCTAGTAACAGTTTTTGACTACAGTTTGTTTTAAAGCAAATTTAGTTGTTAAAACTCGACAATTACGTAACAATTTTAGATGTAAAAACGCGCCCGTGAATTTTCGACGTATTAAACAATTATTCTGATAGTGCCAAATGACGAAATCTATAGAAAAATATATGTAGAATCTTTTGCTAGTAACAGTTTTTGACTACAGTTTGTTTTAAAGCAAATTTAGTTGTTAAAACTCGACAATTACGTAACAATTTTAGACGTAAAAACGCGCCCGTGAATTTTCGACGTATTAAACAATTATTCTGATAGTGCCAAATGACGAAATCTATAGAAAAATATATGTAGAATCTTTTGCTAGTAACAGTTTTTGACTACAGTTTGTTTTAAAGCAAATTTAGTTGTTAAAACTCGACAATTACGTAACAATTTTAGACGTAAAAACGCGCCCGTGAATTTTCGACGTATTAAACAATTATTCTGATAGTGCCAAATGACGAAATCTATAGAAAAATATATGTAGAATCTTTTGCTAGTAACAGTTTTTGACTACAGTTTGTTTTAAAGCAAATTTAGTTGTTAAAACTCGACAATTACGTAACAATTTTAGACGTAAAAACGCGCCCGTGAATTTTCGACGTATTAAACAATTATTCTGATAGTGCCAAATGACGAAATCTATAGAAAAATATATGTAGAATCTTTTGCTAGTAACAGTTTTTGACTACAGTTTGTTTTAAAGCAAATTTAGTTGTTAAAACTCGACAATTACGTAACAATTTTAGACGTAAAAACGCGCCCGTGAATTTTCGACGTATTAAACAATTATTCTGATAGTGCCAAATGACGAAATCTATAGAAAAATATATGTAGAATCTTTTGCTAGTAACAGTTTTTGACTACAGTTTGTTTTAAAGCAAATTTAGTTGTTAAAACTCGACAATTACGTAACAATTTTAGACGTAAAAACGCGCCCGTGAATTTTCGACGTATTAAACAATTATTCTGATAGTGCCAAATGACGAAATCTATAGAAAAATATATGTAGAATCTTTTGCTAGTAACAGTTTTTGACTACAGTTTGTTTTAAAGCAAATTTAGTTGTTAAAACTCGACAATTACGTAACAATTTTAGACGTAAAAACGCGCCCGTGAATTTTCGACGTATTAAACAATTATTCTGATAGTGCCAAATGACGAAATCTATAGAAAAATATATGTAGAATGTTTTGCTAGTAACAGTTTTTGACTACAGTTTGTTTTAAAGCAAATTTAGTTGTTAAAACTCGACAATTACGTAACAATTTTAGATGTAAAAACGCGCCCGTGAATTTTCGACGTATTAAACAATTATTCTGATAGTGCCAAATGACGAAATCTATAGAAAAATATATGTAGAATCTTTTGCTAGTAACAGTTTTTGACTACAGTTTGTTTTAAAGCAAATTTAGTTGTTAAAACTCGACAATTACGTAACAATTTTAGACGTAAAAACGCGTCCGTGAATTTTCGACGTATTAAACAATTATTCTGATAGTGCCAAATGACGAAATCTATAGAAAAATATATGTAGAATCTTTTGCTAGTAACAGTTTTTGACTACAGTTTGTTTTAAAGCAAATTTAGTTGTTAAAACTCGACAATTACGTAACAATTTTAGACGTAAAAACGCGCCCGTGAATTTTCGACGTATTAAACAATTATTCTGATAGTGCCAAATGACGAAATCTATAGAAAAATATATGTAGAATCTTTTGCTAGTAACAGTTTTTGACTACAGTTTGTTTTAAAGCAAATTTAGTTGTTAAAACTCGACAATTACGTAACAATTTTAGACGTAAAAACGCGCCCGTGAATTTTCGACGTATTAAACAATTATTCTGATAGTGCCAAATGACGAAATCTATAGAAAAATATGTGTAGAATCTTTTGCTAGTAACAGTTTTTGACTACAGTTTGTTTTAAAGCAAATTTAGTTGTTAAAACTCGACAATTACGTAACAATTTTAGACGTAAAAACGCGCCCGTGAATTTTCGACGTATTAAACAATTATTCTGATAGTGCCAAATGACGAAATCTATAGAAAAATATATGTAGAATCTTTTGCTAGTAACAGTTTTTGACTACAGTTTGTTTTAAAGCAAATTTAGTTGTTAAAACTCGACAATTAAGTAACAATTTTAGACGTAAAAACGCGCCCGTGAATTTTCCACGTATTAAACAATTATTCTGATAGTGCCAAATGACGAAATCTATAGAGAAATATATGTAGAATCTTTTGCTAGTAACAGTTTTTGACTACAGTTTGTTTTAAAGCAAATTTAGTTGTTAAAACTCGACAATTACGTAACAATTTTAGACGTAAAAACGCGCCCGTGAATTTTCGACGTATTAAACAATTATTCTGATAGTGCCAAATGACGAAATCTATAGAAAAATATGTGTAGAATCTTTTGCTAGTAACAGTTTTTGACTACAGTTTGTTTTAAAGCAAATTTAGTTGTTAAAACTCGACAATTACGTAACAATTTTAGACGTAAAAACGCGCCCGTGAATTTTCGACGTATTAAACAATTATTCTGATAGTGCCAAATGACGAAATCTATAGAAAAATATATGTAGAATCTTTTGCTAGTAACAGTTTTTGACTACAGTTTGTTTTAAAGCAAATTTAGTTGTTAAAACTCGACAATTACGTAACAATTTTAGACGTAAAAACGCGCCCGTGAATTTTCCACGTATTAAACAATTATTCTGATAGTGCCAAATGACGAAATCTATAGAAAAATATGTGTAGAATCTTTTGCTAGTAACAGTTTTTGACTACAGTTTGTTTTAAAGCAAATTTAGTTGTTAAAACTCGACAATTACGTAACAATTTTAGACGTAAAAACGCGCCCGTGAATTTTCGACGTATTAAACAATTATTCTGATAGTGCCAAATGACGAAATCTATAGAAAAATATATGTAGAATCTTTTGCTAGTAACAGTTTTTGACTACAGTTTGTTTTAAAGCAAATTTAGTTGTTAAAACTCGACAATTACGTAACAATTTTAGATGTAAAAACGCGCCCGTGAATTTTCGACGTATTAAACAATTATTCTGATAGTGCCAAATGACGAAATCTATAGAAAAATATATGTAGAATCTTTTGCTAGTAACAGTTTTTGACTACAGTTTGTTTTAAAGCAAATTTAGTTGTTAAAACTCGACAATTACGTAACAATTTTAAACGTAAAAACGCGCCCGTGAATTTTCGACGTATTAAACAATTATTCTGATAGTGCCAAATGACGAAATCTATAGAAAAATATATGTAGAATCTTTTGCTAGTAACAGTTTTTGACTACAGTTTGTTTTAAAGCAAATTTAGTTGTTAAAACTCGACAATTACGTAACAATTTTAGACGTAAAAACGCGCCCGTGAATTTTCGACGTATTAAACAATTATTCTGATAGTGCCAAATGACGAAATCTATAGAAAAATATATGTAGAATCTTTTGCTAGTAACAGTTTTTGACTACAGTTTGTTTTAAAGCAAATTTAGTTGTTAAAACTCGACAATTACGTAACAATTTTAGACGTAAAAACGCGCCCGTGAATTTTCGACGTATTAAACAATTATTCTGATAGTGCCAAATGACGAAATCTATAGAAAAATATATGTAGAATCTTTTGCTAGTAACAGTTTTTGACTACAGTTTGTTTTAAAGCAAATTTAGTTGTTAAAACTCGACAATTACGTAACAATTTTAGACGTAAAAACGCGCCCGTGAATTTTCGACGTATTAAACAATTATTCTGATAGTGCCAAATGACGAAATCTATAGAAAAATATATGTAGAATGTTTTGCTAGTAACAGTTTTTGACTACAGTTTGTTTTAAAGCAAATTTAGTTGTTAAAACTCGACAATTACGTAACAATTTTAGATGTAAAAACGCGCCCGTGAATTTTCGACGTATTAAACAATTATTCTGATAGTGCCAAATGACGAAATCTATAGAAAAATATATGTAGAATCTTTTGCTAGTAACAGTTTTTGACTACAGTTTGTTTTAAAGCAAATTTAGTTGTTAAAACTCGACAATTACGTAACAATTTTAGACGTAAAAACGCGTCCGTGAATTTTCGACGTATTAAACAATTATTCTGATAGTGCCAAATGACGAAATCTATAGAAAAATATATGTAGAATCTTTTGCTAGTAACAGTTTTTGACTACAGTTTGTTTTAAAGCAAATTTAGTTGTTAAAACTCGACAATTACGTAACAATTTTAGACGTAAAAACGCGCCCGTGAATTTTCGACGTATTAAACAATTATTCTGATAGTGCCAAATGACGAAATCTATAGAAAAATATATGTAGAATCTTTTGCTAGTAACAGTTTTTGACTACAGTTTGTTTTAAAGCAAATTTAGTTGTTAAAACTCGACAATTACGTAACAATTTTAGACGTAAAAACGCGCCCGTGAATTTTCGACGTATTAAACAATTATTCTGATAGTGCCAAATGACGAAATCTATAGAAAAATATGTGTAGAATCTTTTGCTAGTAACAGTTTTTGACTACAGTTTGTTTTAAAGCAAATTTAGTTGTTAAAACTCGACAATTACGTAACAATTTTAGACGTAAAAACGCGCCCGTGAATTTTCGACGTATTAAACAATTATTCTGATAGTGCCAAATGACGAAATCTATAGAAAAATATATGTAGAATCTTTTGCTAGTAACAGTTTTTGACTACAGTTTGTTTTAAAGCAAATTTAGTTGTTAAAACTCGACAATTAAGTAACAATTTTAGACGTAAAAACGCGCCCGTGAATTTTCCACGTATTAAACAATTATTCTGATAGTGCCAAATGACGAAATCTATAGAGAAATATATGTAGAATCTTTTGCTAGTAACAGTTTTTGACTACAGTTTGTTTTAAAGCAAATTTAGTTGTTAAAACTCGACAATTACGTAACAATTTTAGACGTAAAAACGCGCCCGTGAATTTTCGACGTATTAAACAATTATTCTGATAGTGCCAAATGACGAAATCTATAGAAAAATATGTGTAGAATCTTTTGCTAGTAACAGTTTTTGACTACAGTTTGTTTTAAAGCAAATTTAGTTGTTAAAACTCGACAATTACGTAACAATTTTAGACGTAAAAACGCGCCCGTGAATTTTCGACGTATTAAACAATTATTCTGATAGTGCCAAATGACGAAATCTATAGAAAAATATATGTAGAATCTTTTGCTAGTAACAGTTTTTGACTACAGTTTGTTTTAAAGCAAATTTAGTTGTTAAAACTCGACAATTACGTAACAATTTTAGACGTAAAAACGCGCCCGTGAATTTTCCACGTATTAAACAATTATTCTAATAGTGCCAAATGACGAAATCTATAGAAAAATATGTGTAGAATCTTTTGCTAGTAACAGTTTTTGACTACAGTTTGTTTTAAAGCAAATTTAGTTGTTAAAACTCGACAATTACGTAACAATTTTAGACGTAAAAACGCGCCCGTGAATTTTCGACGTATTAAACAATTATTCTGATAGTGCCAAATGACGAAATCTATAGAAAAATATATGTAGAATCTTTTGCTAGTAACAGTTTTTGACTACAGTTTGTTTTAAAGCAAATTTAGTTGTTAAAACTCGACAATTACGTAACAATTTTAGATGTAAAAACGCGCCCGTGAATTTTCGACGTATTAAACAATTATTCTGATAGTGCCAAATGACGAAATCTATAGAAAAATATATGTAGAATCTTTTGCTAGTAACAGTTTTTGACTACAGTTTGTTTTAAAGCAAATTTAGTTGTTAAAACTCGACAATTACGTAACAATTTTAGACGTAAAAACGCGCCCGTGAATTTTCGACGTATTAAACAATTATTCTGATAGTGCCAAATGACGAAATCTATAGAAAAATATATGTAGAATCTTTTGCTAGTAACAGTTTTTGACTACAGTTTGTTTTAAAGCAAATTTAGTTGTTAAAACTCGACAATTACGTAACAATTTTAAACGTAAAAACGCGCCCGTGAATTTTCGACGTATTAAACAATTATTCTGATAGTGCCAAATGACGAAATCTATAGAAAAATATATGTAGAATCTTTTGCTAGTAACAGTTTTTGACTACAGTTTGTTTTAAAGCAAATTTAGTTGTTAAAACTCGACAATTACGTAACAATTTTAAACGTAAAAACGCGCCCGTGAATTTTCGACGTATTAAACAATTATTCTGATAGTGCCAAATGACGAAATCTATAGAAAAATATATGTAGAATCTTTTGCTAGTAACAGTTTTTGACTACAGTTTGTTTTAAAGCAAATTTAGTTGTTAAAACTCGACAATTACGTAACAATTTTAGACGTAAAAACGCGCCCGTGAATTTTCGACGTATTAAACAATTATTCTGATAGTGCCAAATGACGAAATCTATAGAAAAATATATGTAGAATCTTTTGCTAGTAACAGTTTTTGACTACAGTTTGTTTTAAAGCAAATTTAGTTGTTAAAACTCGACAATTACGTAACAATTTTAGACGTAAAAACGCGCCCGTGAATTTTCGACGTATTAAACAATTATTCTGATAGTGCCAAATGACGAAATCTATAGAAAAATATATGTAGAATCTTTTGCTAGTAACAGTTTTTGACTACAGTTTGTTTTAAAGCAAATTTAGTTGTTAAAACTCGACAATTACGTAACAATTTTAGACGTAAAAACGCGCCCGTGAATTTTCGACGTATTAAACAATTATTCTGATAGTGCCAAATGACGAAATCTATAGAAAAATATATGTAGAATCTTTTGCTAGTAACAGTTTTTGACTACAGTTTGTTTTAAAGCAAATTTAGTTGTTAAAACTCGACAATTACGTAACAATTTTAGACGTAAAAACGCGCCCGTGAATTTTCGACGTATTAAACAATTATTCTGATAGTGCCAAATGACGAAATCTATAGAAAAATATATGTAGAATCTTTTGCTAGTAACAGTTTTTGACTACAGTTTGTTTTAAAGCAAATTTAGTTGTTAAAACTCGACAATTACGTAACAATTTTAGACGTAAAAACGCGCCCGTGAATTTTCGACGTATTAAACAATTATTCTGATAGTGCCAAATGACGAAATCTATAGAAAAATATATGTAGAATGTTTTGCTAGTAACAGTTTTTGACTACAGTTTGTTTTAAAGCAAATTTAGTTGTTAAAACTCGACAATTACGTAACAATTTTAGATGTAAAAACGCGCCCGTGAATTTTCGACGTATTAAACAATTATTCTGATAGTGCCAAATGACGAAATCTATAGAAAAATATATGTAGAATCTTTTGCTAGTAACAGTTTTTGACTACAGTTTGTTTTAAAGCAAATTTAGTTGTTAAAACTCGACAATTACGTAACAATTTTAGACGTAAAAACGCGTCCGTGAATTTTCGACGTATTAAACAATTATTCTGATAGTGCCAAATGACGAAATCTATAGAAAAATATATGTAGAATCTTTTGCTAGTAACAGTTTTTGACTACAGTTTGTTTTAAAGCAAATTTAGTTGTTAAAACTCGACAATTACGTAACAATTTTAGACGTAAAAACGCGCCCGTGAATTTTCGACGTATTAAACAATTATTCTGATAGTGCCAAATGACGAAATCTATAGAAAAATATATGTAGAATCTTTTGCTAGTAACAGTTTTTGACTACAGTTTGTTTTAAAGCAAATTTAGTTGTTAAAACTCGACAATTACGTAACAATTTTAGACGTAAAAACGCGCCCGTGAATTTTCGACGTATTAAACAATTATTCTGATAGTGCCAAATGACGAAATCTATAGAAAAATATATGTAGAATCTTTTGCTAGTAACAGTTTTTGACTACAGTTTGTTTTAAAGCAAATTTAGTTGTTAAAACTCGACAATTACGTAACAATTTTAGACGTAAAAACGCGCCCGTGAATTTTCGACGTATTAAACAATTATTCTGATAGTGCCAAATGACGAAATCTATAGAAAAATATATGTAGAATCTTTTGCTAGTAACAGTTTTTGACTACAGTTTGTTTTAAAGCAAATTTAGTTGTTAAAACTCGACAATTACGTAACAATTTTAGACGTAAAAACGCGCCCGTGAATTTTCGACGTATTAAACAATTATTCTGATAGTGCCAAATGACGAAATCTATAGAAAAATATATGTAGAATCTTTTGCTAGTAACAGTTTTTGACTACAGTTTGTTTTAAAGCAAATTTAGTTGTTAAAACTCGACAATTACGTAACAATTTTAGACGTAAAAACGCGCCCGTGAATTTTCGACGTATTAAACAATTATTCTGATAGTGCCAAATGACGAAATCTATAGAAAAATATATGTAGAATGTTTTGCTAGTAACAGTTTTTGACTACAGTTTGTTTTAAAGCAAATTTAGTTGTTAAAACTCGACAATTACGTAACAATTTTAGATGTAAAAACGCGCCCGTGAATTTTCGACGTATTAAACAATTATTCTGATAGTGCCAAATGACGAAATCTATAGAAAAATATATGTAGAATCTTTTGCTAGTAACAGTTTTTGACTACAGTTTGTTTTAAAGCAAATTTAGTTGTTAAAACTCGACAATTACGTAACAATTTTAGACGTAAAAACGCGTCCGTGAATTTTCGACGTATTAAACAATTATTCTGATAGTGCCAAATGACGAAATCTATAGAAAAATATATGTAGAATCTTTTGCTAGTAACAGTTTTTGACTACAGTTTGTTTTAAAGCAAATTTAGTTGTTAAAACTCGACAATTACGTAACAATTTTAGACGTAAAAACGCGCCCGTGAATTTTCGACGTATTAAACAATTATTCTGATAGTGCCAAATGACGAAATCTATAGAAAAATATATGTAGAATCTTTTGCTAGTAACAGTTTTTGACTACAGTTTGTTTTAAAGCAAATTTAGTTGTTAAAACTCGACAATTACGTAACAATTTTAGACGTAAAAACGCGCCCGTGAATTTTCGACGTATTAAACAATTATTCTGATAGTGCCAAATGACGAAATCTATAGAAAAATATGTGTAGAATCTTTTGCTAGTAACAGTTTTTGACTACAGTTTGTTTTAAAGCAAATTTAGTTGTTAAAACTCGACAATTACGTAACAATTTTAGACGTAAAAACGCGCCCGTGAATTTTCGACGTATTAAACAATTATTCTGATAGTGCCAAATGACGAAATCTATAGAAAAATATATGTAGAATCTTTTGCTAGTAACAGTTTTTGACTACAGTTTGTTTTAAAGCAAATTTAGTTGTTAAAACTCGACAATTAAGTAACAATTTTAGACGTAAAAACGCGCCCGTGAATTTTCCACGTATTAAACAATTATTCTGATAGTGCCAAATGACGAAATCTATAGAAAAATATATGTAGAATCTTTTGCTAGTAACAGTTTTTGACTACAGTTTGTTTTAAAGCAAATTTAGTTGTTAAAACTCGACAATTACGTAACAATTTTAGACGTAAAAACGCGCCCGTGAATTTTCGACGTATTAAACAATTATTCTGATAGTGCCAAATGACGAAATCTATAGAAAAATATATGTAGAATCTTTTGCTAGTAACAGTTTTTGACTACAGTTTGTTTTAAAGCAAATTTAGTTGTTAAAACTCGACAATTACGTAACAATTTTAGACGTAAAAACGCGCCCGTGAATTTTCGACGTATTAAACAATTATTCTGATAGTGCCAAATGACGAAATCTATAGAAAAATATATGTAGAATCTTTTGCTAGTAACAGTTTTTGACTACAGTTTGTTTTAAAGCAAATTTAGTTGTTAAAACTCGACAATTACGTAACAATTTTAGACGTAAAAACGCGCCCGTGAATTTTCGACGTATTAAACAATTATTCTGATAGTGCCAAATGACGAAATCTATAGAAAAATATATGTAGAATGTTTTGCTAGTAACAGTTTTTGACTACAGTTTGTTTTAAAGCAAATTTAGTTGTTAAAACTCGACAATTACGTAACAATTTTAGATGTAAAAACGCGCCCGTGAATTTTCGACATATTAAACAATTATTCTGATAGTGCCAAATGACGAAATCTATAGAAAAATATATGTAGAATCTTTTGCTAGTAACAGTTTTTGACTACAGTTTGTTTTAAAGCAAATTTAGTTGTTAAAACTCGACAATTACGTAACAATTTTAGACGTAAAAACGCGTCCGTGAATTTTCGACGTATTAAACAATTATTCTGATAGTGCCAAATGACGAAATCTATAGAAAAATATATGTAGAATCTTTTGCTAGTAACAGTTTTTGACTACAGTTTGTTTTAAAGCAAATTTAGTTGTTAAAACTCGACAATTACGTAACAATTTTAGACGTAAAAACGCGCCCGTGAATTTTCGACGTATTAAACAATTATTCTGATAGTGCCAAATGACGAAATCTATAGAAAAATATATGTAGAATCTTTTGCTAGTAACAGTTTTTGACTACAGTTTGTTTTAAAGCAAATTTAGTTGTTAAAACTCGACAATTACGTAACAATTTTAGACGTAAAAACGCGCCCGTGAATTTTCGACGTATTAAACAATTATTCTGATAGTGCCAAATGACGAAATCTATAGAAAAATATGTGTAGAATCTTTTGCTAGTAACAGTTTTTGACTACAGTTTGTTTTAAAGCAAATTTAGTTGTTAAAACTCGACAATTACGTAACAATTTTAGACGTAAAAACGCGCCCGTGAATTTTCGACGTATTAAACAATTATTCTGATAGTGCCAAATGACGAAATCTATAGAAAAATATATGTAGAATCTTTTGCTAGTAACAGTTTTTGACTACAGTTTGTTTTAAAGCAAATTTAGTTGTTAAAACTCGACAATTAAGTAACAATTTTAGACGTAAAAACGCGCCCGTGAATTTTCCACGTATTAAACAATTATTCTGATAGTGCCAAATGACGAAATCTATAGAGAAATATATGTAGAATCTTTTGCTAGTAACAGTTTTTGACTACAGTTTGTTTTAAAGCAAATTTAGTTGTTAAAACTCGACAATTACGTAACAATTTTAGACGTAAAAACGCGCCCGTGAATTTTCGACGTATTAAACAATTATTCTGATAGTGCCAAATGACGAAATCTATAGAAAAATATGTGTAGAATCTTTTGCTAGTAACAGTTTTTGACTACAGTTTGTTTTAAAGCAAATTTAGTTGTTAAAACTCGACAATTACGTAACAATTTTAGACGTAAAAACGCGCCCGTGAATTTTCGACGTATTAAACAATTATTCTGATAGTGCCAAATGACGAAATCTATAGAAAAATATATGTAGAATCTTTTGCTAGTAACAGTTTTTGACTACAGTTTGTTTTAAAGCAAATTTAGTTGTTAAAACTCGACAATTACGTAACAATTTTAGACGTAAAAACGCGCCCGTGAATTTTCCACGTATTAAACAATTATTCTGATAGTGCCAAATGACGAAATCTATAGAAAAATATGTGTAGAATCTTTTGCTAGTAACAGTTTTTGACTACAGTTTGTTTTAAAGCAAATTTAGTTGTTAAAACTCGACAATTACGTAACAATTTTAGACGTAAAAACGCGCCCGTGAATTTTCGACGTATTAAACAATTATTCTGATAGTGCCAAATGACGAAATCTATAGAAAAATATATGTAGAATCTTTTGCTAGTAACAGTTTTTGACTACAGTTTGTTTTAAAGCAAATTTAGTTGTTAAAACTCGACAATTACGTAACAATTTTAGATGTAAAAACGCGCCCGTGAATTTTCGACGTATTAAACAATTATTCTGATAGTGCCAAATGACGAAATCTATAGAAAAATATATGTAGAATCTTTTGCTAGTAACAGTTTTTGACTACAGTTTGTTTTAAAGCAAATTTAGTTGTTAAAACTCGACAATTACGTAACAATTTTAAACGTAAAAACGCGCCCGTGAATTTTCGACGTATTAAACAATTATTCTGATAGTGCCAAATGACGAAATCTATAGAAAAATATATGTAGAATCTTTTGCTAGTAACAGTTTTTGACTACAGTTTGTTTTAAAGCAAATTTAGTTGTTAAAACTCGACAATTACGTAACAATTTTAGACGTAAAAACGCGCCCGTGAATTTTCGACGTATTAAACAATTATTCTGATAGTGCCAAATGACGAAATCTATAGAAAAATATATGTAGAATCTTTTGCTAGTAACAGTTTTTGACTACAGTTTGTTTTAAAGCAAATTTAGTTGTTAAAACTCGACAATTACGTAACAATTTTAGACGTAAAAACGCGCCCGTGAATTTTCGACGTATTAAACAATTATTCTGATAGTGCCAAATGACGAAATCTATAGAAAAATATATGTAGAATCTTTTGCTAGTAACAGTTTTTGACTACAGTTTGTTTTAAAGCAAATTTAGTTGTTAAAACTCGACAATTACGTAACAATTTTAGACGTAAAAACGCGCCCGTGAATTTTCGACGTATTAAACAATTATTCTGATAGTGCCAAATGACGAAATCTATAGAAAAATATATGTAGAATCTTTTGCTAGTAACAGTTTTTGACTACAGTTTGTTTTAAAGCAAATTTAGTTGTTAAAACTCGACAATTACGTAACAATTTTAGACGTAAAAACGCGCCCGTGAATTTTCGACGTATTAAACAATTATTCTGATAGTGCCAAATGACGAAATCTATAGAAAAATATATGTAGAATCTTTTGCTAGTAACAGTTTTTGACTACAGTTTGTTTTAAAGCAAATTTAGTTGTTAAAACTCGACAATTACGTAACAATTTTAGACGTAAAAACGCGCCCGTGAATTTTCGACGTATTAAACAATTATTCTGATAGTGCCAAATGACGAAATCTATAGAAAAATATATGTAGAATGTTTTGCTAGTAACAGTTTTTGACTACAGTTTGTTTTAAAGCAAATTTAGTTGTTAAAACTCGACAATTACGTAACAATTTTAGATGTAAAAACGCGCCCGTGAATTTTCGACGTATTAAACAATTATTCTGATAGTGCCAAATGACGAAATCTATAGAAAAATATATGTAGAATCTTTTGCTAGTAACAGTTTTTGACTACAGTTTGTTTTAAAGCAAATTTAGTTGTTAAAACTCGACAATTACGTAACAATTTTAGACGTAAAAACGCGCCCGTGAATTTTCGACGTATTAAACAATTATTCTGATAGTGCCAAATGACGAAATCTATAGAAAAATATATGTAGAATCTTTTGCTAGTAACAGTTTTTGACTACAGTTTGTTTTAAAGCAAATTTAGTTGTTAAAACTCGACAATTACGTAACAATTTTAGACGTAAAAACGCGCCCGTGAATTTTCGACGTATTAAACAATTATTCTGATAGTGCCAAATGACGAAATCTATAGAAAAATATATGTAGAATCTTTTGCTAGTAACAGTTTTTGACTACAGTTTGTTTTAAAGCAAATTTAGTTGTTAAAACTCGACAATTACGTAACAATTTTAGACGTAAAAACGCGCCCGTGAATTTTCGACGTATTAAACAATTATTCTGATAGTGCCAAATGACGAAATCTATAGAAAAATATATGTAGAATCTTTTGCTAGTAACAGTTTTTGACTACAGTTTGTTTTAAAGCAAATTTAGTTGTTAAAACTCGACAATTACGTAACAATTTTAGACGTAAAAACGCGCCCGTGAATTTTCGACGTATTAAACAATTATTCTGATAGTGCCAAATGACGAAATCTATAGAAAAATATATGTAGAATCTTTTGCTAGTAACAGTTTTTGACTACAGTTTGTTTTAAAGCAAATTTAGTTGTTAAAACTCGACAATTACGTAACAATTTTAGACGTAAAAACGCGCCCGTGAATTTTCGACGTATTAAACAATTATTCTGATAGTGCCAAATGACGAAATCTATAGAAAAATATATGTAGAATGTTTTGCTAGTAACAGTTTTTGACTACAGTTTGTTTTAAAGCAAATTTAGTTGTTAAAACTCGACAATTACGTAACAATTTTAGATGTAAAAACGCGCCCGTGAATTTTCGACGTATTAAACAATTATTCTGATAGTGCCAAATGACGAAATCTATAGAAAAATATATGTAGAATCTTTTGCTAGTAACAGTTTTTGACTACAGTTTGTTTTAAAGCAAATTTAGTTGTTAAAACTCGACAATTACGTAACAATTTTAGACGTAAAAACGCGTCCGTGAATTTTCGACGTATTAAACAATTATTCTGATAGTGCCAAATGACGAAATCTATAGAAAAATATATGTAGAATCTTTTGCTAGTAACAGTTTTTGACTACAGTTTGTTTTAAAGCAAATTTAGTTGTTAAAACTCGACAATTACGTAACAATTTTAGACGTAAAAACGCGCCCGTGAATTTTCGACGTATTAAACAATTATTCTGATAGTGCCAAATGACGAAATCTATAGAAAAATATATGTAGAATCTTTTGCTAGTAACAGTTTTTGACTACAGTTTGTTTTAAAGCAAATTTAGTTGTTAAAACTCGACAATTACGTAACAATTTTAGACGTAAAAACGCGCCCGTGAATTTTCGACGTATTAAACAATTATTCTGATAGTGCCAAATGACGAAATCTATAGAAAAATATATGTAGAATCTTTTGCTAGTAACAGTTTTTGACTACAGTTTGTTTTAAAGCAAATTTAGTTGTTAAAACTCGACAATTACGTAACAATTTTAGACGTAAAAACGCGCCCGTGAATTTTCGACGTATTAAACAATTATTCTGATAGTGCCAAATGACGAAATCTATAGAAAAATATATGTAGAATCTTTTGCTAGTAACAGTTTTTGACTACAGTTTGTTTTAAAGCAAATTTAGTTGTTAAAACTCGACAATTACGTAACAATTTTAGATGTAAAAACGCGCCCGTGAATTTTCGACGTATTAAACAATTATTCTGATAGTGCCAAATGACGAAATCTATAGAAAAATATATGTAGAATCTTTTGCTAGTAACAGTTTTTGACTACAGTTTGTTTTAAAGCAAATTTAGTTGTTAAAACTCGACAATTACGTAACAATTTTAGACGTAAAAACGCGCCCGTGAATTTTCAACGTATTAAACAATTATTCTGATAGTGCCAAATGACGAAATCTATAGAAAAATATATGTAGAATCTTTTGCTAGTAACAGTTTTTGACTACAGTTTGTTTTAAAGCAAATTTAGTTGTTAAAACTCGACAATTACGTAACAATTTTAGACGTAAAAACGCGCCCGTGAATTTTCGACGTATTAAACAATTATTCTGATAGTGCCAAATGACGAAATCTATAGAAAAATATATGTAGAATGTTTTGCTAGTAACAGTTTTTGACTACAGTTTGTTTTAAAGCAAATTTAGTTGTTAAAACTCGACAATTACGTAACAATTTTAGACGTAAAAACGCGCCCGTGAATTTTCGACGTATTAAACAATTATTCTGATAGTGCCAAATGACGAAATCTATAGAAAAATATATGTAGAATCTTTTGCTAGTAACAGTTTTTGACTACAGTTTGTTTTAAAGCAAATTTAGTTGTTAAAACTCGACAATTACGTAACAATTTTAGACGTAAAAACGCGCCCGTGAATTTTCGACGTATTAAACAATTATTCTGATAGTGCCAAATGACGAAATCTATAGAAAAATATATGTAGAATCTTTTGCTAGTAACAGTTTTTGACTACAGTTTGTTTTAAAGCAAATTTAGTTGTTAAAACTCGACAATTACGTAACAATTTTAGACGTAAAAACGCGCCCGTGAATTTTCGACGTATTAAACAATTATTCTGATAGTGCCAAATGACGAAATCTATAGAAAAATATATGTAGAATCTTTTGCTAGTAACAGTTTTTGACTACAGTTTGTTTTAAAGCAAATTTAGTTGTTAAAACTCGACAATTACGTAACAATTTTAGACGTAAAAACGCGCCCGTGAATTTTCGACGTATTAAACAATTATTCTGATAGTGCCAAATGACGAAATCTATAGAAAAATATATGTAGAATCTTTTGCTAGTAACAGTTTTTGACTACAGTTTGTTTTAAAGCAAATTTAGTTGTTAAAACTCGACAATTACGTAACAATTTTAGACGTAAAAACGCGCCCGTGAATTTTCGACGTATTAAACAATTATTCTGATAGTGCCAAATGACGAAATCTATAGAAAAATATATGTAGAATCTTTTGCTAGTAACAGTTTTTGACTACAGTTTGTTTTAAAGCAAATTTAGTTGTTAAAACTCGACAATTACGTAACAATTTTAGACGTAAAAACGCGCCCGCGAATTTTCGACGTATTAAACAATTATTCTGATAGTGCCAAATGACGAAATCTATAGAAAAATATGTGTAGAATCTTTTGCTAGTAACAGTTTTTGACTACAGTTTGTTTTAAAGCAAATTTAGTTGTTAAAACTCGACAATTACGTAACAATTTTAGACGTAAAAACGCGCCCGTGAATTTTCGACGTATTAAACAATTATTCTGATAGTGCCAAATGACGAAATCTATAGAAAAATATATGTAGAATCTTTTGCTAGTAACAGTTTTTGACTACAGTTTGTTTTAAAGCAAATTTAGTTGTTAAAACTCGACAATTACGTAACAATTTTAGACGTAAAAACGCGCCCGTGAATTTTCGACGTATTAAACAATTATTCTGATAGTGCCAAATGACGAAATCTATAGAAAAATATATGTAGAATCTTTTGCTAGTAACAGTTTTTGACTACAGTTTGTTTTAAAGCAAATTTAGTTGTTAAAACTCGACAATTACGTAACAATTTTAGACGTAAAAACGCGCCCGTGAATTTTCGACGTATTAAACAATTATTCTGATAGTGCCAAATGACGAAATCTATAGAAAAATATATGTAGAATCTTTTGCTAGTAACAGTTTTTGACTACAGTTTGTTTTAAAGCAAATTTAGTTGTTAAAACTCGACAATTACGTAACAATTTTAGACGTAAAAACGCGCCCGTGAATTTTCGACGTATTAAACAATTATTCTGATAGTGCCAAATGACGAAATCTATAGAAAAATATATGTAGAATCTTTTGCTAGTAACAGTTTTTGACTACAGTTTGTTTTAATGCAAATTTAGTTGTTAAAACTCGACAATTACGTAACAATTTTAGACGTAAAAACGCGCCCGTGAATTTTCGACGTATTAAACAATTATTCTGATAGTGCCAAATGACGAAATCTATAGAAAAATATATGTAGAATCTTTTGCTAGTAACAGTTTTTGACTACAGTTTGTTTTAAAGCAAATTTAGTTGTTAAAACTCGACAATTACGTAACAATTTTAGACGTAAAAACGCGCCCGTGAATTTTCGACGTATTAAACAATTATTCTGATAGTGCCAAATGACGAAATCTATAGAAAAATATATGTAGAATCGTTTGCTAGTAACAGTTTTTGACTACAGTTTGTTTTAAAGCAAATTTAGTTGTTAAAACTCGACAATTACGTAACAATTTTAGATGTAAAAACGCGCCCGTGA
The DNA here is from genome assembly GCA_963921985.1 of Agrilus biguttatus. Taxonomy (NCBI): domain Eukaryota; kingdom Metazoa; phylum Arthropoda; class Insecta; order Coleoptera; family Buprestidae; genus Agrilus; species Agrilus biguttatus. The sequence goes on from OY998126.1 coordinate 19,341,833, forward strand.
ATTTTCGACGTATTAAACAATTATTCTGATAGTGCCAAATGACGAAATCTATAGAAAAATATATGTAGAATCTTTTGCTAGTAACAGTTTTTGACTACAGTTTGTTTTAAAGCAAATTTAGTTGTTAAAACTCGACAATTACGTAACAATTTTAGACGTAAAAACGCGCCCGTGAATTTTCGACGTATTAAACAATTATTCTGATAGTGCCAAATGACGAAATCTATAGAAAAATATATGTAGAATCTTTTGCTAGTAACAGTTTTTGACTACAGTTTGTTTTAAAGCAAATTTAGTTGTTAAAACTCGACAATTACGTAACAATTTTAGACGTAAAAACGCGCCCGTGAATTTTCGACGTATTAAACAATTATTCTGATAGTGCCAAATGACGAAATCTATAGAAAAATATATGTAGAATCGTTTGCTAGTAACAGTTTTTGACTACAGTTTGTTTTAAAGCAAATTTAGTTGTTAAAACTCGACAATTACGTAACAATTTTAGATGTAAAAACGCGCCCGTGAATTTTCGACGTATTAAACAATTATTCTGATAGTGCCAAATGACGAAATCTATAGAAAAATATATGTAGAATCTTTTGCTAGTAACAGTTTTTGACTACAGTTTGTTTTAAAGCAAATTTAGTTGTTAAAACTCGACAATTACGTAACAATTTTAGACGTAAAAACGCGCCCGTGAATTTTCGACGTATTAAACAATTATTCTGATAGTGCCAAATGACGAAATCTATAGAAAAATATATGTAGAATCTTTTGCTAGTAACAGTTTTTGACTACAGTTTGTTTTAAAGCAAATTTAGTTGTTAAAACTCGACAATTACGTAACAATTTTAGACGTAAAAACGCGCCCGTGAATTTTCGACGTATTAAACAATTATTCTGATAGTGCCAAATGACGAAATCTATAGAAAAATATATGTAGAATCTTTTGCTAGTAACAGTTTTTGACTACAGTTTGTTTTAAAGCAAATTTAGTTGTTAAAACTCGACAATTACGTAACAATTTTAGACGTAAAAACGCGCCCGTGAATTTTCGACGTATTAAACAATTATTCTGATAGTGCCAAATGACGAAATCTATAGAAAAATATATGTAGAATCTTTTGCTAGTAACAGTTTTTGACTACAGTTTGTTTTAAAGCAAATTTAGTTGTTAAAACTCGACAATTACGTAACAATTTTAGATGTAAAAACGCGCCCGTGAATTTTCGACGTATTAAACAATTATTCTGATAGTGCCAAATGACGAAATCTATAGAAAAATATATGTAGAATCTTTTGCTAGTAACAGTTTTTGACTACAGTTTGTTTTAAAGCAAATTTAGTTGTTAAAACTCGACAATTACGTAACAATTTTAGACGTAAAAACGCGCCCGTGAATTTTCAACGTATTAAACAATTATTCTGATAGTGCCAAATGACGAAATCTATAGAAAAATATATGTAGAATCTTTTGCTAGTAACAGTTTTTGACTACAGTTTGTTTTAAAGCAAATTTAGTTGTTAAAACTCGACAATTACGTAACAATTTTAGACGTAAAAACGCGCCCGTGAATTTTCGACGTATTAAACAATTATTCTGATAGTGCCAAATGACGAAATCTATAGAAAAATATATGTAGAATCTTTTGCTAGTAACAGTTTTTGACTACAGTTTGTTTTAAAGCAAATTTAGTTGTTAAAACTCGACAATTACGTAACAATTTTAGACGTAAAAACGCGCCCGTGAATTTTCCACGTATTAAACAATTATTCTGATAGTGCCAAATGACGAAATCTATAGAAAAATATATGTAGAATCTTTTGCTAGTAACAGTTTTTGACTACAGTTTGTTTTAAAGCAAATTTAGTTGTTAAAACTCGACAATTACGTAACAATTTTAGACGTAAAAACGCGCCCGTGAATTTTCGACGTATTAAACAATTATTCTGATAGTGCCAAATGACGAAATCTATAGAAAAATATATGTAGAATCTTTTGCTAGTAACAGTTTTTGACTACAGTTTGTTTTAAAGCAAATTTAGTTGTTAAAACTCGACAATTACGTAACAATTTTAGACGTAAAAACGCGCCCGTGAATTTTCGACGTATTAAACAATTATTCTGATAGTGCCAAATGACGAAATCTATAGAAAAATATATGTAGAATCTTTTGCTAGTAACAGTTTTTGACTACAGTTTGTTTTAAAGCAAATTTAGTTGTTAAAACTCGACAATTACGTAACAATTTTAGACGTAAAAACGCGCCCGTGAATTTTCGACGTATTAAACAATTATTCTGATAGTGCCAAATGACGAAATCTATAGAAAAATATATGTAGAATCTTTTGCTAGTAACAGTTTTTGACTACAGTTTGTTTTAAAGCAAATTTAGTTGTTAAAACTCGACAATTACGTAACAATTTTAGACGTAAAAACGCGCCCGTGAATTTTCGACGTATTAAACAATTATTCTGATAGTGCCAAATGACGAAATCTATAGAAAAATATATGTAGAATCTTTTGCTAGTAACAGTTTTTGACTACAGTTTGTTTTAAAGCAAATTTAGTTGTTAAAACTCGACAATTACGTAACAATTTTAGACGTAAAAACGCGCCCGTGAATTTTCGACGTATTAAACAATTATTCTGATAGTGCCAAATGACGAAATCTATAGAAAAATATATGTAGAATCTTTTGCTAGTAACAGTTTTTGACTACAGTTTGTTTTAAAGCAAATTTAGTTGTTAAAACTCGACAATTACGTAACAATTTTAGACGTAAAAACGCGCCCGTGAATTTTCGACGTATTAAACAATTATTCTGATAGTGCCAAATGACGAAATCTATAGAAAAATATATGTAGAATCTTTTGCTAGTAACAGTTTTTGACTACAGTTTGTTTTAAAGCAAATTTAGTTGTTAAAACTCGACAATTACGTAACAATTTTAGACGTAAAAACGCGCCCGTGAATTTTCGACGTATTAAACAATTATTCTGATAGTGCCAAATGACGAAATCTATAGAAAAATATATGTAGAATCTTTTGCTAGTAACAGTTTTTGACTACAGTTTGTTTTAAAGCAAATTTAGTTGTTAAAACTCGACAATTACGTAACAATTTTAGACGTAAAAACGCGCCCGTGAATTTTCGACGTATTAAACAATTATTCTGATAGTGCCAAATGACGAAATCTATAGAAAAATATATGTAGAATCTTTTGCTAGTAACAGTTTTTGACTACAGTTTGTTTTAAAGCAAATTTAGTTGTTAAAACTCGACAATTACGTAACAATTTTAGACGTAAAAACGCGCCCGTGAATTTTCGACGTATTAAACAATTATTCTGATAGTGCCAAATGACGAAATCTATAGAAAAATATATGTAGAATCTTTTGCTAGTAACAGTTTTTGACTACAGTTTGTTTTAAAGCAAATTTAGTTGTTAAAACTCGACAATTACGTAACAATTTTAGACGTAAAAACGCGCCCGTGAATTTTCGACGTATTAAACAATTATTCTGATAGTGCCAAATGACGAAATCTATAGAAAAATATATGTAGAATCTTTTGCTAGTAACAGTTTTTGACTACAGTTTGTTTTAAAGCAAATTTAGTTGTTAAAACTCGACAATTACGTAACAATTTTAGACGTAAAAACGCGCCCGTGAATTTTCGACGTATTAAACAATTATTCTGATAGTGCCAAATGACGAAATCTATAGAAAAATATATGTAGAATCTTTTGCTAGTAACAGTTTTTGACTACAGTTTGTTTTAAAGCAAATTTAGTTGTTAAAACTCGACAATTACGTAACAATTTTAGACGTAAAAACGCGCCCGTGAATTTTCGACGTATTAAACAATTATTCTGATAGTGCCAAATGACGAAATCTATAGAAAAATATATGTAGAATCTTTTGCTAGTAACAGTTTTTGACTACAGTTTGTTTTAAAGCAAATTTAGTTGTTAAAACTCGACAATTACGTAACAATTTTAGACGTAAAAACGCGCCCGTGAATTTTCGACGTATTAAACAATTATTCTGATAGTGCCAAATGACGAAATCTATAGAAAAATATATGTAGAATCTTTTGCTAGTAACAGTTTTTGACTACAGTTTGTTTTAAAGCAAATTTAGTTGTTAAAACTCGACAATTACGTAACAATTTTAGACGTAAAAACGCGCCCGTGAATTTTCGACGTATTAAACAATTATTCTGATAGTGCCAAATGACGAAATCTATAGAAAAATATATGTAGAATCTTTTGCTAGTAACAGTTTTTGACTACAGTTTGTTTTAAAGCAAATTTAGTTGTTAAAACTCGACAATTACGTAACAATTTTAGACGTAAAAACGCGCCCGTGAATTTTCGACGTATTAAACAATTATTCTGATAGTGCCAAATGACGAAATCTATAGAAAAATATATGTAGAATCTTTTGCTAGTAACAGTTTTTGACTACAGTTTGTTTTAAAGCAAATTTAGTTGTTAAAACTCGACAATTACGTAACAATTTTAGACGTAAAAACGCGCCCGTGAATTTTCGACGTATTAAACAATTATTCTGATAGTGCCAAATGACGAAATCTATAGAAAAATATATGTAGAATCTTTTGCTAGTAACAGTTTTTGACTACAGTTTGTTTTAAAGCAAATTTAGTTGTTAAAACTCGACAATTACGTAACAATTTTAGACGTAAAAACGCGCCCGTGAATTTTCGACGTATTAAACAATTATTCTGATAGTGCCAAATGACGAAATCTATAGAAAAATATATGTAGAATCTTTTGCTAGTAACAGTTTTTGACTACAGTTTGTTTTAAAGCAAATTTAGTTGTTAAAACTCGACAATTACGTAACAATTTTAGACGTAAAAACGCGCCCGTGAATTTTCGACGTATTAAACAATTATTCTGATAGTGCCAAATGACGAAATCTATAGAAAAATATATGTAGAATCTTTTGCTAGTAACAGTTTTTGACTACAGTTTGTTTTAAAGCAAATTTAGTTGTTAAAACTCGACAATTACGTAACAATTTTAGACGTAAAAACGCGCCCGTGAATTTTCGACGTATTAAACAATTATTCTGATAGTGCCAAATGACGAAATCTATAGAAAAATATATGTAGAATCTTTTGCTAGTAACAGTTTTTGACTACAGTTTGTTTTAAAGCAAATTTAGTTGTTAAAACTCGACAATTACGTAACAATTTTAGACGTAAAAACGCGCCCGTGAATTTTCGACGTATTAAACAATTATTCTGATAGTGCCAAATGACGAAATCTATAGAAAAATATATGTAGAATCTTTTGCTAGTAACAGTTTTTGACTACAGTTTGTTTTAAAGCAAATTTAGTTGTTAAAACTCGACAATTACGTAACAATTTTAGACGTAAAAACGCGCCCGTGAATTTTCGACGTATTAAACAATTATTCTGATAGTGCCAAATGACGAAATCTATAGAAAAATATATGTAGAATCTTTTGCTAGTAACAGTTTTTGACTACAGTTTGTTTTAAAGCAAATTTAGTTGTTAAAACTCGACAATTACGTAACAATTTTAGACGTAAAAACGCGCCCGTGAATTTTCGACGTATTAAACAATTATTCTGATAGTGCCAAATGACGAAATCTATAGAAAAATATATGTAGAATCTTTTGCTAGTAACAGTTTTTGACTACAGTTTGTTTTAAAGCAAATTTAGTTGTTAAAACTCGACAATTACGTAACAATTTTAGACGTAAAAACGCGCCCGTGAATTTTCGACGTATTAAACAATTATTCTGATAGTGCCAAATGACGAAATCTATAGAAAAATATATGTAGAATCTTTTGCTAGTAACAGTTTTTGACTACAGTTTGTTTTAAAGCAAATTTAGTTGTTAAAACTCGACAATTACGTAACAATTTTAGACGTAAAAACGCGCCCGTGAATTTTCGACGTATTAAACAATTATTCTGATAGTGCCAAATGACGAAATCTATAGAAAAATATATGTAGAATCTTTTGCTAGTAACAGTTTTTGACTACAGTTTGTTTTAAAGCAAATTTAGTTGTTAAAACTCGACAATTACGTAACAATTTTAGACGTAAAAACGCGCCCGTGAATTTTCGACGTATTAAACAATTATTCTGATAGTGCCAAATGACGAAATCTATAGAAAAATATATGTAGAATCTTTTGCTAGTAACAGTTTTTGACTACAGTTTGTTTTAAAGCAAATTTAGTTGTTAAAACTCGACAATTACGTAACAATTTTAGACGTAAAAACGCGCCCGTGAATTTTCGACGTATTAAACAATTATTCTGATAGTGCCAAATGACGAAATCTATAGAAAAATATATGTAGAATCTTTTGCTAGTAACAGTTTTTGACTACAGTTTGTTTTAAAGCAAATTTAGTTGTTAAAACTCGACAATTACGTAACAATTTTAGACGTAAAAACGCGCCCGTGAATTTTCGACGTATTAAACAATTATTCTGATAGTGCCAAATGACGAAATCTATAGAAAAATATATGTAGAATCTTTTGCTAGTAACAGTTTTTGACTACAGTTTGTTTTAAAGCAAATTTAGTTGTTAAAACTCGACAATTACGTAACAATTTTAGACGTAAAAACGCGCCCGTGAATTTTCGACGTATTAAACAATTATTCTGATAGTGCCAAATGACGAAATCTATAGAAAAATATATGTAGAATCTTTTGCTAGTAACAGTTTTTGACTACAGTTTGTTTTAAAGCAAATTTAGTTGTTAAAACTCGACAATTACGTAACAATTTTAGACGTAAAAACGCGCCCGTGAATTTTCGACGTATTAAACAATTATTCTGATAGTGCCAAATGACGAAATCTATAGAAAAATATATGTAGAATCTTTTGCTAGTAACAGTTTTTGACTACAGTTTGTTTTAAAGCAAATTTAGTTGTTAAAACTCGACAATTACGTAACAATTTTAGACGTAAAAACGCGCCCGTGAATTTTCGACGTATTAAACAATTATTCTGATAGTGCCAAATGACGAAATCTATAGAAAAATATATGTAGAATCTTTTGCTAGTAACAGTTTTTGACTACAGTTTGTTTTAAAGCAAATTTAGTTGTTAAAACTCGACAATTACGTAACAATTTTAGACGTAAAAACGCGCCCGTGAATTTTCGACGTATTAAACAATTATTCTGATAGTGCCAAATGACGAAATCTATAGAAAAATATATGTAGAATCTTTTGCTAGTAACAGTTTTTGACTACAGTTTGTTTTAAAGCAAATTTAGTTGTTAAAACTCGACAATTACGTAACAATTTTAGACGTAAAAACGCGCCCGTGAATTTTCGACGTATTAAACAATTATTCTGATAGTGCCAAATGACGAAATCTATAGAAAAATATATGTAGAATCTTTTGCTAGTAACAGTTTTTGACTACAGTTTGTTTTAAAGCAAATTTAGTTGTTAAAACTCGACAATTACGTAACAATTTTAGACGTAAAAACGCGCCCGTGAATTTTCGACGTATTAAACAATTATTCTGATAGTGCCAAATGACGAAATCTATAGAAAAATATATGTAGAATCTTTTGCTAGTAACAGTTTTTGACTACAGTTTGTTTTAAAGCAAATTTAGTTGTTAAAACTCGACAATTACGTAACAATTTTAGACGTAAAAACGCGCCCGTGAATTTTCGACGTATTAAACAATTATTCTGATAGTGCCAAATGACGAAATCTATAGAAAAATATATGTAGAATCTTTTGCTAGTAACAGTTTTTGACTACAGTTTGTTTTAAAGCAAATTTAGTTGTTAAAACTCGACAATTACGTAACAATTTTAGACGTAAAAACGCGCCCGTGAATTTTCGACGTATTAAACAATTATTCTGATAGTGCCAAATGACGAAATCTATAGAAAAATATATGTAGAATCTTTTGCTAGTAACAGTTTTTGACTACAGTTTGTTTTAAAGCAAATTTAGTTGTTAAAACTCGACAATTACGTAACAATTTTAGACGTAAAAACGCGCCCGTGAATTTTCGACGTATTAAACAATTATTCTGATAGTGCCAAATGACGAAATCTATAGAAAAATATATGTAGAATCTTTTGCTAGTAACAGTTTTTGACTACAGTTTGTTTTAAAGCAAATTTAGTTGTTAAAACTCGACAATTACGTAACAATTTTAGACGTAAAAACGCGCCCGTGAATTTTCGACGTATTAAACAATTATTCTGATAGTGCCAAATGACGAAATCTATAGAAAAATATATGTAGAATCTTTTGCTAGTAACAGTTTTTGACTACAGTTTGTTTTAAAGCAAATTTAGTTGTTAAAACTCGACAATTACGTAACAATTTTAGACGTAAAAACGCGCCCGTGAATTTTCGACGTATTAAACAATTATTCTGATAGTGCCAAATGACGAAATCTATAGAAAAATATATGTAGAATCTTTTGCTAGTAACAGTTTTTGACTACAGTTTGTTTTAAAGCAAATTTAGTTGTTAAAACTCGACAATTACGTAACAATTTTAGACGTAAAAACGCGCCCGTGAATTTTCGACGTATTAAACAATTATTCTGATAGTGCCAAATGACGAAATCTATAGAAAAATATATGTAGAATCTTTTGCTAGTAACAGTTTTTGACTACAGTTTGTTTTAAAGCAAATTTAGTTGTTAAAACTCGACAATTACGTAACAATTTTAGACGTAAAAACGCGCCCGTGAATTTTCGACGTATTAAACAATTATTCTGATAGTGCCAAATGACGAAATCTATAGAAAAATATATGTAGAATCTTTTGCTAGTAACAGTTTTTGACTACAGTTTGTTTTAAAGCAAATTTAGTTGTTAAAACTCGACAATTACGTAACAATTTTAGACGTAAAAACGCGCCCGTGAATTTTCGACGTATTAAACAATTATTCTGATAGTGCCAAATGACGAAATCTATAGAAAAATATATGTAGAATCTTTTGCTAGTAACAGTTTTTGACTACAGTTTGTTTTAAAGCAAATTTAGTTGTTAAAACTCGACAATTACGTAACAATTTTAGACGTAAAAACGCGCCCGTGAATTTTCGACGTATTAAACAATTATTCTGATAGTGCCAAATGACGAAATCTATAGAAAAATATATGTAGAATCTTTTGCTAGTAACAGTTTTTGACTACAGTTTGTTTTAAAGCAAATTTAGTTGTTAAAACTCGACAATTACGTAACAATTTTAGACGTAAAAACGCGCCCGTGAATTTTCGACGTATTAAACAATTATTCTGATAGTGCCAAATGACGAAATCTATAGAAAAATATATGTAGAATCTTTTGCTAGTAACAGTTTTTGACTACAGTTTGTTTTAAAGCAAATTTAGTTGTTAAAACTCGACAATTACGTAACAATTTTAGACGTAAAAACGCGCCCGTGAATTTTCGACGTATTAAACAATTATTCTGATAGTGCCAAATGACGAAATCTATAGAAAAATATATGTAGAATCTTTTGCTAGTAACAGTTTTTGACTACAGTTTGTTTTAAAGCAAATTTAGTTGTTAAAACTCGACAATTACGTAACAATTTTAGACGTAAAAACGCGCCCGTGAATTTTCGACGTATTAAACAATTATTCTGATAGTGCCAAATGACGAAATCTATAGAAAAATATATGTAGAATCTTTTGCTAGTAACAGTTTTTGACTACAGTTTGTTTTAAAGCAAATTTAGTTGTTAAAACTCGACAATTACGTAACAATTTTAGACGTAAAAACGCGCCCGTGAATTTTCGACGTATTAAACAATTATTCTGATAGTGCCAAATGACGAAATCTATAGAAAAATATATGTAGAATCTTTTGCTAGTAACAGTTTTTGACTACAGTTTGTTTTAAAGCAAATTTAGTTGTTAAAACTCGACAATTACGTAACAATTTTAGACGTAAAAACGCGCCCGTGAATTTTCGACGTATTAAACAATTATTCTGATAGTGCCAAATGACGAAATCTATAGAAAAATATATGTAGAATCTTTTGCTAGTAACAGTTTTTGACTACAGTTTGTTTTAAAGCAAATTTAGTTGTTAAAACTCGACAATTACGTAACAATTTTAGACGTAAAAACGCGCCCGTGAATTTTCGACGTATTAAACAATTATTCTGATAGTGCCAAATGACGAAATCTATAGAAAAATATATGTAGAATCTTTTGCTAGTAACAGTTTTTGACTACAGTTTGTTTTAAAGCAAATTTAGTTGTTAAAACTCGACAATTACGTAACAATTTTAGACGTAAAAACGCGCCCGTGAATTTTCGACGTATTAAACAATTATTCTGATAGTGCCAAATGACGAAATCTATAGAAAAATATATGTAGAATCTTTTGCTAGTAACAGTTTTTGACTACAGTTTGTTTTAAAGCAAATTTAGTTGTTAAAACTCGACAATTACGTAACAATTTTAGACGTAAAAACGCGCCCGTGAATTTTCGACGTATTAAACAATTATTCTGATAGTGCCAAATGACGAAATCTATAGAAAAATATATGTAGAATCTTTTGCTAGTAACAGTTTTTGACTACAGTTTGTTTTAAAGCAAATTTAGTTGTTAAAACTCGACAATTACGTAACAATTTTAGACGTAAAAACGCGCCCGTGAATTTTCGACGTATTAAACAATTATTCTGATAGTGCCAAATGACGAAATCTATAGAAAAATATATGTAGAATCTTTTGCTAGTAACAGTTTTTGACTACAGTTTGTTTTAAAGCAAATTTAGTTGTTAAAACTCGACAATTACGTAACAATTTTAGACGTAAAAACGCGCCCGTGAATTTTCGACGTATTAAACAATTATTCTGATAGTGCCAAATGACGAAATCTATAGAAAAATATATGTAGAATCTTTTGCTAGTAACAGTTTTTGACTACAGTTTGTTTTAAAGCAAATTTAGTTGTTAAAACTCGACAATTACGTAACAATTTTAGACGTAAAAACGCGCCCGTGAATTTTCGACGTATTAAACAATTATTCTGATAGTGCCAAATGACGAAATCTATAGAAAAATATATGTAGAATCTTTTGCTAGTAACAGTTTTTGACTACAGTTTGTTTTAAAGCAAATTTAGTTGTTAAAACTCGACAATTACGTAACAATTTTAGACGTAAAAACGCGCCCGTGAATTTTCGACGTATTAAACAATTATTCTGATAGTGCCAAATGACGAAATCTATAGAAAAATATATGTAGAATCTTTTGCTAGTAACAGTTTTTGACTACAGTTTGTTTTAAAGCAAATTTAGTTGTTAAAACTCGACAATTACGTAACAATTTTAGACGTAAAAACGCGCCCGTGAATTTTCGACGTATTAAACAATTATTCTGATAGTGCCAAATGACGAAATCTATAGAAAAATATATGTAGAATCTTTTGCTAGTAACAGTTTTTGACTACAGTTTGTTTTAAAGCAAATTTAGTTGTTAAAACTCGACAATTACGTAACAATTTTAGACGTAAAAACGCGCCCGTGAATTTTCGACGTATTAAACAATTATTCTGATAGTGCCAGATGACGAAATCTATAGAAAAATATATGTAGAATCTTTTGCTAGTAACAGTTTTTGACTACAGTTTGTTTTAAAGCAAATTTAGTTGTTAAAACTCGACAATTACGTAACAATTTTAGACGTAAAAACGCGCCCGTGAATTTTCGACGTATTAAACAATTATTCTGATAGTGCCAAATGACGAAATCTATAGAAAAATATATGTAGAATCTTTTGCTAGTAACAGTTTTTGACTACAGTTTGTTTTAAAGCAAATTTAGTTGTTAAAACTCGACAATTACGTAACAATTTTAGACGTAAAAACGCGCCCGTGAATTTTCGACGTATTAAACAATTATTCTGATAGTGCCAAATGACGAAATCTATAGAAAAATATATGTAGAATCTTTTGCTAGTAACAGTTTTTGACTACAGTTTGTTTTAAAGCAAATTTAGTTGTTAAAACTCGACAATTACGTAACAATTTTAGACGTAAAAACGCGCCCGTGAATTTTCGACGTATTAAACAATTATTCTGATAGTGCCAAATGACGAAATCTATAGAAAAATATATGTAGAATCTTTTGCTAGTAACAGTTTTTGACTACAGTTTGTTTTAAAGCAAATTTAGTTGTTAAAACTCGACAATTACGTAACAATTTTAGACGTAAAAACGCGCCCGTGAATTTTCGACGTATTAAACAATTATTCTGATAGTGCCAAATGACGAAATCTATAGAAAAATATATGTAGAATCTTTTGCTAGTAACAGTTTTTGACTACAGTTTGTTTTAAAGCAAATTTAGTTGTTAAAACTCGACAATTACGTAACAATTTTAGACGTAAAAACGCGCCCGTGAATTTTCGACGTATTAAACAATTATTCTGATAGTGCCAAATGACGAAATCTATAGAAAAATATATGTAGAATCTTTTGCTAGTAACAGTTTTTGACTACAGTTTGTTTTAAAGCAAATTTAGTTGTTAAAACTCGACAATTACGTAACAATTTTAGACGTAAAAACGCGCCCGTGAATTTTCGACGTATTAAACAATTATTCTGATAGTGCCAAATGACGAAATCTATAGAAAAATATATGTAGAATCTTTTGCTAGTAACAGTTTTTGACTACAGTTTGTTTTAAAGCAAATTTAGTTGTTAAAACTCGACAATTACGTAACAATTTTAGACGTAAAAACGCGCCCGTGAATTTTCGACGTATTAAACAATTATTCTGATAGTGCCAAATGACGAAATCTATAGAAAAATATATGTAGAATCTTTTGCTAGTAACAGTTTTTGACTACAGTTTGTTTTAAAGCAAATTTAGTTGTTAAAACTCGACAATTACGTAACAATTTTAGACGTAAAAACGCGCCCGTGAATTTTCGACGTATTAAACAATTATTCTGATAGTGCCAAATGACGAAATCTATAGAAAAATATATGTAGAATCTTTTGCTAGTAACAGTTTTTGACTACAGTTTGTTTTAAAGCAAATTTAGTTGTTAAAACTCGACAATTACGTAACAATTTTAGACGTAAAAACGCGCCCGTGAATTTTCGACGTATTAAACAATTATTCTGATAGTGCCAAATGACGAAATCTATAGAAAAATATATGTAGAATCTTTTGCTAGTAACAGTTTTTGACTACAGTTTGTTTTAAAGCAAATTTAGTTGTTAAAACTCGACAATTACGTAACAATTTTAGACGTAAAAACGCGCCCGTGAATTTTCGACGTATTAAACAATTATTCTGATAGTGCCAAATGACGAAATCTATAGAAAAATATATGTAGAATCTTTTGCTAGTAACAGTTTTTGACTACAGTTTGTTTTAAAGCAAATTTAGTTGTTAAAACTCGACAATTACGTAACAATTTTAGACGTAAAAACGCGCCCGTGAATTTTCGACGTATTAAACAATTATTCTGATAGTGCCAAATGACGAAATCTATAGAAAAATATATGTAGAATCTTTTGCTAGTAACAGTTTTTGACTACAGTTTGTTTTAAAGCAAATTTAGTTGTTAAAACTCGACAATTACGTAACAATTTTAGACGTAAAAACGCGCCCGTGAATTTTCGACGTATTAAACAATTATTCTGATAGTGCCAAATGACGAAATCTATAGAAAAATATATGTAGAATCTTTTGCTAGTAACAGTTTTTGACTACAGTTTGTTTTAAAGCAAATTTAGTTGTTAAAACTCGACAATTACGTAACAATTTTAGACGTAAAAACGCGCCCGTGAATTTTCGACGTATTAAACAATTATTCTGATAGTGCCAAATGACGAAATCTATAGAAAAATATATGTAGAATCTTTTGCTAGTAACAGTTTTTGACTACAGTTTGTTTTAAAGCAAATTTAGTTGTTAAAACTCGACAATTACGTAACAATTTTAGACGTAAAAACGCGCCCGTGAATTTTCGACGTATTAAACAATTATTCTGATAGTGCCAAATGACGAAATCTATAGAAAAATATATGTAGAATCTTTTGCTAGTAACAGTTTTTGACTACAGTTTGTTTTAAAGCAAATTTAGTTGTTAAAACTCGACAATTACGTAACAATTTTAGACGTAAAAACGCGCCCGTGAATTTTCGACGTATTAAACAATTATTCTGATAGTGCCAAATGACGAAATCTATAGAAAAATATATGTAGAATCTTTTGCTAGTAACAGTTTTTGACTACAGTTTGTTTTAAAGCAAATTTAGTTGTTAAAACTCGACAATTACGTAACAATTTTAGACGTAAAAACGCGCCCGTGAATTTTCGACGTATTAAACAATTATTCTGATAGTGCCAAATGACGAAATCTATAGAAAAATATATGTAGAATCTTTTGCTAGTAACAGTTTTTGACTACAGTTTGTTTTAAAGCAAATTTAGTTGTTAAAACTCGACAATTACGTAACAATTTTAGACGTAAAAACGCGCCCGTGAATTTTCGACGTATTAAACAATTATTCTGATAGTGCCAAATGACGAAATCTATAGAAAAATATATGTAGAATCTTTTGCTAGTAACAGTTTTTGACTACAGTTTGTTTTAAAGCAAATTTAGTTGTTAAAACTCGACAATTACGTAACAATTTTAGACGTAAAAACGCGCCCGTGAATTTTCGACGTATTAAACAATTATTCTGATAGTGCCAAATGACGAAATCTATAGAAAAATATATGTAGAATCTTTTGCTAGTAACAGTTTTTGACTACAGTTTGTTTTAAAGCAAATTTAGTTGTTAAAACTCGACAATTACGTAACAATTTTAGACGTAAAAACGCGCCCGTGAATTTTCGACGTATTAAACAATTATTCTGATAGTGCCAAATGACGAAATCTATAGAAAAATATATGTAGAATCTTTTGCTAGTAACAGTTTTTGACTACAGTTTGTTTTAAAGCAAATTTAGTTGTTAAAACTCGACAATTACGTAACAATTTTAGACGTAAAAACGCGCCCGTGAATTTTCGACGTATTAAACAATTATTCTGATAGTGCCAAATGACGAAATCTATAGAAAAATATATGTAGAATCTTTTGCTAGTAACAGTTTTTGACTACAGTTTGTTTTAAAGCAAATTTAGTTGTTAAAACTCGACAATTACGTAACAATTTTAGACGTAAAAACGCGCCCGTGAATTTTCGACGTATTAAACAATTATTCTGATAGTGCCAAATGACGAAATCTATAGAAAAATATATGTAGAATCTTTTGCTAGTAACAGTTTTTGACTACAGTTTGTTTTAAAGCAAATTTAGTTGTTAAAACTCGACAATTACGTAACAATTTTAGACGTAAAAACGCGCCCGTGAATTTTCGACGTATTAAACAATTATTCTGATAGTGCCAAATGACGAAATCTATAGAAAAATATATGTAGAATCTTTTGCTAGTAACAGTTTTTGACTACAGTTTGTTTTAAAGCAAATTTAGTTGTTAAAACTCGACAATTACGTAACAATTTTAGACGTAAAAACGCGCCCGTGAATTTTCGACGTATTAAACAATTATTCTGATAGTGCCAAATGACGAAATCTATAGAAAAATATATGTAGAATCTTTTGCTAGTAACAGTTTTTGACTACAGTTTGTTTTAAAGCAAATTTAGTTGTTAAAACTCGACAATTACGTAACAATTTTAGACGTAAAAACGCGCCCGTGAATTTTCGACGTATTAAACAATTATTCTGATAGTGCCAAATGACGAAATCTATAGAAAAATATATGTAGAATCTTTTGCTAGTAACAGTTTTTGACTACAGTTTGTTTTAAAGCAAATTTAGTTGTTAAAACTCGACAATTACGTAACAATTTTAGACGTAAAAACGCGCCCGTGAATTTTCGACGTATTAAACAATTATTCTGATAGTGCCAAATGACGAAATCTATAGAAAAATATATGTAGAATCTTTTGCTAGTAACAGTTTTTGACTACAGTTTGTTTTAAAGCAAATTTAGTTGTTAAAACTCGACAATTACGTAACAATTTTAGACGTAAAAACGCGCCCGTGAATTTTCGACGTATTAAACAATTATTCTGATAGTGCCAAATGACGAAATCTATAGAAAAATATATGTAGAATCTTTTGCTAGTAACAGTTTTTGACTACAGTTTGTTTTAAAGCAAATTTAGTTGTTAAAACTCGACAATTACGTAACAATTTTAGACGTAAAAACGCGCCCGTGAATTTTCGACGTATTAAACAATTATTCTGATAGTGCCAAATGACGAAATCTATAGAAAAATATATGTAGAATCTTTTGCTAGTAACAGTTTTTGACTACAGTTTGTTTTAAAGCAAATTTAGTTGTTAAAACTCGACAATTACGTAACAATTTTAGACGTAAAAACGCGCCCGTGAATTTTCGACGTATTAAACAATTATTCTGATAGTGCCAAATGACGAAATCTATAGAAAAATATATGTAGAATCTTTTGCTAGTAACAGTTTTTGACTACAGTTTGTTTTAAAGCAAATTTAGTTGTTAAAACTCGACAATTACGTAACAATTTTAGACGTAAAAACGCGCCCGTGAATTTTCGACGTATTAAACAATTATTCTGATAGTGCCAGATGACGAAATCTATAGAAAAATATATGTAGAATCTTTTGCTAGTAACAGTTTTTGACTACAGTTTGTTTTAAAGCAAATTTAGTTGTTAAAACTCGACAATTACGTAACAATTTTAGACGTAAAAACGCGCCCGTGAATTTTCGACGTATTAAACAATTATTCTGATAGTGCCAAATGACGAAATCTATAGAAAAATATATGTAGAATCTTTTGCTAGTAACAGTTTTTGACTACAGTTTGTTTTAAAGCAAATTTAGTTGTTAAAACTCGACAATTACGTAACAATTTTAGACGTAAAAACGCGCCCGTGAATTTTCGACGTATTAAACAATTATTCTGATAGTGCCAGATGACGAAATCTATAGAAAAATATATGTAGAATCTTTTGCTAGTAACAGTTTTTGACTACAGTTTGTTTTAAAGCAAATTTAGTTGTTAAAACTCGACAATTACGTAACAATTTTAGACGTAAAAACGCGCCCGTGAATTTTCGACGTATTAAACAATTATTCTGATAGTGCCAAATGACGAAATCTATAGAAAAATATATGTAGAATCTTTTGCTAGTAACAGTTTTTGACTACAGTTTGTTTTAAAGCAAATTTAGTTGTTAAAACTCGACAATTACGTAACAATTTTAGACGTAAAAACGCGCCCGTGAATTTTCGACGTATTAAACAATTATTCTGATAGTGCCAAATGACGAAATCTATAGAAAAATATATGTAGAATCTTTTGCTAGTAACAGTTTTTGACTACAGTTTGTTTTAAAGCAAATTTAGTTGTTAAAACTCGACAATTACGTAACAATTTTAGACGTAAAAACGCGCCCGTGAATTTTCGACGTATTAAACAATTATTCTGATAGTGCCAAATGACGAAATCTATAGAAAAATATATGTAGAATCTTTTGCTAGTAACAGTTTTTGACTACAGTTTGTTTTAAAGCAAATTTAGTTGTTAAAACTCGACAATTACGTAACAATTTTAGACGTAAAAACGCGCCCGTGAATTTTCGACGTATTAAACAATTATTCTGATAGTGCCAAATGACGAAATCTATAGAAAAATATATGTAGAATCTTTTGCTAGTAACAGTTTTTGACTACAGTTTGTTTTAAAGCAAATTTAGTTGTTAAAACTCGACAATTACGTAACAATTTTAGACGTAAAAACGCGCCCGTGAATTTTCGACGTATTAAACAATTATTCTGATAGTGCCAAATGACGAAATCTATAGAAAAATATATGTAGAATCTTTTGCTAGTAACAGTTTTTGACTACAGTTTGTTTTAAAGCAAATTTAGTTGTTAAAACTCGACAATTACGTAACAATTTTAGACGTAAAAACGCGCCCGTGAATTTTCGACGTATTAAACAATTATTCTGATAGTGCCAAATGACGAAATCTATAGAAAAATATATGTAGAATCTTTTGCTAGTAACAGTTTTTGACTACAGTTTGTTTTAAAGCAAATTTAGTTGTTAAAACTCGACAATTACGTAACAATTTTAGACGTAAAAACGCGCCCGTGAATTTTCGACGTATTAAACAATTATTCTGATAGTGCCAAATGACGAAATCTATAGAAAAATATATGTAGAATCTTTTGCTAGTAACAGTTTTTGACTACAGTTTGTTTTAAAGCAAATTTAGTTGTTAAAACTCGACAATTACGTAACAATTTTAGACGTAAAAACGCGCCCGTGAATTTTCGACGTATTAAACAATTATTCTGATAGTGCCAAATGACGAAATCTATAGAAAAATATATGTAGAATCTTTTGCTAGTAACAGTTTTTGACTACAGTTTGTTTTAAAGCAAATTTAGTTGTTAAAACTCGACAATTACGTAACAATTTTAGACGTAAAAACGCGCCCGTGAATTTTCGACGTATTAAACAATTATTCTGATAGTGCCAAATGACGAAATCTATAGAAAAATATATGTAGAATCTTTTGCTAGTAACAGTTTTTGACTACAGTTTGTTTTAAAGCAAATTTAGTTGTTAAAACTCGACAATTACGTAACAATTTTAGACGTAAAAACGCGCCCGTGAATTTTCGACGTATTAAACAATTATTCTGATAGTGCCAAATGACGAAATCTATAGAAAAATATATGTAGAATCTTTTGCTAGTAACAGTTTTTGACTACAGTTTGTTTTAAAGCAAATTTAGTTGTTAAAACTCGACAATTACGTAACAATTTTAGACGTAAAAACGCGCCCGTGAATTTTCGACGTATTAAACAATTATTCTGATAGTGCCAAATGACGAAATCTATAGAAAAATATATGTAGAATCTTTTGCTAGTAACAGTTTTTGACTACAGTTTGTTTTAAAGCAAATTTAGTTGTTAAAACTCGACAATTACGTAACAATTTTAGACGTAAAAACGCGCCCGTGAATTTTCGACGTATTAAACAATTATTCTGATAGTGCCAAATGACGAAATCTATAGAAAAATATATGTAGAATCTTTTGCTAGTAACAGTTTTTGACTACAGTTTGTTTTAAAGCAAATTTAGTTGTTAAAACTCGACAATTACGTAACAATTTTAGACGTAAAAACGCGCCCGTGAATTTTCGACGTATTAAACAATTATTCTGATAGTGCCAAATGACGAAATCTATAGAAAAATATATGTAGAATCTTTTGCTAGTAACAGTTTTTGACTACAGTTTGTTTTAAAGCAAATTTAGTTGTTAAAACTCGACAATTACGTAACAATTTTAGACGTAAAAACGCGCCCGTGAATTTTCGACGTATTAAACAATTATTCTGATAGTGCCAAATGACGAAATCTATAGAAAAATATATGTAGAATCTTTTGCTAGTAACAGTTTTTGACTACAGTTTGTTTTAAAGCAAATTTAGTTGTTAAAACTCGACAATTACGTAACAATTTTAGACGTAAAAACGCGCCCGTGAATTTTCGACGTATTAAACAATTATTCTGATAGTGCCAAATGACGAAATCTATAGAAAAATATATGTAGAATCTTTTGCTAGTAACAGTTTTTGACTACAGTTTGTTTTAAAGCAAATTTAGTTGTTAAAACTCGACAATTACGTAACAATTTTAGACGTAAAAACGCGCCCGTGAATTTTCGACGTATTAAACAATTATTCTGATAGTGCCAAATGACGAAATCTATAGAAAAATATATGTAGAATCTTTTGCTAGTAACAGTTTTTGACTACAGTTTGTTTTAAAGCAAATTTAGTTGTTAAAACTCGACAATTACGTAACAATTTTAGACGTAAAAACGCGCCCGTGAATTTTCGACGTATTAAACAATTATTCTGATAGTGCCAAATGACGAAATCTATAGAAAAATATATGTAGAATCTTTTGCTAGTAACAGTTTTTGACTACAGTTTGTTTTAAAGCAAATTTAGTTGTTAAAACTCGACAATTACGTAACAATTTTAGACGTAAAAACGCGCCCGTGAATTTTCGACGTATTAAACAATTATTCTGATAGTGCCAAATGACGAAATCTATAGAAAAATATATGTAGAATCTTTTGCTAGTAACAGTTTTTGACTACAGTTTGTTTTAAAGCAAATTTAGTTGTTAAAACTCGACAATTACGTAACAATTTTAGACGTAAAAACGCGCCCGTGAATTTTCGACGTATTAAACAATTATTCTGATAGTGCCAAATGACGAAATCTATAGAAAAATATATGTAGAATCTTTTGCTAGTAACAGTTTTTGACTACAGTTTGTTTTAAAGCAAATTTAGTTGTTAAAACTCGACAATTACGTAACAATTTTAGACGTAAAAACGCGCCCGTGAATTTTCGACGTATTAAACAATTATTCTGATAGTGCCAAATGACGAAATCTATAGAAAAATATATGTAGAATCTTTTGCTAGTAACAGTTTTTGACTACAGTTTGTTTTAAAGCAAATTTAGTTGTTAAAACTCGACAATTACGTAACAATTTTAGACGTAAAAACGCGCCCGTGAATTTTCGACGTATTAAACAATTATTCTGATAGTGCCAAATGACGAAATCTATAGAAAAATATATGTAGAATCTTTTGCTAGTAACAGTTTTTGACTACAGTTTGTTTTAAAGCAAATTTAGTTGTTAAAACTCGACAATTACGTAACAATTTTAGACGTAAAAACGCGCCCGTGAATTTTCGACGTATTAAACAATTATTCTGATAGTGCCAAATGACGAAATCTATAGAAAAATATATGTAGAATCTTTTGCTAGTAACAGTTTTTGACTACAGTTTGTTTTAAAGCAAATTTAGTTGTTAAAACTCGACAATTACGTAACAATTTTAGACGTAAAAACGCGCCCGTGAATTTTCGACGTATTAAACAATTATTCTGATAGTGCCAAATGACGAAATCTATAGAAAAATATATGTAGAATCTTTTGCTAGTAACAGTTTTTGACTACAGTTTGTTTTAAAGCAAATTTAGTTGTTAAAACTCGACAATTACGTAACAATTTTAGACGTAAAAACGCGCCCGTGAATTTTCGACGTATTAAACAATTATTCTGATAGTGCCAAATGACGAAATCTATAGAAAAATATATGTAGAATCTTTTGCTAGTAACAGTTTTTGACTACAGTTTGTTTTAAAGCAAATTTAGTTGTTAAAACTCGACAATTACGTAACAATTTTAGACGTAAAAACGCGCCCGTGAATTTTCGACGTATTAAACAATTATTCTGATAGTGCCAAATGACGAAATCTATAGAAAAATATATGTAGAATCTTTTGCTAGTAACAGTTTTTGACTACAGTTTGTTTTAAAGCAAATTTAGTTGTTAAAACTCGACAATTACGTAACAATTTTAGACGTAAAAACGCGCCCGTGAATTTTCGACGTATTAAACAATTATTTTGATAGTGCCAAATGACGAAATCTATAGAAAAATATATGTAGAATCTTTTGCTAGTAACAGTTTTTGACTACAGTTTGTTTTAAAGCAAATTTAGTTGTTAAAACTCGACAATTACGTAACAATTTTAGACGTAAAAACGCGCCCGTGAATTTTCGACGTATTAAACAATTATTCTGATAGTGCCAAATGACGAAATCTATAGAAAAATATATGTAGAATCTTTTGCTAGTAACAGTTTTTGACTACAGTTTGTTTTAAAGCAAATTTAGTTGTTAAAACTCGACAATTACGTAACAATTTTAGACGTAAAAACGCGCCCGTGAATTTTCGACGTATTAAACAATTATTCTGATAGTGCCAAATGACGAAATCTATAGAAAAATATGTGTAGAATCTTTTGCTAGTAACAGTTTTTGACTACAGTTTGTTTTAAAGCAAATTTAGTTGTTAAAACTCGACAATTACGTAACAATTTTAGACGTAAAAACGCGCCCGTGAATTTTCGACGTATTAAACAATTATTCTGATAGTGCCAAATGACGAAATCTATAGAAAAATATATGTAGAATCTTTTGCTAGTAACAGTTTTTGACTACAGTTTGTTTTAAAGCAAATTTAGTTGTTAAAACTCGACAATTACGTAACAATTTTTGACGTAAAAACGCGCCCGTGAATTTTCCACGTATTAAACAATTATTCTGATAGTGCCAAATGACGAAATCTATAGAAAAATATATGTAGAATCTTTTGCTAGTAACAGTTTTTGACTACAGTTTGTTTTAAAGCAAATTTAGTTGTTAAAACTCGACAATTACGTAACAATTTTAGACGTAAAAACGCGCCCGTGAATTTTCGACGTATTAAACAATTATTCTGATAGTGCCAAATGACGAAATCTATAGAAAAATATACGTAGAATCTTTTGCTAGTAACAGTTTTTGACTACAGTTTGTTTTAAAGCAAATTTAGTTGTTAAAACTCGACAATTACGTAACAATTTTAGATGTAAAAACGCGCCCGTGAATTTTCGACGTATTAAACAATTATTCTGATAGTGCCAAATGACGAAATCTATAGAAAAATATACGTAGAATCTTTTGCTAGTAACAGTTTTTGACTACAGTTTGTTTTAAAGCAAATTTAGTTGTTAAAACTCGACAATTACGTAACAATTTTAGACGTAAAAACGCGCCCGTGAATTTTCGACGTATTAAACAATTATTCTGATAGTGCCAAATGACGAAATCTATAGAAAAATATATGTAGAATCTTTTGCTAGTAACAGTTTTTGACTACAGTTTGTTTTAAAGCAAATTTAGTTGTTAAAACTCGACAATTACGTAACAATTTTAGACGTAAAAACGCGCCCGTGAATTTTCGACGTATTAAACAATTATTCTGATAGTGCCAAATGACGAAATCTATAGAAAAATATATGTAGAATCTTTTGCTAGTAACAGTTTTTGACTACAGTTTGTTTTAAAGCAAATTTAGTTGTTAAAACTCGACAGTTACGTAACAATTTTAGACGTAAAAACGCGCCCGTGAATTTTCCACGTATTAAACAATTATTCTGATAGTGCCAAATGACGAAATCTATAGAAAAATATATGTAGAATCTTTTGCTGGTAACAGTTTTTGACTACAGTTTGTTTTAAAGCAAATTTAGTTGTTAAAACTCGACAATTACGTAACAATTTTAGACGTAAAAACGCGCCCGTGAATTTTCGACGTATTAAACAATTATTCTGATAGTGCCAGATGACGAAATCTATAGAAAAATATATGTAGAATCTTTTGCTAGTAACAGTTTTTGACTACAGTTTGTTTTAAAGCAAATTTAGTTGTTAAAACTCGACAATTACGTAACAATTTTAGACGTAAAAACGCGCCCGTGAATTTTCGACGTATTAAACAATTATTCTGATAGTGCCAAATGACGAAATCTATAGAAAAATATATGTAGAATCTTTTGCTAGTAACAGTTTTTGACTACAGTTTGTTTTAAAGCAAATTTAGTTGTTAAAACTCGACAATTACGTAACAATTTTAGACGTAAAAACGCGCCCGTGAATTTTCGACGTATTAAACAATTATTCTGATAGTGCCAAATGACGAAATCTATAGAAAAATATATGTAGAATCTTTTGCTAGTAACAGTTTTTGACTACAGTTTGTTTTAAAGCAAATTTAGTTGTTAAAACTCGACAATTACGTAACAATTTTAGACGTAAAAACGCGCCCGTGAATTTTCGACGTATTAAACAATTATTCTGATAGTGCCAAATGACGAAATCTATAGAAAAATATATGTAGAATCTTTTGCTAGTAACAGTTTTTGACTACAGTTTGTTTTAAAGCAAATTTAGTTGTTAAAACTCGACAATTACGTAACAATTTTAGACGTAAAAACGCGCCCGTGAATTTTCGACGTATTAAACAATTATTCTGATAGTGCCAAATGACGAAATCTATAGAAAAATATATGTAGAATCTTTTGCTAGTAACAGTTTTTGACTACAGTTTGTTTTAAAGCAAATTTAGTTGTTAAAACTCGACAATTACGTAACAATTTTAGACGTAAAAACGCGCCCGTGAATTTTCGACGTATTAAACAATTATTCTGATAGTGCCAAATGACGAAATCTATAGAAAAATATATGTAGAATCTTTTGCTAGTAACAGTTTTTGACTACAGTTTGTTTTAAAGCAAATTTAGTTGTTAAAACTCGACAATTACGTAACAATTTTAGACGTAAAAACGCGCCCGTGAATTTTCGACGTATTAAACAATTATTCTGATAGTGCCAAATGACGAAATCTATAGAAAAATATATGTAGAATCTTTTGCTAGTAACAGTTTTTGACTACAGTTTGTTTTAAAGCAAATTTAGTTGTTAAAACTCGACAATTACGTAACAATTTTAGACGTAAAAACGCGCCCGTGAATTTTCGACGTATTAAACAATTATTCTGATAGTGCCAAATGACGAAATCTATAGAAAAATATATGTAGAATCTTTTGCTAGTAACAGTTTTTGACTACAGTTTGTTTTAAAGCAAATTTAGTTGTTAAAACTCGACAATTACGTAACAATTTTAGACGTAAAAACGCGCCCGTGAATTTTCGACGTATTAAACAATTATTCTGATAGTGCCAAATGACGAAATCTATAGAAAAATATATGTAGAATCTTTTGCTAGTAACAGTTTTTGACTACAGTTTGTTTTAAAGCAAATTTAGTTGTTAAAACTCGACAATTACGTAACAATTTTAGACGTAAAAACGCGCCCGTGAATTTTCGACGTATTAAACAATTATTCTGATAGTGCCAAATGACGAAATCTATAGAAAAATATATGTAGAATCTTTTGCTAGTAACAGTTTTTGACTACAGTTTGTTTTAAAGCAAATTTAGTTGTTAAAACTCGACAATTACGTAACAATTTTAGACGTAAAAACGCGCCCGTGAATTTTCGACGTATTAAACAATTATTCTGATAGTGCCAAATGACGAAATCTATAGAAAAATATATGTAGAATCTTTTGCTAGTAACAGTTTTTGACTACAGTTTGTTTTAAAGCAAATTTAGTTGTTAAAACTCGACAATTACGTAACAATTTTAGACGTAAAAACGCGCCCGTGAATTTTCGACGTATTAAACAATTATTCTGATAGTGCCAAATGACGAAATCTATAGAAAAATATATGTAGAATCTTTTGCTAGTAACAGTTTTTGACTACAGTTTGTTTTAAAGCAAATTTAGTTGTTAAAACTCGACAATTACGTAACAATTTTAGACGTAAAAACGCGCCCGTGAATTTTCGACGTATTAAACAATTATTCTGATAGTGCCAAATGACGAAATCTATAGAAAAATATATGTAGAATCTTTTGCTAGTAACAGTTTTTGACTACAGTTTGTTTTAAAGCAAATTTAGTTGTTAAAACTCGACAATTACGTAACAATTTTAGACGTAAAAACGCGCCCGTGAATTTTCGACGTATTAAACAATTATTCTGATAGTGCCAAATGACGAAATCTATAGAAAAATATATGTAGAATCTTTTGCTAGTAACAGTTTTTGACTACAGTTTGTTTTAAAGCAAATTTAGTTGTTAAAACTCGACAATTACGTAACAATTTTAGACGTAAAAACGCGCCCGTGAATTTTCGACGTATTAAACAATTATTCTGATAGTGCCAAATGACGAAATCTATAGAAAAATATATGTAGAATCTTTTGCTAGTAACAGTTTTTGACTACAGTTTGTTTTAAAGCAAATTTAGTTGTTAAAACTCGACAATTACGTAACAATTTTAGACGTAAAAACGCGCCCGTGAATTTTCGACGTATTAAACAATTATTCTGATAGTGCCAAATGACGAAATCTATAGAAAAATATATGTAGAATCTTTTGCTAGTAACAGTTTTTGACTACAGTTTGTTTTAAAGCAAATTTAGTTGTTAAAACTCGACAATTACGTAACAATTTTAGACGTAAAAACGCGCCCGTGAATTTTCGACGTATTAAACAATTATTCTGATAGTGCCAAATGACGAAATCTATAGAAAAATATATGTAGAATCTTTTGCTAGTAACAGTTTTTGACTACAGTTTGTTTTAAAGCAAATTTAGTTGTTAAAACTCGACAATTACGTAACAATTTTAGACGTAAAAACGCGCCCGTGAATTTTCGACGTATTAAACAATTATTCTGATAGTGCCAAATGACGAAATCTATAGAAAAATATATGTAGAATCTTTTGCTAGTAACAGTTTTTGACTACAGTTTGTTTTAAAGCAAATTTAGTTGTTAAAACTCGACAATTACGTAACAATTTTAGACGTAAAAACGCGCCCGTGAATTTTCGACGTATTAAACAATTATTCTGATAGTGCCAAATGACGAAATCTATAGAAAAATATATGTAGAATCTTTTGCTAGTAACAGTTTTTGACTACAGTTTGTTTTAAAGCAAATTTAGTTGTTAAAACTCGACAATTACGTAACAATTTTAGACGTAAAAACGCGCCCGTGAATTTTCGACGTATTAAACAATTATTCTGATAGTGCCAAATGACGAAATCTATAGAAAAATATATGTAGAATCTTTTGCTAGTAACAGTTTTTGACTACAGTTTGTTTTAAAGCAAATTTAGTTGTTAAAACTCGACAATTACGTAACAATTTTAGACGTAAAAACGCGCCCGTGAATTTTCGACGTATTAAACAATTATTCTGATAGTGCCAAATGACGAAATCTATAGAAAAATATATGTAGAATCTTTTGCTAGTAACAGTTTTTGACTACAGTTTGTTTTAAAGCAAATTTAGTTGTTAAAACTCGACAATTACGTAACAATTTTAGACGTAAAAACGCGCCCGTGAATTTTCGACGTATTAAACAATTATTCTGATAGTGCCAAATGACGAAATCTATAGAAAAATATATGTAGAATCTTTTGCTAGTAACAGTTTTTGACTACAGTTTGTTTTAAAGCAAATTTAGTTGTTAAAACTCGACAATTACGTAACAATTTTAGACGTAAAAACGCGCCCGTGAATTTTCGACGTATTAAACAATTATTCTGATAGTGCCAAATGACGAAATCTATAGAAAAATATATGTAGAATCTTTTGCTAGTAACAGTTTTTGACTACAGTTTGTTTTAAAGCAAATTTAGTTGTTAAAACTCGACAATTACGTAACAATTTTAGACGTAAAAACGCGCCCGTGAATTTTCGACGTATTAAACAATTATTCTGATAGTGCCAAATGACGAAATCTATAGAAAAATATATGTAGAATCTTTTGCTAGTAACAGTTTTTGACTACAGTTTGTTTTAAAGCAAATTTAGTTGTTAAAACTCGACAATTACGTAACAATTTTAGACGTAAAAACGCGCCCGTGAATTTTCGACGTATTAAACAATTATTCTGATAGTGCCAAATGACGAAATCTATAGAAAAATATATGTAGAATCTTTTGCTAGTAACAGTTTTTGACTACAGTTTGTTTTAAAGCAAATTTAGTTGTTAAAACTCGACAATTACGTAACAATTTTAGACGTAAAAACGCGCCCGTGAATTTTCGACGTATTAAACAATTATTCTGATAGTGCCAAATGACGAAATCTATAGAAAAATATATGTAGAATCTTTTGCTAGTAACAGTTTTTGACTACAGTTTGTTTTAAAGCAAATTTAGTTGTTAAAACTCGACAATTACGTAACAATTTTAGACGTAAAAACGCGCCCGTGAATTTTCGACGTATTAAACAATTATTCTGATAGTGCCAAATGACGAAATCTATAGAAAAATATATGTAGAATCTTTTGCTAGTAACAGTTTTTGACTACAGTTTGTTTTAAAGCAAATTTAGTTGTTAAAACTCGACAATTACGTAACAATTTTAGACGTAAAAACGCGCCCGTGAATTTTCGACGTATTAAACAATTATTCTGATAGTGCCAAATGACGAAATCTATAGAAAAATATATGTAGAATCTTTTGCTAGTAACAGTTTTTGACTACAGTTTGTTTTAAAGCAAATTTAGTTGTTAAAACTCGACAATTACGTAACAATTTTAGACGTAAAAACGCGCCCGTGAATTTTCGACGTATTAAACAATTATTCTGATAGTGCCAAATGACGAAATCTATAGAAAAATATATGTAGAATCTTTTGCTAGTAACAGTTTTTGACTACAGTTTGTTTTAAAGCAAATTTAGTTGTTAAAACTCGACAATTACGTAACAATTTTAGACGTAAAAACGCGCCCGTGAATTTTCGACGTATTAAACAATTATTCTGATAGTGCCAAATGACGAAATCTATAGAAAAATATATGTAGAATCTTTTGCTAGTAACAGTTTTTGACTACAGTTTGTTTTAAAGCAAATTTAGTTGTTAAAACTCGACAATTACGTAACAATTTTAGACGTAAAAACGCGCCCGTGAATTTTCGACGTATTAAACAATTATTCTGATAGTGCCAAATGACGAAATCTATAGAAAAATATATGTAGAATCTTTTGCTAGTAACAGTTTTTGACTACAGTTTGTTTTAAAGCAAATTTAGTTGTTAAAACTCGACAATTACGTAACAATTTTAGACGTAAAAACGCGCCCGTGAATTTTCGACGTATTAAACAATTATTCTGATAGTGCCAAATGACGAAATCTATAGAAAAATATATGTAGAATCTTTTGCTAGTAACAGTTTTTGACTACAGTTTGTTTTAAAGCAAATTTAGTTGTTAAAACTCGACAATTACGTAACAATTTTAGACGTAAAAACGCGCCCGTGAATTTTCGACGTATTAAACAATTATTCTGATAGTGCCAAATGACGAAATCTATAGAAAAATATATGTAGAATCTTTTGCTAGTAACAGTTTTTGACTACAGTTTGTTTTAAAGCAAATTTAGTTGTTAAAACTCGACAATTACGTAACAATTTTAGACGTAAAAACGCGCCCGTGAATTTTCGACGTATTAAACAATTATTCTGATAGTGCCAAATGACGAAATCTATAGAAAAATATATGTAGAATCTTTTGCTAGTAACAGTTTTTGACTACAGTTTGTTTTAAAGCAAATTTAGTTGTTAAAACTCGACAATTACGTAACAATTTTAGACGTAAAAACGCGCCCGTGAATTTTCGACGTATTAAACAATTATTCTGATAGTGCCAAATGACGAAATCTATAGAAAAATATATGTAGAATCTTTTGCTAGTAACAGTTTTTGACTACAGTTTGTTTTAAAGCAAATTTAGTTGTTAAAACTCGACAATTACGTAACAATTTTAGACGTAAAAACGCGCCCGTGAATTTTCGACGTATTAAACAATTATTCTGATAGTGCCAAATGACGAAATCTATAGAAAAATATATGTAGAATCTTTTGCTAGTAACAGTTTTTGACTACAGTTTGTTTTAAAGCAAATTTAGTTGTTAAAACTCGACAATTACGTAACAATTTTAGACGTAAAAACGCGCCCGTGAATTTTCGACGTATTAAACAATTATTCTGATAGTGCCAAATGACGAAATCTATAGAAAAATATATGTAGAATCTTTTGCTAGTAACAGTTTTTGACTACAGTTTGTTTTAAAGCAAATTTAGTTGTTAAAACTCGACAATTACGTAACAATTTTAGACGTAAAAACGCGCCCGTGAATTTTCGACGTATTAAACAATTATTCTGATAGTGCCAAATGACGAAATCTATAGAAAAATATATGTAGAATCTTTTGCTAGTAACAGTTTTTGACTACAGTTTGTTTTAAAGCAAATTTAGTTGTTAAAACTCGACAATTACGTAACAATTTTAGACGTAAAAACGCGCCCGTGAATTTTCGACGTATTAAACAATTATTCTGATAGTGCCAAATGACGAAATCTATAGAAAAATATATGTAGAATCTTTTGCTAGTAACAGTTTTTGACTACAGTTTGTTTTAAAGCAAATTTAGTTGTTAAAACTCGACAATTACGTAACAATTTTAGACGTAAAAACGCGCCCGTGAATTTTCGACGTATTAAACAATTATTCTGATAGTGCCAAATGACGAAATCTATAGAAAAATATATGTAGAATCTTTTGCTAGTAACAGTTTTTGACTACAGTTTGTTTTAAAGCAAATTTAGTTGTTAAAACTCGACAATTACGTAACAATTTTAGACGTAAAAACGCGCCCGTGAATTTTCGACGTATTAAACAATTATTCTGATAGTGCCAAATGACGAAATCTATAGAAAAATATATGTAGAATCTTTTGCTAGTAACAGTTTTTGACTACAGTTTGTTTTAAAGCAAATTTAGTTGTTAAAACTCGACAATTACGTAACAATTTTAGACGTAAAAACGCGCCCGTGAATTTTCGACGTATTAAACAATTATTCTGATAGTGCCAAATGACGAAATCTATAGAAAAATATATGTAGAATCTTTTGCTAGTAACAGTTTTTGACTACAGTTTGTTTTAAAGCAAATTTAGTTGTTAAAACTCGACAATTACGTAACAATTTTAGACGTAAAAACGCGCCCGTGAATTTTCGACGTATTAAACAATTATTCTGATAGTGCCAAATGACGAAATCTATAGAAAAATATATGTAGAATCTTTTGCTAGTAACAGTTTTTGACTACAGTTTGTTTTAAAGCAAATTTAGTTGTTAAAACTCGACAATTACGTAACAATTTTAGACGTAAAAACGCGCCCGTGAATTTTCGACGTATTAAACAATTATTCTGATAGTGCCAAATGACGAAATCTATAGAAAAATATATGTAGAATCTTTTGCTAGTAACAGTTTTTGACTACAGTTTGTTTTAAAGCAAATTTAGTTGTTAAAACTCGACAATTACGTAACAATTTTAGACGTAAAAACGCGCCCGTGAATTTTCGACGTATTAAACAATTATTCTGATAGTGCCAAATGACGAAATCTATAGAAAAATATATGTAGAATCTTTTGCTAGTAACAGTTTTTGACTACAGTTTGTTTTAAAGCAAATTTAGTTGTTAAAACTCGACAATTACGTAACAATTTTAGACGTAAAAACGCGCCCGTGAATTTTCGACGTATTAAACAATTATTCTGATAGTGCCAAATGACGAAATCTATAGAAAAATATATGTAGAATCTTTTGCTAGTAACAGTTTTTGACTACAGTTTGTTTTAAAGCAAATTTAGTTGTTAAAACTCGACAATTACGTAACAATTTTAGACGTAAAAACGCGCCCGTGAATTTTCGACGTATTAAACAATTATTCTGATAGTGCCAAATGACGAAATCTATAGAAAAATATATGTAGAATCTTTTGCTAGTAACAGTTTTTGACTACAGTTTGTTTTAAAGCAAATTTAGTTGTTAAAACTCGACAATTACGTAACAATTTTAGACGTAAAAACGCGCCCGTGAATTTTCGACGTATTAAACAATTATTCTGATAGTGCCAAATGACGAAATCTATAGAAAAATATATGTAGAATCTTTTGCTAGTAACAGTTTTTGACTACAGTTTGTTTTAAAGCAAATTTAGTTGTTAAAACTCGACAATTACGTAACAATTTTAGACGTAAAAACGCGCCCGTGAATTTTCGACGTATTAAACAATTATTCTGATAGTGCCAAATGACGAAATCTATAGAAAAATATATGTAGAATCTTTTGCTAGTAACAGTTTTTGACTACAGTTTGTTTTAAAGCAAATTTAGTTGTTAAAACTCGACAATTACGTAACAATTTTAGACGTAAAAACGCGCCCGTGAATTTTCGACGTATTAAACAATTATTCTGATAGTGCCAAATGACGAAATCTATAGAAAAATATATGTAGAATCTTTTGCTAGTAACAGTTTTTGACTACAGTTTGTTTTAAAGCAAATTTAGTTGTTAAAACTCGACAATTACGTAACAATTTTAGACGTAAAAACGCGCCCGTGAATTTTCGACGTATTAAACAATTATTCTGATAGTGCCAAATGACGAAATCTATAGAAAAATATATGTAGAATCTTTTGCTAGTAACAGTTTTTGACTACAGTTTGTTTTAAAGCAAATTTAGTTGTTAAAACTCGACAATTACGTAACAATTTTAGACGTAAAAACGCGCCCGTGAATTTTCGACGTATTAAACAATTATTCTGATAGTGCCAAATGACGAAATCTATAGAAAAATATATGTAGAATCTTTTGCTAGTAACAGTTTTTGACTACAGTTTGTTTTAAAGCAAATTTAGTTGTTAAAACTCGACAATTACGTAACAATTTTAGACGTAAAAACGCGCCCGTGAATTTTCGACGTATTAAACAATTATTCTGATAGTGCCAAATGACGAAATCTATAGAAAAATATATGTAGAATCTTTTGCTAGTAACAGTTTTTGACTACAGTTTGTTTTAAAGCAAATTTAGTTGTTAAAACTCGACAATTACGTAACAATTTTAGACGTAAAAACGCGCCCGTGAATTTTCGACGTATTAAACAATTATTCTGATAGTGCCAAATGACGAAATCTATAGAAAAATATATGTAGAATCTTTTGCTAGTAACAGTTTTTGACTACAGTTTGTTTTAAAGCAAATTTAGTTGTTAAAACTCGACAATTACGTAACAATTTTAGACGTAAAAACGCGCCCGTGAATTTTCGACGTATTAAACAATTATTCTGATAGTGCCAAATGACGAAATCTATAGAAAAATATATGTAGAATCTTTTGCTAGTAACAGTTTTTGACTACAGTTTGTTTTAAAGCAAATTTAGTTGTTAAAACTCGACAATTACGTAACAATTTTAGACGTAAAAACGCGCCCGTGAATTTTCGACGTATTAAACAATTATTCTGATAGTGCCAAATGACGAAATCTATAGAAAAATATATGTAGAATCTTTTGCTAGTAACAGTTTTTGACTACAGTTTGTTTTAAAGCAAATTTAGTTGTTAAAACTCGACAATTACGTAACAATTTTAGACGTAAAAACGCGCCCGTGAATTTTCGACGTATTAAACAATTATTCTGATAGTGCCAAATGACGAAATCTATAGAAAAATATATGTAGAATCTTTTGCTAGTAACAGTTTTTGACTACAGTTTGTTTTAAAGCAAATTTAGTTGTTAAAACTCGACAATTACGTAACAATTTTAGACGTAAAAACGCGCCCGTGAATTTTCGACGTATTAAACAATTATTCTGATAGTGCCAAATGACGAAATCTATAGAAAAATATATGTAGAATCTTTTGCTAGTAACAGTTTTTGACTACAGTTTGTTTTAAAGCAAATTTAGTTGTTAAAACTCGACAATTACGTAACAATTTTAGACGTAAAAACGCGCCCGTGAATTTTCGACGTATTAAACAATTATTCTGATAGTGCCAAATGACGAAATCTATAGAAAAATATATGTAGAATCTTTTGCTAGTAACAGTTTTTGACTACAGTTTGTTTTAAAGCAAATTTAGTTGTTAAAACTCGACAATTACGTAACAATTTTAGACGTAAAAACGCGCCCGTGAATTTTCGACGTATTAAACAATTATTCTGATAGTGCCAAATGACGAAATCTATAGAAAAATATATGTAGAATCTTTTGCTAGTAACAGTTTTTGACTACAGTTTGTTTTAAAGCAAATTTAGTTGTTAAAACTCGACAATTACGTAACAATTTTAGACGTAAAAACGCGCCCGTGAATTTTCGACGTATTAAACAATTATTCTGATAGTGCCAAATGACGAAATCTATAGAAAAATATATGTAGAATCTTTTGCTAGTAACAGTTTTTGACTACAGTTTGTTTTAAAGCAAATTTAGTTGTTAAAACTCGACAATTACGTAACAATTTTAGACGTAAAAACGCGCCCGTGAATTTTCGACGTATTAAACAATTATTCTGATAGTGCCAAATGACGAAATCTATAGAAAAATATATGTAGAATCTTTTGCTAGTAACAGTTTTTGACTACAGTTTGTTTTAAAGCAAATTTAGTTGTTAAAACTCGACAATTACGTAACAATTTTAGACGTAAAAACGCGCCCGTGAATTTTCGACGTATTAAACAATTATTCTGATAGTGCCAAATGACGAAATCTATAGAAAAATATATGTAGAATCTTTTGCTAGTAACAGTTTTTGACTACAGTTTGTTTTAAAGCAAATTTAGTTGTTAAAACTCGACAATTACGTAACAATTTTAGACGTAAAAACGCGCCCGTGAATTTTCGACGTATTAAACAATTATTCTGATAGTGCCAAATGACGAAATCTATAGAAAAATATATGTAGAATCTTTTGCTAGTAACAGTTTTTGACTACAGTTTGTTTTAAAGCAAATTTAGTTGTTAAAACTCGACAATTACGTAACAATTTTAGACGTAAAAACGCGCCCGTGAATTTTCGACGTATTAAACAATTATTCTGATAGTGCCAAATGACGAAATCTATAGAAAAATATATGTAGAATCTTTTGCTAGTAACAGTTTTTGACTACAGTTTGTTTTAAAGCAAATTTAGTTGTTAAAACTCGACAATTACGTAACAATTTTAGACGTAAAAACGCGCCCGTGAATTTTCGACGTATTAAACAATTATTCTGATAGTGCCAAATGACGAAATCTATAGAAAAATATATGTAGAATCTTTTGCTAGTAACAGTTTTTGACTACAGTTTGTTTTAAAGCAAATTTAGTTGTTAAAACTCGACAATTACGTAACAATTTTAGACGTAAAAACGCGCCCGTGAATTTTCGACGTATTAAACAATTATTCTGATAGTGCCAAATGACGAAATCTATAGAAAAATATATGTAGAATCTTTTGCTAGTAACAGTTTTTGACTACAGTTTGTTTTAAAGCAAATTTAGTTGTTAAAACTCGACAATTACGTAACAATTTTAGACGTAAAAACGCGCCCGTGAATTTTCGACGTATTAAACAATTATTCTGATAGTGCCAAATGACGAAATCTATAGAAAAATATATGTAGAATCTTTTGCTAGTAACAGTTTTTGACTACAGTTTGTTTTAAAGCAAATTTAGTTGTTAAAACTCGACAATTACGTAACAATTTTAGACGTAAAAACGCGCCCGTGAATTTTCGACGTATTAAACAATTATTCTGATAGTGCCAAATGACGAAATCTATAGAAAAATATATGTAGAATCTTTTGCTAGTAACAGTTTTTGACTACAGTTTGTTTTAAAGCAAATTTAGTTGTTAAAACTCGACAATTACGTAACAATTTTAGACGTAAAAACGCGCCCGTGAATTTTCGACGTATTAAACAATTATTCTGATAGTGCCAAATGACGAAATCTATAGAAAAATATATGTAGAATCTTTTGCTAGTAACAGTTTTTGACTACAGTTTGTTTTAAAGCAAATTTAGTTGTTAAAACTCGACAATTACGTAACAATTTTAGACGTAAAAACGCGCCCGTGAATTTTCGACGTATTAAACAATTATTCTGATAGTGCCAAATGACGAAATCTATAGAAAAATATATGTAGAATCTTTTGCTAGTAACAGTTTTTGACTACAGTTTGTTTTAAAGCAAATTTAGTTGTTAAAACTCGACAATTACGTAACAATTTTAGACGTAAAAACGCGCCCGCGAATTTTCGACGTATTAAACAATTATTCTGATAGTGCCAAATGACGAAATCTATAGAAAAATATGTGTAGAATCTTTTGCTAGTAACAGTTTTTGACTACAGTTTGTTTTAAAGCAAATTTAGTTGTTAAAACTCGACAATTACGTAACAATTTTAGACGTAAAAACGCGCCCGTGAATTTTCGACGTATTAAACAATTATTCTGATAGTGCCAAATGACGAAATCTATAGAAAAATATATGTAGAATCTTTTGCTAGTAACAGTTTTTGACTACAGTTTGTTTTAAAGCAAATTTAGTTGTTAAAACTCGACAATTACGTAACAATTTTAGACGTAAAAACGCGCCCGTGAATTTTCCACGTATTAAACAATTATTCTGATAGTGCCAAATGACGAAATCTATAGAAAAATATATGTAGAATCTTTTGCTAGTAACAGTTTTTGACTACAGTTTGTTTTAAAGCAAATTTAGTTGTTAAAACTCGACAATTACGTAACAATTTTAGACGTAAAAACGCGCCCGTGAATTTTCGACGTATTAAACAATTATTCTGATAGTGCCAAATGACGAAATCTATAGAAAAATATATGTAGAATCTTTTGCTAGTAACAGTTTTTGACTACAGTTTGTTTTAAAGCAAATTTAGTTGTTAAAACTCGACAATTACGTAACAATTTTAGACGTAAAAACGCGCCCGTGAATTTTCGACGTATTAAACAATTATTCTGATAGTGCCAAATGACGAAATCTATAGAAAAATATATGTAGAATCTTTTGCTAGTAACAGTTTTTGACTACAGTTTGTTTTAAAGCAAATTTAGTTGTTAAAACTCGACAATTACGTAACAATTTTAGACGTAAAAACGCGCCCGTGAATTTTCCACGTATTAAACAATTATTCTGATAGTGCCAAATGACGAAATCTATAGAAAAATATATGTAGAATCTTTTGCTAGTAACAGTTTTTGACTACAGTTTGTTTTAAAGCAAATTTAGTTGTTAAAACTCGACAATTACGTAACAATTTTAGACGTAAAAACGCGCCCGTGAATTTTCGACGTATTAAACAATTATTCTGATAGTGCCAAATGACGAAATCTATAGAAAAATATATGTAGAATCTTTTGCTAGTAACAGTTTTTGACTACAGTTTGTTTTAAAGCAAATTTAGTTGTTAAAACTCGACAATTACGTAACAATTTTAGACGTAAAAACGCGCCCGTGAATTTTCGACGTATTAAACAATTATTCTGATAGTGCCAAATGACGAAATCTATAGAAAAATATATGTAGAATCTTTTGCTAGTAACAGTTTTTGACTACAGTTTGTTTTAAAGCAAATTTAGTTGTTAAAACTCGACAATTACGTAACAATTTTAGACGTAAAAACGCGCCCGTGAATTTTCGACGTATTAAACAATTATTCTGATAGTGCCAAATGACGAAATCTATAGAAAAATATATGTAGAATCTTTTGCTAGTAACAGTTTTTGACTACAGTTTGTTTTAAAGCAAATTTAGTTGTTAAAACTCGACAATTACGTAACAATTTTAGACGTAAAAACGCGCCCGTGAATTTTCGACGTATTAAACAATTATTCTGATAGTGCCAAATGACGAAATCTATAGAAAAATATATGTAGAATCTTTTGCTAGTAACAGTTTTTGACTACAGTTTGTTTTAAAGCAAATTTAGTTGTTAAAACTCGACAATTACGTAACAATTTTAGACGTAAAAACGCGCCCGTGAATTTTCGACGTATTAAACAATTATTCTGATAGTGCCAAATGACGAAATCTATAGAAAAATATATGTAGAATCTTTTGCTAGTAACAGTTTTTGACTACAGTTTGTTTTAAAGCAAATTTAGTTGTTAAAACTCGACAATTACGTAACAATTTTAGACGTAAAAACGCGCCCGTGAATTTTCGACGTATTAAACAATTATTCTGATAGTGCCAAATGACGAAATCTATAGAAAAATATATGTAGAATCTTTTGCTAGTAACAGTTTTTGACTACAGTTTGTTTTAAAGCAAATTTAGTTGTTAAAACTCGACAATTACGTAACAATTTTAGACGTAAAAACGCGCCCGTGAATTTTCGACGTATTAAACAATTATTCTGATAGTGCCAAATGACGAAATCTATAGAAAAATATATGTAGAATCTTTTGCTAGTAACAGTTTTTGACTACAGTTTGTTTTAAAGCAAATTTAGTTGTTAAAACTCGACAATTACGTAACAATTTTAGACGTAAAAACGCGCCCGTGAATTTTCGACGTATTAAACAATTATTCTGATAGTGCCAAATGACGAAATCTATAGAAAAATATATGTAGAATCTTTTGCTAGTAACAGTTTTTGACTACAGTTTGTTTTAAAGCAAATTTAGTTGTTAAAACTCGACAATTACGTAACAATTTTAGACGTAAAAACGCGCCCGTGAATTTTCGACGTATTAAACAATTATTCTGATAGTGCCAAATGACGAAATCTATAGAAAAATATATGTAGAATCTTTTGCTAGTAACAGTTTTTGACTACAGTTTGTTTTAAAGCAAATTTAGTTGTTAAAACTCGACAATTACGTAACAATTTTAGACGTAAAAACGCGCCCGTGAATTTTCGACGTATTAAACAATTATTCTGATAGTGCCAAATGACGAAATCTATAGAAAAATATATGTAGAATCTTTTGCTAGTAACAGTTTTTGACTACAGTTTGTTTTAAAGCAAATTTAGTTGTTAAAACTCGACAATTACGTAACAATTTTAGACGTAAAAACGCGCCCGTGAATTTTCGACGTATTAAACAATTATTCTGATAGTGCCAAATGACGAAATCTATAGAAAAATATATGTAGAATCTTTTGCTAGTAACAGTTTTTGA
Source organism: Agrilus biguttatus (assembly GCA_963921985.1). Classification (NCBI taxonomy): domain Eukaryota; kingdom Metazoa; phylum Arthropoda; class Insecta; order Coleoptera; family Buprestidae; genus Agrilus; species Agrilus biguttatus. Next base: position 19,380,427 of record OY998126.1, read on the forward strand.
CTACAGTTTGTTTTAAAGCAAATTTAGTTGTTAAAACTCGACAATTACGTAACAATTTTAGACGTAAAAACGCGCCCGTGAATTTTCGACGTATTAAACAATTATTCTGATAGTGCCAAATGACGAAATCTATAGAAAAATATATGTAGAATCTTTTGCTAGTAACAGTTTTTGACTACAGTTTGTTTTAAAGCAAATTTAGTTGTTAAAACTCGACAATTACGTAACAATTTTAGACGTAAAAACGCGCCCGTGAATTTTCGACGTATTAAACAATTATTCTGATAGTGCCAAATGACGAAATCTATAGAAAAATATATGTAGAATCTTTTGCTAGTAACAGTTTTTGACTACAGTTTGTTTTAAAGCAAATTTAGTTGTTAAAACTCGACAATTACGTAACAATTTTAGACGTAAAAACGCGCCCGTGAATTTTCGACGTATTAAACAATTATTCTGATAGTGCCAAATGACGAAATCTATAGAAAAATATATGTAGAATCTTTTGCTAGTAACAGTTTTTGACTACAGTTTGTTTTAAAGCAAATTTAGTTGTTAAAACTCGACAATTACGTAACAATTTTAGACGTAAAAACGCGCCCGTGAATTTTCGACGTATTAAACAATTATTCTGATAGTGCCAAATGACGAAATCTATAGAAAAATATATGTAGAATCTTTTGCTAGTAACAGTTTTTGACTACAGTTTGTTTTAAAGCAAATTTAGTTGTTAAAACTCGACAATTACGTAACAATTTTAGACGTAAAAACGCGCCCGTGAATTTTCGACGTATTAAACAATTATTCTGATAGTGCCAAATGACGAAATCTATAGAAAAATATATGTAGAATCTTTTGCTAGTAACAGTTTTTGACTACAGTTTGTTTTAAAGCAAATTTAGTTGTTAAAACTCGACAATTACGTAACAATTTTAGACGTAAAAACGCGCCCGTGAATTTTCGACGTATTAAACAATTATTCTGATAGTGCCAAATGACGAAATCTATAGAAAAATATATGTAGAATCTTTTGCTAGTAACAGTTTTTGACTACAGTTTGTTTTAAAGCAAATTTAGTTGTTAAAACTCGACAATTACGTAACAATTTTAGACGTAAAAACGCGCCCGTGAATTTTCGACGTATTAAACAATTATTCTGATAGTGCCAAATGACGAAATCTATAGAAAAATATATGTAGAATCTTTTGCTAGTAACAGTTTTTGACTACAGTTTGTTTTAAAGCAAATTTAGTTGTTAAAACTCGACAATTACGTAACAATTTTAGACGTAAAAACGCGCCCGTGAATTTTCGACGTATTAAACAATTATTCTGATAGTGCCAAATGACGAAATCTATAGAAAAATATATGTAGAATCTTTTGCTAGTAACAGTTTTTGACTACAGTTTGTTTTAAAGCAAATTTAGTTGTTAAAACTCGACAATTACGTAACAATTTTAGACGTAAAAACGCGCCCGTGAATTTTCGACGTATTAAACAATTATTCTGATAGTGCCAAATGACGAAATCTATAGAAAAATATATGTAGAATCTTTTGCTAGTAACAGTTTTTGACTACAGTTTGTTTTAAAGCAAATTTAGTTGTTAAAACTCGACAATTACGTAACAATTTTAGACGTAAAAACGCGCCCGTGAATTTTCCACGTATTAAACAATTATTCTGATAGTGCCAAATGACGAAATCTATAGAAAAATATATGTAGAATCTTTTGCTAGTAACAGTTTTTGACTACAGTTTGTTTTAAAGCAAATTTAGTTGTTAAAACTCGACAATTACGTAACAATTTTAGACGTAAAAACGCGCCCGTGAATTTTCGACGTATTAAACAATTATTCTGATAGTGCCAAATGACGAAATCTATAGAAAAATATATGTAGAATGTTTTGCTAGTAACAGTTTTTGACTACAGTTTGTTTTAAAGCAAATTTAGTTGTTAAAACTCGACAATTACGTAACAATTTTAGACGTAAAAACGCGCCCGTGAATTTTCGACGTATTAAACAATTATTCTGATAGTGCCAAATGACGAAATCTATAGAAAAATATATGTAGAATCTTTTGCTAGTAACAGTTTTTGACTACAGTTTGTTTTAAAGCAGATTTAGTTGTTAAAACTCGACAATTACGTAACAATTTTAGACGTAAAAACGCGCCCGTGAATTTTCGACGTATTAAACAATTATTCTGATAGTGCCAAATGACGAAATCTATAGAAAAATATATGTAGAATCTTTTGCTAGTAACAGTTTTTGACTACAGTTTGTTTTAAAGCAAATTTAGTTGTTAAAACTCGACAATTACGTAACAATTTTAGACGTAAAAACGCGCCCGTGAATTTTCGACGTATTAAACAATTATTCTGATAGTGCCAAATGACGAAATCTATAGAAAAATATATGTAGAATCTTTTGCTAGTAACAGTTTTTGACTACAGTTTGTTTTAAAGCAAATTTAGTTGTTAAAACTCGACAATTACGTAACAATTTTAGACGTAAAAACGCGCCCGTGAATTTTCGACGTATTAAACAATTATTCTGATAGTGCCAAATGACGAAATCTATAGAAAAATATATGTAGAATCTTTTGCTAGTAACAGTTTTTGACTACAGTTTGTTTTAAAGCAAATTTAGTTGTTAAAACTCGACAATTACGTAACAATTTTAGACGTAAAAACGCGCCCGTGAATTTTCGACGTATTAAACAATTATTCTGATAGTGCCAAATGACGAAATCTATAGAAAAATATATGTAGAATCTTTTGCTAGTAACAGTTTTTGACTACAGTTTGTTTTAAAGCAAATTTAGTTGTTAAAACTCGACAATTACGTAACAATTTTAGACGTAAAAACGCGCCCGTGAATTTTCGACGTATTAAACAATTATTCTGATAGTGCCAAATGACGAAATCTATAGAAAAATATATGTAGAATCTTTTGCTAGTAACAGTTTTTGACTACAGTTTGTTTTAAAGCAAATTTAGTTGTTAAAACTCGACAATTACGTAACAATTTTAGACGTAAAAACGCGCCCGTGAATTTTCGACGTATTAAACAATTATTCTGATAGTGCCAAATGACGAAATCTATAGAAAAATATATGTAGAATCTTTTGCTAGTAACAGTTTTTGACTACAGTTTGTTTTAAAGCAAATTTAGTTGTTAAAACTCGACAATTACGTAACAATTTTAGACGTAAAAACGCGCCCGTGAATTTTCGACGTATTAAACAATTATTCTGATAGTGCCAAATGACGAAATCTATAGAAAAATATATGTAGAATCTTTTGCTAGTAACAGTTTTTGACTACAGTTTGTTTTAAAGCAAATTTAGTTGTTAAAACTCGACAATTACGTAACAATTTTAGACGTAAAAACGCGCCCGTGAATTTTCGACGTATTAAACAATTATTCTGATAGTGCCAAATGACGAAATCTATAGAAAAATATATGTAGAATCTTTTGCTAGTAACAGTTTTTGACTACAGTTTGTTTTAAAGCAAATTTAGTTGTTAAAACTCGACAATTACGTAACAATTTTAGACGTAAAAACGCGCCCGTGAATTTTCGACGTATTAAACAATTATTCTGATAGTGCCAAATGACGAAATCTATAGAAAAATATATGTAGAATCTTTTGCTAGTAACAGTTTTTGACTACAGTTTGTTTTAAAGCAAATTTAGTTGTTAAAACTCGACAATTACGTAACAATTTTAGACGTAAAAACGCGCCCGTGAATTTTCGACGTATTAAACAATTATTCTGATAGTGCCAAATGACGAAATCTATAGAAAAATATATGTAGAATCTTTTGCTAGTAACAGTTTTTGACTACAGTTTGTTTTAAAGCAAATTTAGTTGTTAAAACTCGACAATTACGTAACAATTTTAGACGTAAAAACGCGCCCGTGAATTTTCGACGTATTAAACAATTATTCTGATAGTGCCAAATGACGAAATCTATAGAAAAATATATGTAGAATCTTTTGCTAGTAACAGTTTTTGACTACAGTTTGTTTTAAAGCAAATTTAGTTGTTAAAACTCGACAATTACGTAACAATTTTAGACGTAAAAACGCGCCCGTGAATTTTCGACGTATTAAACAATTATTCTGATAGTGCCAAATGACGAAATCTATAGAAAAATATATGTAGAATCTTTTGCTAGTAACAGTTTTTGACTACAGTTTGTTTTAAAGCAAATTTAGTTGTTAAAACTCGACAATTACGTAACAATTTTAGACGTAAAAACGCGCCCGTGAATTTTCGACGTATTAAACAATTATTCTGATAGTGCCAAATGACGAAATCTATAGAAAAATATATGTAGAATCTTTTGCTAGTAACAGTTTTTGACTACAGTTTGTTTTAAAGCAAATTTAGTTGTTAAAACTCGACAATTACGTAACAATTTTAGACGTAAAAACGCGCCCGTGAATTTTCGACGTATTAAACAATTATTCTGATAGTGCCAAATGACGAAATCTATAGAAAAATATATGTAGAATCTTTTGCTAGTAACAGTTTTTGACTACAGTTTGTTTTAAAGCAAATTTAGTTGTTAAAACTCGACAATTACGTAACAATTTTAGACGTAAAAACGCGCCCGTGAATTTTCGACGTATTAAACAATTATTCTGATAGTGCCAAATGACGAAATCTATAGAAAAATATATGTAGAATCTTTTGCTAGTAACAGTTTTTGACTACAGTTTGTTTTAAAGCAAATTTAGTTGTTAAAACTCGACAATTACGTAACAATTTTAGACGTAAAAACGCGCCCGTGAATTTTCGACGTATTAAACAATTATTCTGATAGTGCCAAATGATGAAATCTATAGAAAAATATATGTAGAATCTTTTGCTAGTAACAGTTTTTGACTACAGTTTGTTTTAAAGCAAATTTAGTTGTTAAAACTCGACAATTACGTAACAATTTTAGACGTAAAAACGCGCCCGTGAATTTTCGACGTATTAAACAATTATTCTGATAGTGCCAAATGACGAAATCTATAGAAAAATATATGTAGAATCTTTTGCTAGTAACAGTTTTTGACTACAGTTTGTTTTAAAGCAAATTTAGTTGTTAAAACTCGACAATTACGTAACAATTTTAGACGTAAAAACGCGCCCGTGAATTTTCGACGTATTAAACAATTATTCTGATAGTGCCAAATGACGAAATCTATAGAAAAATATATGTAGAATCTTTTGCTAGTAACAGTTTTTGACTACAGTTTGTTTTAAAGCAAATTTAGTTGTTAAAACTCGACAATTACGTAACAATTTTAGACGTAAAAACGCGCCCGTGAATTTTCGACGTATTAAACAATTATTCTGATAGTGCCAAATGACGAAATCTATAGAAAAATATATGTAGAATCTTTTGCTAGTAACAGTTTTTGACTACAGTTTGTTTTAAAGCAAATTTAGTTGTTAAAACTCGACAATTACGTAACAATTTTAGACGTAAAAACGCGCCCGTGAATTTTCGACGTATTAAACAATTATTCTGATAGTGCCAAATGACGAAATCTATAGAAAAATATATGTAGAATCTTTTGCTAGTAACAGTTTTTGACTACAGTTTGTTTTAAAGCAAATTTAGTTGTTAAAACTCGACAATTACGTAACAATTTTAGACGTAAAAACGCGCCCGTGAATTTTCGACGTATTAAACAATTATTCTGATAGTGCCAAATGACGAAATCTATAGAAAAATATATGTAGAATCTTTTGCTAGTAACAGTTTTTGACTACAGTTTGTTTTAAAGCAAATTTAGTTGTTAAAACTCGACAATTACGTAACAATTTTAGACGTAAAAACGCGCCCGTGAATTTTCGACGTATTAAACAATTATTCTGATAGTGCCAAATGACGAAATCTATAGAAAAATATATGTAGAATCTTTTGCTAGTAACAGTTTTTGACTACAGTTTGTTTTAAAGCAAATTTAGTTGTTAAAACTCGACAATTACGTAACAATTTTAGACGTAAAAACGCGCCCGTGAATTTTCGACGTATTAAACAATTATTCTGATAGTGCCAAATGACGAAATCTATAGAAAAATATATGTAGAATCTTTTGCTAGTAACAGTTTTTGACTACAGTTTGTTTTAAAGCAAATTTAGTTGTTAAAACTCGACAATTACGTAACAATTTTAGACGTAAAAACGCGCCCGTGAATTTTCGACGTATTAAACAATTATTCTGATAGTGCCAAATGACGAAATCTATAGAAAAATATATGTAGAATCTTTTGCTAGTAACAGTTTTTGACTACAGTTTGTTTTAAAGCAAATTTAGTTGTTAAAACTCGACAATTACGTAACAATTTTAGACGTAAAAACGCGCCCGTGAATTTTCGACGTATTAAACAATTATTCTGATAGTGCCAAATGACGAAATCTATAGAAAAATATATGTAGAATCTTTTGCTAGTAACAGTTTTTGACTACAGTTTGTTTTAAAGCAAATTTAGTTGTTAAAACTCGACAATTACGTAACAATTTTAGATGTAAAAACGCGCCCGTGAATTTTCGACGTATTAAACAATTATTCTGATAGTGCCAAATGACGAAATCTATAGAAAAATATATGTAGAATCTTTTGCTAGTAACAGTTTTTGACTACAGTTTGTTTTAAAGCAAATTTAGTTGTTAAAACTCGACAATTACGTAACAATTTTAGACGTAAAAACGCGCCCGTGAATTTTCGACGTATTAAACAATTATTCTGATAGTGCCAAATGACGAAATCTATAGAAAAATATATGTAGAATCTTTTGCTAGTAACAGTTTTTGACTACAGTTTGTTTTAAAGCAAATTTAGTTGTTAAAACTCGACAATTACGTAACAATTTTAGACGTAAAAACGCGCCCGTGAATTTTCGACGTATTAAACAATTATTCTGATAGTGCCAAATGACGAAATCTATAGAAAAATATATGTAGAATGTTTTGCTAGTAACAGTTTTTGACTACAGTTTGTTTTAAAGCAAATTTAGTTGTTAAAACTCGACAATTACGTAACAATTTTAGACGTAAAAACGCGCCCGTGAATTTTCGACGTATTAAACAATTATTCTGATAGTGCCAAATGACGAAATCTATAGAAAAATATATGTAGAATCTTTTGCTAGTAACAGTTTTTGACTACAGTTTGTTTTAAAGCAAATTTAGTTGTTAAAACTCGACAATTACGTAACAATTTTAGACGTAAAAACGCGCCCGTGAATTTTCGACGTATTAAACAATTATTCTGATAGTGCCAAATGACGAAATCTATAGAAAAATATATGTAGAATCTTTTGCTAGTAACAGTTTTTGACTACAGTTTGTTTTAAAGCAAATTTAGTTGTTAAAACTCGACAATTACGTAACAATTTTAGACGTAAAAACGCGCCCGTGAATTTTCGACGTATTAAACAATTATTCTGATAGTGCCAAATGACGAAATCTATAGAAAAATATATGTAGAATCTTTTGCTAGTAACAGTTTTTGACTACAGTTTGTTTTAAAGCAAATTTAGTTGTTAAAACTCGACAATTACGTAACAATTTTAGACGTAAAAACGCGCCCGTGAATTTTCGACGTATTAAACAATTATTCTGATAGTGCCAAATGACGAAATCTATAGAAAAATATATGTAGAATCTTTTGCTAGTAACAGTTTTTGACTACAGTTTGTTTTAAAGCAAATTTAGTTGTTAAAACTCGACAATTACGTAACAATTTTAGACGTAAAAACGCGCCCGTGAATTTTCGACGTATTAAACAATTATTCTGATAGTGCCAAATGACGAAATCTATAGAAAAATATATGTAGAATCTTTTGCTAGTAACAGTTTTTGACTACAGTTTGTTTTAAAGCAAATTTAGTTGTTAAAACTCGACAATTACGTAACAATTTTAGACGTAAAAACGCGCCCGTGAATTTTCGACGTATTAAACAATTATTCTGATAGTGCCAAATGACGAAATCTATAGAAAAATATATGTAGAATCTTTTGCTAGTAACAGTTTTTGACTACAGTTTGTTTTAAAGCAAATTTAGTTGTTAAAACTCGACAATTACGTAACAATTTTAGACGTAAAAACGCGCCCGTGAATTTTCGACGTATTAAACAATTATTCTGATAGTGCCAAATGACGAAATCTATAGAAAAATATATGTAGAATCTTTTGCTAGTAACAGTTTTTGACTACAGTTTGTTTTAAAGCAAATTTAGTTGTTAAAACTCGACAATTACGTAACAATTTTAGACGTAAAAACGCGCCCGTGAATTTTCGACGTATTAAACAATTATTCTGATAGTGCCAAATGACGAAATCTATAGAAAAATATATGTAGAATCTTTTGCTAGTAACAGTTTTTGACTACAGTTTGTTTTAAAGCAAATTTAGTTGTTAAAACTCGACAATTACGTAACAATTTTAGACGTAAAAACGCGCCCGTGAATTTTCGACGTATTAAACAATTATTCTGATAGTGCCAAATGACGAAATCTATAGAAAAATATATGTAGAATCTTTTGCTAGTAACAGTTTTTGACTACAGTTTGTTTTAAAGCAAATTTAGTTGTTAAAACTCGACAATTACGTAACAATTTTAGACGTAAAAACGCGCCCGTGAATTTTCGACGTATTAAACAATTATTCTGATAGTGCCAAATGACGAAATCTATAGAAAAATATATGTAGAATCTTTTGCTAGTAACAGTTTTTGACTACAGTTTGTTTTAAAGCAAATTTAGTTGTTAAAACTCGACAATTACGTAACAATTTTAGACGTAAAAACGCGCCCGTGAATTTTCGACGTATTAAACAATTATTCTGATAGTGCCAAATGACGAAATCTATAGAAAAATATATGTAGAATCTTTTGCTAGTAACAGTTTTTGACTACAGTTTGTTTTAAAGCAAATTTAGTTGTTAAAACTCGACAATTACGTAACAATTTTAGACGTAAAAACGCGCCCGTGAATTTTCGACGTATTAAACAATTATTCTGATAGTGCCAAATGACGAAATCTATAGAAAAATATATGTAGAATCTTTTGCTAGTAACAGTTTTTGACTACAGTTTGTTTTAAAGCAAATTTAGTTGTTAAAACTCGACAATTACGTAACAATTTTAGACGTAAAAACGCGCCCGTGAATTTTCGACGTATTAAACAATTATTCTGATAGTGCCAAATGACGAAATCTATAGAAAAATATATGTAGAATCTTTTGCTAGTAACAGTTTTTGACTACAGTTTGTTTTAAAGCAAATTTAGTTGTTAAAACTCGACAATTACGTAACAATTTTAGACGTAAAAACGCGCCCGTGAATTTTCGACGTATTAAACAATTATTCTGATAGTGCCAAATGACGAAATCTATAGAAAAATATATGTAGAATCTTTTGCTAGTAACAGTTTTTGACTACAGTTTGTTTTAAAGCAAATTTAGTTGTTAAAACTCGACAATTACGTAACAATTTTAGACGTAAAAACGCGCCCGTGAATTTTCGACGTATTAAACAATTATTCTGATAGTGCCAAATGACGAAATCTATAGAAAAATATATGTAGAATCTTTTGCTAGTAACAGTTTTTGACTACAGTTTGTTTTAAAGCAAATTTAGTTGTTAAAACTCGACAATTACGTAACAATTTTAGACGTAAAAACGCGCCCGTGAATTTTCGACGTATTAAACAATTATTCTGATAGTGCCAAATGACGAAATCTATAGAAAAATATATGTAGAATCTTTTGCTAGTAACAGTTTTTGACTACAGTTTGTTTTAAAGCAAATTTAGTTGTTAAAACTCGACAATTACGTAACAATTTTAGACGTAAAAACGCGCCCGTGAATTTTCGACGTATTAAACAATTATTCTGATAGTGCCAAATGACGAAATCTATAGAAAAATATATGTAGAATCTTTTGCTAGTAACAGTTTTTGACTACAGTTTGTTTTAAAGCAAATTTAGTTGTTAAAACTCGACAATTACGTAACAATTTTAGACGTAAAAACGCGCCCGTGAATTTTCGACGTATTAAACAATTATTCTGATAGTGCCAAATGACGAAATCTATAGAAAAATATATGTAGAATCTTTTGCTAGTAACAGTTTTTGACTACAGTTTGTTTTAAAGCAAATTTAGTTGTTAAAACTCGACAATTACGTAACAATTTTAGACGTAAAAACGCGCCCGTGAATTTTCGACGTATTAAACAATTATTCTGATAGTGCCAAATGACGAAATCTATAGAAAAATATATGTAGAATCTTTTGCTAGTAACAGTTTTTGACTACAGTTTGTTTTAAAGCAAATTTAGTTGTTAAAACTCGACAATTACGTAACAATTTTAGACGTAAAAACGCGCCCGTGAATTTTCGACGTATTAAACAATTATTCTGATAGTGCCAAATGACGAAATCTATAGAAAAATATATGTAGAATCTTTTGCTAGTAACAGTTTTTGACTACAGTTTGTTTTAAAGCAAATTTAGTTGTTAAAACTCGACAATTACGTAACAATTTTAGACGTAAAAACGCGCCCGTGAATTTTCGACGTATTAAACAATTATTCTGATAGTGCCAAATGACGAAATCTATAGAAAAATATATGTAGAATCTTTTGCTAGTAACAGTTTTTGACTACAGTTTGTTTTAAAGCAAATTTAGTTGTTAAAACTCGACAATTACGTAACAATTTTAGACGTAAAAACGCGCCCGTGAATTTTCGACGTATTAAACAATTATTCTGATAGTGCCAAATGACGAAATCTATAGAAAAATATATGTAGAATCTTTTGCTAGTAACAGTTTTTGACTACAGTTTGTTTTAAAGCAAATTTAGTTGTTAAAACTCGACAATTACGTAACAATTTTAGACGTAAAAACGCGCCCGTGAATTTTCGACGTATTAAACAATTATTCTGATAGTGCCAAATGACGAAATCTATAGAAAAATATATGTAGAATCTTTTGCTAGTAACAGTTTTTGACTACAGTTTGTTTTAAAGCAAATTTAGTTGTTAAAACTCGACAATTACGTAACAATTTTAGACGTAAAAACGCGCCCGTGAATTTTCGACGTATTAAACAATTATTCTGATAGTGCCAAATGACGAAATCTATAGAAAAATATATGTAGAATCTTTTGCTAGTAACAGTTTTTGACTACAGTTTGTTTTAAAGCAAATTTAGTTGTTAAAACTCGACAATTACGTAACAATTTTAGACGTAAAAACGCGCCCGTGAATTTTCGACGTATTAAACAATTATTCTGATAGTGCCAAATGACGAAATCTATAGAAAAATATATGTAGAATCTTTTGCTAGTAACAGTTTTTGACTACAGTTTGTTTTAAAGCAAATTTAGTTGTTAAAACTCGACAATTACGTAACAATTTTAGACGTAAAAACGCGCCCGTGAATTTTCGACGTATTAAACAATTATTCTGATAGTGCCAAATGACGAAATCTATAGAAAAATATATGTAGAATCTTTTGCTAGTAACAGTTTTTGACTACAGTTTGTTTTAAAGCAAATTTAGTTGTTAAAACTCGACAATTACGTAACAATTTTAGACGTAAAAACGCGCCCGTGAATTTTCGACGTATTAAACAATTATTCTGATAGTGCCAAATGACGAAATCTATAGAAAAATATATGTAGAATCTTTTGCTAGTAACAGTTTTTGACTACAGTTTGTTTTAAAGCAAATTTAGTTGTTAAAACTCGACAATTACGTAACAATTTTAGACGTAAAAACGCGCCCGTGAATTTTCGACGTATTAAACAATTATTCTGATAGTGCCAAATGACGAAATCTATAGAAAAATATATGTAGAATCTTTTGCTAGTAACAGTTTTTGACTACAGTTTGTTTTAAAGCAAATTTAGTTGTTAAAACTCGACAATTACGTAACAATTTTAGACGTAAAAACGCGCCCGTGAATTTTCGACGTATTAAACAATTATTCTGATAGTGCCAAATGACGAAATCTATAGAAAAATATATGTAGAATCTTTTGCTAGTAACAGTTTTTGACTACAGTTTGTTTTAAAGCAAATTTAGTTGTTAAAACTCGACAATTACGTAACAATTTTAGACGTAAAAACGCGCCCGTGAATTTTCGACGTATTAAACAATTATTCTGATAGTGCCAAATGACGAAATCTATAGAAAAATATATGTAGAATCTTTTGCTAGTAACAGTTTTTGACTACAGTTTGTTTTAAAGCAAATTTAGTTGTTAAAACTCGACAATTACGTAACAATTTTAGACGTAAAAACGCGCCCGTGAATTTTCGACGTATTAAACAATTATTCTGATAGTGCCAAATGACGAAATCTATAGAAAAATATATGTAGAATCTTTTGCTAGTAACAGTTTTTGACTACAGTTTGTTTTAAAGCAAATTTAGTTGTTAAAGTAACAGTTTTTGATACAGTTTTTTTAAGCAAATTTAGTTGTTAAAACTCGACAATTACGTAACAATTTTAGACGTAAAAACGCGCCCGTGAATTTTGACGTATTAAACAATTATTCTGATAGTGCCGTAACAGTTTTGACTAAAGTTTGTTTTAAAAGCAAATTTGTTGTTAAAACTGACAATTACGTAACAATTTTAGACGTTAAAAACGCGCCCGTGAATTTTCGACGTATTAAACAATTATTCTGATAGTGCCAAATGACGAAATCTATAGAAAAATATATGTAGAATCTTTTGCTAGTAACAGTTTTTGACTACAGTTTGTTTTAAAGCAAATTTAGTTGTTAAAACTCGACAATTACGTAACAATTTTAGACGTAAAAACGCGCCCGTGAATTTTCGACGTATTAAACAATTATTCTGATAGTGCCAAATGACGAAATCTATAGAAAAATATATGTAGAATCTTTTGCTAGTAACAGTTTTTGACTACAGTTTGTTTTAAAGCAAATTTAGTTGTTAAAACTCGACAATTACGTAACAATTTTAGACGTAAAAACGCGCCCGTGAATTTTCGACGTATTAAACAATTATTCTGATAGTGCCAAATGACGAAATCTATAGAAAAATATATGTAGAATCTTTTGCTAGTAACAGTTTTTGACTACAGTTTGTTTTAAAGCAAATTTAGTTGTTAAAACTCGACAATTACGTAACAATTTTAGACGTAAAAACGCGCCCGTGAATTTTCGACGTATTAAACAATTATTCTGATAGTGCCAAATGACGAAATCTATAGAAAAATATATGTAGAATCTTTTGCTAGTAACAGTTTTTGACTACAGTTTGTTTTAAAGCAAATTTAGTTGTTAAAACTCGACAATTACGTAACAATTTTAGACGTAAAAACGCGCCCGTGAATTTTCGACGTATTAAACAATTATTCTGATAGTGCCAAATGACGAAATCTATAGAAAAATATATGTAGAATCTTTTGCTAGTAACAGTTTTTGACTACAGTTTGTTTTAAAGCAAATTTAGTTGTTAAAACTCGACAATTACGTAACAATTTTAGACGTAAAAACGCGCCCGTGAATTTTCGACGTATTAAACAATTATTCTGATAGTGCCAAATGACGAAATCTATAGAAAAATATATGTAGAATCTTTTGCTAGTAACAGTTTTTGACTACAGTTTGTTTTAAAGCAAATTTAGTTGTTAAAACTCGACAATTACGTAACAATTTTAGACGTAAAAACGCGCCCGTGAATTTTCGACGTATTAAACAATTATTCTGATAGTGCCAAATGACGAAATCTATAGAAAAATATATGTAGAATCTTTTGCTAGTAACAGTTTTTGACTACAGTTTGTTTTAAAGCAAATTTAGTTGTTAAAACTCGACAATTACGTAACAATTTTAGACGTAAAAACGCGCCCGTGAATTTTCGACGTATTAAACAATTATTCTGATAGTGCCAAATGACGAAATCTATAGAAAAATATATGTAGAATCTTTTGCTAGTAACAGTTTTTGACTACAGTTTGTTTTAAAGCAAATTTAGTTGTTAAAACTCGACAATTACGTAACAATTTTAGACGTAAAAACGCGCCCGTGAATTTTCGACGTATTAAACAATTATTCTGATAGTGCCAAATGACGAAATCTATAGAAAAATATATGTAGAATCTTTTGCTAGTAACAGTTTTTGACTACAGTTTGTTTTAAAGCAAATTTAGTTGTTAAAACTCGACAATTACGTAACAATTTTAGACGTAAAAACGCGCCCGTGAATTTTCGACGTATTAAACAATTATTCTGATAGTGCCAAATGACGAAATCTATAGAAAAATATATGTAGAATCTTTTGCTAGTAACAGTTTTTGACTACAGTTTGTTTTAAAGCAAATTTAGTTGTTAAAACTCGACAATTACGTAACAATTTTAGACGTAAAAACGCGCCCGTGAATTTTCGACGTATTAAACAATTATTCTGATAGTGCCAAATGACGAAATCTATAGAAAAATATATGTAGAATCTTTTGCTAGTAACAGTTTTTGACTACAGTTTGTTTTAAAGCAAATTTAGTTGTTAAAACTCGACAATTACGTAACAATTTTAGACGTAAAAACGCGCCCGTGAATTTTCGACGTATTAAACAATTATTCTGATAGTGCCAAATGACGAAATCTATAGAAAAATATATGTAGAATCTTTTGCTAGTAACAGTTTTTGACTACAGTTTGTTTTAAAGCAAATTTAGTTGTTAAAACTCGACAATTACGTAACAATTTTAGACGTAAAAACGCGCCCGTGAATTTTCGACGTATTAAACAATTATTCTGATAGTGCCAAATGACGAAATCTATAGAAAAATATATGTAGAATCTTTTGCTAGTAACAGTTTTTGACTACAGTTTGTTTTAAAGCAAATTTAGTTGTTAAAACTCGACAATTACGTAACAATTTTAGACGTAAAAACGCGCCCGTGAATTTTCGACGTATTAAACAATTATTCTGATAGTGCCAAATGACGAAATCTATAGAAAAATATATGTAGAATCTTTTGCTAGTAACAGTTTTTGACTACAGTTTGTTTTAAAGCAAATTTAGTTGTTAAAACTCGACAATTACGTAACAATTTTAGACGTAAAAACGCGCCCGTGAATTTTCGACGTATTAAACAATTATTCTGATAGTGCCAAATGACGAAATCTATAGAAAAATATATGTAGAATCTTTTGCTAGTAACAGTTTTTGACTACAGTTTGTTTTAAAGCAAATTTAGTTGTTAAAACTCGACAATTACGTAACAATTTTAGACGTAAAAACGCGCCCGTGAATTTTCGACGTATTAAACAATTATTCTGATAGTGCCAAATGACGAAATCTATAGAAAAATATATGTAGAATCTTTTGCTAGTAACAGTTTTTGACTACAGTTTGTTTTAAAGCAAATTTAGTTGTTAAAACTCGACAATTACGTAACAATTTTAGACGTAAAAACGCGCCCGTGAATTTTCGACGTATTAAACAATTATTCTGATAGTGCCAAATGACGAAATCTATAGAAAAATATATGTAGAATCTTTTGCTAGTAACAGTTTTTGACTACAGTTTGTTTTAAAGCAAATTTAGTTGTTAAAACTCGACAATTACGTAACAATTTTAGACGTAAAAACGCGCCCGTGAATTTTCGACGTATTAAACAATTATTCTGATAGTGCCAAATGACGAAATCTATAGAAAAATATATGTAGAATCTTTTGCTAGTAACAGTTTTTGACTACAGTTTGTTTTAAAGCAAATTTAGTTGTTAAAACTCGACAATTACGTAACAATTTTAGACGTAAAAACGCGCCCGTGAATTTTCGACGTATTAAACAATTATTCTGATAGTGCCAAATGACGAAATCTATAGAAAAATATATGTAGAATCTTTTGCTAGTAACAGTTTTTGACTACAGTTTGTTTTAAAGCAAATTTAGTTGTTAAAACTCGACAATTACGTAACAATTTTAGACGTAAAAACGCGCCCGTGAATTTTCGACGTATTAAACAATTATTCTGATAGTGCCAAATGACGAAATCTATAGAAAAATATATGTAGAATCTTTTGCTAGTAACAGTTTTTGACTACAGTTTGTTTTAAAGCAAATTTAGTTGTTAAAACTCGACAATTACGTAACAATTTTAGACGTAAAAACGCGCCCGTGAATTTTCGACGTATTAAACAATTATTCTGATAGTGCCAAATGACGAAATCTATAGAAAAATATATGTAGAATCTTTTGCTAGTAACAGTTTTTGACTACAGTTTGTTTTAAAGCAAATTTAGTTGTTAAAACTCGACAATTACGTAACAATTTTAGACGTAAAAACGCGCCCGTGAATTTTCGACGTATTAAACAATTATTCTGATAGTGCCAAATGACGAAATCTATAGAAAAATATATGTAGAATCTTTTGCTAGTAACAGTTTTTGACTACAGTTTGTTTTAAAGCAAATTTAGTTGTTAAAACTCGACAATTACGTAACAATTTTAGACGTAAAAACGCGCCCGTGAATTTTCGACGTATTAAACAATTATTCTGATAGTGCCAAATGACGAAATCTATAGAAAAATATATGTAGAATCTTTTGCTAGTAACAGTTTTTGACTACAGTTTGTTTTAAAGCAAATTTAGTTGTTAAAACTCGACAATTACGTAACAATTTTAGACGTAAAAACGCGCCCGTGAATTTTCGACGTATTAAACAATTATTCTGATAGTGCCAAATGACGAAATCTATAGAAAAATATATGTAGAATCTTTTGCTAGTAACAGTTTTTGACTACAGTTTGTTTTAAAGCAAATTTAGTTGTTAAAACTCGACAATTACGTAACAATTTTAGACGTAAAAACGCGCCCGTGAATTTTCCACGTATTAAACAATTATTCTGATAGTGCCAAATGACGAAATCTATAGAAAAATATATGTAGAATCTTTTGCTAGTAACAGTTTTTGACTACAGTTTGTTTTAAAGCAAATTTAGTTGTTAAAACTCGACAATTACGTAACAATTTTAGACGTAAAAACGCGCCCGTGAATTTTCGACGTATTAAACAATTATTCTGATAGTGCCAAATGACGAAATCTATAGAAAAATATATGTAGAATCTTTTGCTAGTAACAGTTTTTGACTACAGTTTGTTTTAAAGCAAATTTAGTTGTTAAAACTCGACAATTACGTAACAATTTTAGACGTAAAAACGCGCCCGTGAATTTTCGACGTATTAAACAATTATTCTGATAGTGCCAAATGACGAAATCTATAGAAAAATATATGTAGAATCTTTTGCTAGTAACAGTTTTTGACTACAGTTTGTTTTAAAGCAAATTTAGTTGTTAAAACTCGACAATTACGTAACAATTTTAGACGTAAAAACGCGCCCGTGAATTTTCGACGTATTAAACAATTATTCTGATAGTGCCAAATGACGAAATCTATAGAAAAATATATGTAGAATCTTTTGCTAGTAACAGTTTTTGACTACAGTTTGTTTTAAAGCAAATTTAGTTGTTAAAACTCGACAATTACGTAACAATTTTAGACGTAAAAACGCGCCCGTGAATTTTCGACGTATTAAACAATTATTCTGATAGTGCCAAATGACGAAATCTATAGAAAAATATATGTAGAATCTTTTGCTAGTAACAGTTTTTGACTACAGTTTGTTTTAAAGCAAATTTAGTTGTTAAAACTCGACAATTACGTAACAATTTTAGACGTAAAAACGCGCCCGTGAATTTTCGACGTATTAAACAATTATTCTGATAGTGCCAAATGACGAAATCTATAGAAAAATATATGTAGAATCTTTTGCTAGTAACAGTTTTTGACTACAGTTTGTTTTAAAGCAAATTTAGTTGTTAAAACTCGACAATTACGTAACAATTTTAGACGTAAAAACGCGCCCGTGAATTTTCGACGTATTAAACAATTATTCTGATAGTGCCAAATGACGAAATCTATAGAAAAATATATGTAGAATCTTTTGCTAGTAACAGTTTTTGACTACAGTTTGTTTTAAAGCAAATTTAGTTGTTAAAACTCGACAATTACGTAACAATTTTAGACGTAAAAACGCGCCCGTGAATTTTCGACGTATTAAACAATTATTCTGATAGTGCCAAATGACGAAATCTATAGAAAAATATATGTAGAATCTTTTGCTAGTAACAGTTTTTGACTACAGTTTGTTTTAAAGCAAATTTAGTTGTTAAAACTCGACAATTACGTAACAATTTTAGACGTAAAAACGCGCCCGTGAATTTTCGACGTATTAAACAATTATTCTGATAGTGCCAAATGACGAAATCTATAGAAAAATATATGTAGAATCTTTTGCTAGTAACAGTTTTTGACTACAGTTTGTTTTAAAGCAAATTTAGTTGTTAAAACTCGACAATTACGTAACAATTTTAGACGTAAAAACGCGCCCGTGAATTTTCGACGTATTAAACAATTATTCTGATAGTGCCAAATGACGAAATCTATAGAAAAATATATGTAGAATCTTTTGCTAGTAACAGTTTTTGACTACAGTTTGTTTTAAAGCAAATTTAGTTGTTAAAACTCGACAATTACGTAACAATTTTAGACGTAAAAACGCGCCCGTGAATTTTCGACGTATTAAACAATTATTCTGATAGTGCCAAATGACGAAATCTATAGAAAAATATATGTAGAATCTTTTGCTAGTAACAGTTTTTGACTACAGTTTGTTTTAAAGCAAATTTAGTTGTTAAAACTCGACAATTACGTAACAATTTTAGACGTAAAAACGCGCCCGTGAATTTTCGACGTATTAAACAATTATTCTGATAGTGCCAAATGACGAAATCTATAGAAAAATATATGTAGAATCTTTTGCTAGTAACAGTTTTTGACTACAGTTTGTTTTAAAGCAAATTTAGTTGTTAAAACTCGACAATTACGTAACAATTTTAGACGTAAAAACGCGCCCGTGAATTTTCGACGTATTAAACAATTATTCTGATAGTGCCAAATGACGAAATCTATAGAAAAATATATGTAGAATCTTTTGCTAGTAACAGTTTTTGACTACAGTTTGTTTTAAAGCAAATTTAGTTGTTAAAACTCGACAATTACGTAACAATTTTAGACGTAAAAACGCGCCCGTGAATTTTCGACGTATTAAACAATTATTCTGATAGTGCCAAATGACGAAATCTATAGAAAAATATATGTAGAATCTTTTGCTAGTAACAGTTTTTGACTACAGTTTGTTTTAAAGCAAATTTAGTTGTTAAAACTCGACAATTACGTAACAATTTTAGACGTAAAAACGCGCCCGTGAATTTTCGACGTATTAAACAATTATTCTGATAGTGCCAAATGACGAAATCTATAGAAAAATATATGTAGAATCTTTTGCTAGTAACAGTTTTTGACTACAGTTTGTTTTAAAGCAAATTTAGTTGTTAAAACTCGACAATTACGTAACAATTTTAGACGTAAAAACGCGCCCGTGAATTTTCGACGTATTAAACAATTATTCTGATAGTGCCAAATGACGAAATCTATAGAAAAATATATGTAGAATCTTTTGCTAGTAACAGTTTTTGACTACAGTTTGTTTTAAAGCAAATTTAGTTGTTAAAACTCGACAATTACGTAACAATTTTAGACGTAAAAACGCGCCCGTGAATTTTCGACGTATTAAACAATTATTCTGATAGTGCCAAATGACGAAATCTATAGAAAAATATATGTAGAATCTTTTGCTAGTAACAGTTTTTGACTACAGTTTGTTTTAAAGCAAATTTAGTTGTTAAAACTCGACAATTACGTAACAATTTTAGACGTAAAAACGCGCCCGTGAATTTTCGACGTATTAAACAATTATTCTGATAGTGCCAAATGACGAAATCTATAGAAAAATATATGTAGAATCTTTTGCTAGTAACAGTTTTTGACTACAGTTTGTTTTAAAGCAAATTTAGTTGTTAAAACTCGACAATTACGTAACAATTTTAGACGTAAAAACGCGCCCGTGAATTTTCGACGTATTAAACAATTATTCTGATAGTGCCAAATGACGAAATCTATAGAAAAATATATGTAGAATCTTTTGCTAGTAACAGTTTTTGACTACAGTTTGTTTTAAAGCAAATTTAGTTGTTAAAACTCGACAATTACGTAACAATTTTAGACGTAAAAACGCGCCCGTGAATTTTCGACGTATTAAACAATTATTCTGATAGTGCCAAATGACGAAATCTATAGAAAAATATATGTAGAATCTTTTGCTAGTAACAGTTTTTGACTACAGTTTGTTTTAAAGCAAATTTAGTTGTTAAAACTCGACAATTACGTAACAATTTTAGACGTAAAAACGCGCCCGTGAATTTTCGACGTATTAAACAATTATTCTGATAGTGCCAAATGACGAAATCTATAGAAAAATATATGTAGAATCTTTTGCTAGTAACAGTTTTTGACTACAGTTTGTTTTAAAGCAAATTTAGTTGTTAAAACTCGACAATTACGTAACAATTTTAGACGTAAAAACGCGCCCGTGAATTTTCGACGTATTAAACAATTATTCTGATAGTGCCAAATGACGAAATCTATAGAAAAATATATGTAGAATCTTTTGCTAGTAACAGTTTTTGACTACAGTTTGTTTTAAAGCAAATTTAGTTGTTAAAACTCGACAATTACGTAACAATTTTAGACGTAAAAACGCGCCCGTGAATTTTCGACGTATTAAACAATTATTCTGATAGTGCCAAATGACGAAATCTATAGAAAAATATATGTAGAATCTTTTGCTAGTAACAGTTTTTGACTACAGTTTGTTTTAAAGCAAATTTAGTTGTTAAAACTCGACAATTACGTAACAATTTTAGACGTAAAAACGCGCCCGTGAATTTTCGACGTATTAAACAATTATTCTGATAGTGCCAAATGACGAAATCTATAGAAAAATATATGTAGAATCTTTTGCTAGTAACAGTTTTTGACTACAGTTTGTTTTAAAGCAAATTTAGTTGTTAAAACTCGACAATTACGTAACAATTTTAGACGTAAAAACGCGCCCGTGAATTTTCGACGTATTAAACAATTATTCTGATAGTGCCAAATGACGAAATCTATAGAAAAATATATGTAGAATCTTTTGCTAGTAACAGTTTTTGACTACAGTTTGTTTTAAAGCAAATTTAGTTGTTAAAACTCGACAATTACGTAACAATTTTAGACGTAAAAACGCGCCCGTGAATTTTCGACGTATTAAACAATTATTCTGATAGTGCCAAATGACGAAATCTATAGAAAAATATATGTAGAATCTTTTGCTAGTAACAGTTTTTGACTACAGTTTGTTTTAAAGCAAATTTAGTTGTTAAAACTCGACAATTACGTAACAATTTTAGACGTAAAAACGCGCCCGTGAATTTTCGACGTATTAAACAATTATTCTGATAGTGCCAAATGACGAAATCTATAGAAAAATATATGTAGAATCTTTTGCTAGTAACAGTTTTTGACTACAGTTTGTTTTAAAGCAAATTTAGTTGTTAAAACTCGACAATTACGTAACAATTTTAGACGTAAAAACGCGCCCGTGAATTTTCGACGTATTAAACAATTATTCTGATAGTGCCAAATGACGAAATCTATAGAAAAATATATGTAGAATCTTTTGCTAGTAACAGTTTTTGACTACAGTTTGTTTTAAAGCAAATTTAGTTGTTAAAACTCGACAATTACGTAACAATTTTAGACGTAAAAACGCGCCCGTGAATTTTCGACGTATTAAACAATTATTCTGATAGTGCCAAATGACGAAATCTATAGAAAAATATATGTAGAATCTTTTGCTAGTAACAGTTTTTGACTACAGTTTGTTTTAAAGCAAATTTAGTTGTTAAAACTCGACAATTACGTAACAATTTTAGACGTAAAAACGCGCCCGTGAATTTTCGACGTATTAAACAATTATTCTGATAGTGCCAAATGACGAAATCTATAGAAAAATATATGTAGAATCTTTTGCTAGTAACAGTTTTTGACTACAGTTTGTTTTAAAGCAAATTTAGTTGTTAAAACTCGACAATTACGTAACAATTTTAGACGTAAAAACGCGCCCGTGAATTTTCGACGTATTAAACAATTATTCTGATAGTGCCAAATGACGAAATCTATAGAAAAATATATGTAGAATCTTTTGCTAGTAACAGTTTTTGACTACAGTTTGTTTTAAAGCAAATTTAGTTGTTAAAACTCGACAATTACGTAACAATTTTAGACGTAAAAACGCGCCCGTGAATTTTCGACGTATTAAACAATTATTCTGATAGTGCCAAATGACGAAATCTATAGAAAAATATATGTAGAATCTTTTGCTAGTAACAGTTTTTGACTACAGTTTGTTTTAAAGCAAATTTAGTTGTTAAAACTCGACAATTACGTAACAATTTTAGACGTAAAAACGCGCCCGTGAATTTTCGACGTATTAAACAATTATTCTGATAGTGCCAAATGACGAAATCTATAGAAAAATATATGTAGAATCTTTTGCTAGTAACAGTTTTTGACTACAGTTTGTTTTAAAGCAAATTTAGTTGTTAAAACTCGACAATTACGTAACAATTTTAGACGTAAAAACGCGCCCGTGAATTTTCGACGTATTAAACAATTATTCTGATAGTGCCAAATGACGAAATCTATAGAAAAATATATGTAGAATCTTTTGCTAGTAACAGTTTTTGACTACAGTTTGTTTTAAAGCAAATTTAGTTGTTAAAACTCGACAATTACGTAACAATTTTAGACGTAAAAACGCGCCCGTGAATTTTCGACGTATTAAACAATTATTCTGATAGTGCCAAATGACGAAATCTATAGAAAAATATATGTAGAATCTTTTGCTAGTAACAGTTTTTGACTACAGTTTGTTTTAAAGCAAATTTAGTTGTTAAAACTCGACAATTACGTAACAATTTTAGACGTAAAAACGCGCCCGTGAATTTTCGACGTATTAAACAATTATTCTGATAGTGCCAAATGACGAAATCTATAGAAAAATATATGTAGAATCTTTTGCTAGTAACAGTTTTTGACTACAGTTTGTTTTAAAGCAAATTTAGTTGTTAAAACTCGACAATTACGTAACAATTTTAGACGTAAAAACGCGCCCGTGAATTTTCGACGTATTAAACAATTATTCTGATAGTGCCAAATGACGAAATCTATAGAAAAATATATGTAGAATCTTTTGCTAGTAACAGTTTTTGACTACAGTTTGTTTTAAAGCAAATTTAGTTGTTAAAACTCGACAATTACGTAACAATTTTAGACGTAAAAACGCGCCCGTGAATTTTCGACGTATTAAACAATTATTCTGATAGTGCCAAATGACGAAATCTATAGAAAAATATATGTAGAATCTTTTGCTAGTAACAGTTTTTGACTACAGTTTGTTTTAAAGCAAATTTAGTTGTTAAAACTCGACAATTACGTAACAATTTTAGACGTAAAAACGCGCCCGTGAATTTTCGACGTATTAAACAATTATTCTGATAGTGCCAAATGACGAAATCTATAGAAAAATATATGTAGAATCTTTTGCTAGTAACAGTTTTTGACTACAGTTTGTTTTAAAGCAAATTTAGTTGTTAAAACTCGACAATTACGTAACAATTTTAGACGTAAAAACGCGCCCGTGAATTTTCGACGTATTAAACAATTATTCTGATAGTGCCAAATGACGAAATCTATAGAAAAATATATGTAGAATCTTTTGCTAGTAACAGTTTTTGACTACAGTTTGTTTTAAAGCAAATTTAGTTGTTAAAACTCGACAATTACGTAACAATTTTAGACGTAAAAACGCGCCCGTGAATTTTCGACGTATTAAACAATTATTCTGATAGTGCCAAATGACGAAATCTATAGAAAAATATATGTAGAATCTTTTGCTAGTAACAGTTTTTGACTACAGTTTGTTTTAAAGCAAATTTAGTTGTTAAAACTCGACAATTACGTAACAATTTTAGACGTAAAAACGCGCCCGTGAATTTTCGACGTATTAAACAATTATTCTGATAGTGCCAAATGACGAAATCTATAGAAAAATATATGTAGAATCTTTTGCTAGTAACAGTTTTTGACTACAGTTTGTTTTAAAGCAAATTTAGTTGTTAAAACTCGACAATTACGTAACAATTTTAGACGTAAAAACGCGCCCGTGAATTTTCGACGTATTAAACAATTATTCTGATAGTGCCAAATGACGAAATCTATAGAAAAATATATGTAGAATCTTTTGCTAGTAACAGTTTTTGACTACAGTTTGTTTTAAAGCAAATTTAGTTGTTAAAACTCGACAATTACGTAACAATTTTAGACGTAAAAACGCGCCCGTGAATTTTCGACGTATTAAACAATTATTCTGATAGTGCCAAATGACGAAATCTATAGAAAAATATATGTAGAATCTTTTGCTAGTAACAGTTTTTGACTACAGTTTGTTTTAAAGCAAATTTAGTTGTTAAAACTCGACAATTACGTAACAATTTTAGACGTAAAAACGCGCCCGTGAATTTTCGACGTATTAAACAATTATTCTGATAGTGCCAAATGACGAAATCTATAGAAAAATATATGTAGAATCTTTTGCTAGTAACAGTTTTTGACTACAGTTTGTTTTAAAGCAAATTTAGTTGTTAAAACTCGACAATTACGTAACAATTTTAGACGTAAAAACGCGCCCGTGAATTTTCGACGTATTAAACAATTATTCTGATAGTGCCAAATGACGAAATCTATAGAAAAATATATGTAGAATCTTTTGCTAGTAACAGTTTTTGACTACAGTTTGTTTTAAAGCAAATTTAGTTGTTAAAACTCGACAATTACGTAACAATTTTAGACGTAAAAACGCGCCCGTGAATTTTCGACGTATTAAACAATTATTCTGATAGTGCCAAATGACGAAATCTATAGAAAAATATATGTAGAATCTTTTGCTAGTAACAGTTTTTGACTACAGTTTGTTTTAAAGCAAATTTAGTTGTTAAAACTCGACAATTACGTAACAATTTTAGACGTAAAAACGCGCCCGTGAATTTTCGACGTATTAAACAATTATTCTGATAGTGCCAAATGACGAAATCTATAGAAAAATATATGTAGAATCTTTTGCTAGTAACAGTTTTTGACTACAGTTTGTTTTAAAGCAAATTTAGTTGTTAAAACTCGACAATTACGTAACAATTTTAGACGTAAAAACGCGCCCGTGAATTTTCGACGTATTAAACAATTATTCTGATAGTGCCAAATGACGAAATCTATAGAAAAATATATGTAGAATCTTTTGCTAGTAACAGTTTTTGACTACAGTTTGTTTTAAAGCAAATTTAGTTGTTAAAACTCGACAATTACGTAACAATTTTAGACGTAAAAACGCGCCCGTGAATTTTCGACGTATTAAACAATTATTCTGATAGTGCCAAATGACGAAATCTATAGAAAAATATATGTAGAATCTTTTGCTAGTAACAGTTTTTGACTACAGTTTGTTTTAAAGCAAATTTAGTTGTTAAAACTCGACAATTACGTAACAATTTTAGACGTAAAAACGCGCCCGTGAATTTTCGACGTATTAAACAATTATTCTGATAGTGCCAAATGACGAAATCTATAGAAAAATATATGTAGAATCTTTTGCTAGTAACAGTTTTTGACTACAGTTTGTTTTAAAGCAAATTTAGTTGTTAAAACTCGACAATTACGTAACAATTTTAGACGTAAAAACGCGCCCGTGAATTTTCGACGTATTAAACAATTATTCTGATAGTGCCAAATGACGAAATCTATAGAAAAATATATGTAGAATCTTTTGCTAGTAACAGTTTTTGACTACAGTTTGTTTTAAAGCAAATTTAGTTGTTAAAACTCGACAATTACGTAACAATTTTAGACGTAAAAACGCGCCCGTGAATTTTCGACGTATTAAACAATTATTCTGATAGTGCCAAATGACGAAATCTATAGAAAAATATATGTAGAATCTTTTGCTAGTAACAGTTTTTGACTACAGTTTGTTTTAAAGCAAATTTAGTTGTTAAAACTCGACAATTACGTAACAATTTTAGACGTAAAAACGCGCCCGTGAATTTTCGACGTATTAAACAATTATTCTGATAGTGCCAAATGACGAAATCTATAGAAAAATATATGTAGAATCTTTTGCTAGTAACAGTTTTTGACTACAGTTTGTTTTAAAGCAAATTTAGTTGTTAAAACTCGACAATTACGTAACAATTTTAGACGTAAAAACGCGCCCGTGAATTTTCGACGTATTAAACAATTATTCTGATAGTGCCAAATGACGAAATCTATAGAAAAATATATGTAGAATCTTTTGCTAGTAACAGTTTTTGACTACAGTTTGTTTTAAAGCAAATTTAGTTGTTAAAACTCGACAATTACGTAACAATTTTAGACGTAAAAACGCGCCCGTGAATTTTCGACGTATTAAACAATTATTCTGATAGTGCCAAATGACGAAATCTATAGAAAAATATATGTAGAATCTTTTGCTAGTAACAGTTTTTGACTACAGTTTGTTTTAAAGCAAATTTAGTTGTTAAAACTCGACAATTACGTAACAATTTTAGACGTAAAAACGCGCCCGTGAATTTTCGACGTATTAAACAATTATTCTGATAGTGCCAAATGACGAAATCTATAGAAAAATATATGTAGAATCTTTTGCTAGTAACAGTTTTTGACTACAGTTTGTTTTAAAGCAAATTTAGTTGTTAAAACTCGACAATTACGTAACAATTTTAGACGTAAAAACGCGCCCGTGAATTTTCGACGTATTAAACAATTATTCTGATAGTGCCAAATGACGAAATCTATAGAAAAATATATGTAGAATCTTTTGCTAGTAACAGTTTTTGACTACAGTTTGTTTTAAAGCAAATTTAGTTGTTAAAACTCGACAATTACGTAACAATTTTAGACGTAAAAACGCGCCCGTGAATTTTCGACGTATTAAACAATTATTCTGATAGTGCCAAATGACGAAATCTATAGAAAAATATATGTAGAATCTTTTGCTAGTAACAGTTTTTGACTACAGTTTGTTTTAAAGCAAATTTAGTTGTTAAAACTCGACAATTACGTAACAATTTTAGACGTAAAAACGCGCCCGTGAATTTTCGACGTATTAAACAATTATTCTGATAGTGCCAAATGATGAAATCTATAGAAAAATATATGTAGAATCTTTTGCTAGTAACAGTTTTTGACTACAGTTTGTTTTAAAGCAAATTTAGTTGTTAAAACTCGACAATTACGTAACAATTTTAGACGTAAAAACGCGCCCGTGAATTTTCGACGTATTAAACAATTATTCTGATAGTGCCAAATGACGAAATCTATAGAAAAATATATGTAGAATCTTTTGCTAGTAACAGTTTTTGACTACAGTTTGTTTTAAAGCAAATTTAGTTGTTAAAACTCGACAATTACGTAACAATTTTAGACGTAAAAACGCGCCCGTGAATTTTCCACGTATTAAACAATTATTCTGATAGTGCCAAATGACGAAATCTATAGAAAAATATATGTAGAATCTTTTGCTAGTAACAGTTTTTGACTACAGTTTGTTTTAAAGCAAATTTAGTTGTTAAAACTCGACAATTACGTAACAATTTTAGACGTAAAAACGCGCCCGTGAATTTTCGACGTATTAAACAATTATTCTGATAGTGCCAAATGACGAAATCTATAGAAAAATATATGTAGAATCTTTTGCTAGTAACAGTTTTTGACTACAGTTTGTTTTAAAGCAAATTTAGTTGTTAAAACTCGACAATTACGTAACAATTTTAGACGTAAAAACGCGCCCGTGAATTTTCGACGTATTAAACAATTATTCTGATAGTGCCAAATGACGAAATCTATAGAAAAATATATGTAGAATCTTTTGCTAGTAACAGTTTTTGACTACAGTTTGTTTTAAAGCAAATTTAGTTGTTAAAACTCGACAATTACGTAACAATTTTAGACGTAAAAACGCGCCCGTGAATTTTCGACGTATTAAACAATTATTCTGATAGTGCCAAATGACGAAATCTATAGAAAAATATATGTAGAATCTTTTGCTAGTAACAGTTTTTGACTACAGTTTGTTTTAAAGCAAATTTAGTTGTTAAAACTCGACAATTACGTAACAATTTTAGACGTAAAAACGCGCCCGTGAATTTTCGACGTATTAAACAATTATTCTGATAGTGCCAAATGACGAAATCTATAGAAAAATATATGTAGAATCTTTTGCTAGTAACAGTTTTTGACTACAGTTTGTTTTAA
Organism: Agrilus biguttatus; assembly: GCA_963921985.1. Taxonomy (NCBI): domain Eukaryota; kingdom Metazoa; phylum Arthropoda; class Insecta; order Coleoptera; family Buprestidae; genus Agrilus; species Agrilus biguttatus. Next base: position 19,408,793 of record OY998126.1, read on the forward strand.
AGCAAATTTAGTTGTTAAAACTCGACAATTACGTAACAATTTTAGACGTAAAAACGCGCCCGTGAATTTTCGACGTATTAAACAATTATTCTGATAGTGCCAAATGACGAAATCTATAGAAAAATATATGTAGAATCTTTTGCTAGTAACAGTTTTTGACTACAGTTTGTTTTAAAGCAAATTTAGTTGTTAAAACTCGACAATTACGTAACAATTTTAGACGTAAAAACGCGCCCGTGAATTTTCGACGTATTAAACAATTATTCTGATAGTGCCAAATGACGAAATCTATAGAAAAATATATGTAGAATCTTTTGCTAGTAACAGTTTTTGACTACAGTTTGTTTTAAAGCAAATTTAGTTGTTAAAACTCGACAATTACGTAACAATTTTAGACGTAAAAACGCGCCCGTGAATTTTCGACGTATTAAACAATTATTCTGATAGTGCCAAATGACGAAATCTATAGAAAAATATATGTAGAATCTTTTGCTAGTAACAGTTTTTGACTACAGTTTGTTTTAAAGCAAATTTAGTTGTTAAAACTCGACAATTACGTAACAATTTTAGACGTAAAAACGCGCCCGTGAATTTTCGACGTATTAAACAATTATTCTGATAGTGCCAAATGACGAAATCTATAGAAAAATATATGTAGAATCTTTTGCTAGTAACAGTTTTTGACTACAGTTTGTTTTAAAGCAAATTTAGTTGTTAAAACTCGACAATTACGTAACAATTTTAGACGTAAAAACGCGCCCGTGAATTTTCGACGTATTAAACAATTATTCTGATAGTGCCAAATGACGAAATCTATAGAAAAATATATGTAGAATCTTTTGCTAGTAACAGTTTTTGACTACAGTTTGTTTTAAAGCAAATTTAGTTGTTAAAACTCGACAATTACGTAACAATTTTAGACGTAAAAACGCGCCCGTGAATTTTCGACGTATTAAACAATTATTCTGATAGTGCCAAATGACGAAATCTATAGAAAAATATATGTAGAATCTTTTGCTAGTAACAGTTTTTGACTACAGTTTGTTTTAAAGCAAATTTAGTTGTTAAAACTCGACAATTACGTAACAATTTTAGACGTAAAAACGCGCCCGTGAATTTTCGACGTATTAAACAATTATTCTGATAGTGCCAAATGACGAAATCTATAGAAAAATATATGTAGAATCTTTTGCTAGTAACAGTTTTTGACTACAGTTTGTTTTAAAGCAAATTTAGTTGTTAAAACTCGACAATTACGTAACAATTTTAGACGTAAAAACGCGCCCGTGAATTTTCGACGTATTAAACAATTATTCTGATAGTGCCAAATGACGAAATCTATAGAAAAATATATGTAGAATCTTTTGCTAGTAACAGTTTTTGACTACAGTTTGTTTTAAAGCAAATTTAGTTGTTAAAACTCGACAATTACGTAACAATTTTAGACGTAAAAACGCGCCCGTGAATTTTCGACGTATTAAACAATTATTCTGATAGTGCCAAATGACGAAATCTATAGAAAAATATATGTAGAATCTTTTGCTAGTAACAGTTTTTGACTACAGTTTGTTTTAAAGCAAATTTAGTTGTTAAAACTCGACAATTACGTAACAATTTTAGACGTAAAAACGCGCCCGTGAATTTTCGACGTATTAAACAATTATTCTGATAGTGCCAAATGACGAAATCTATAGAAAAATATATGTAGAATCTTTTGCTAGTAACAGTTTTTGACTACAGTTTGTTTTAAAGCAAATTTAGTTGTTAAAACTCGACAATTACGTAACAATTTTAGACGTAAAAACGCGCCCGTGAATTTTCGACGTATTAAACAATTATTCTGATAGTGCCAAATGACGAAATCTATAGAAAAATATATGTAGAATCTTTTGCTAGTAACAGTTTTTGACTACAGTTTGTTTTAAAGCAAATTTAGTTGTTAAAACTCGACAATTACGTAACAATTTTAGACGTAAAAACGCGCCCGTGAATTTTCGACGTATTAAACAATTATTCTGATAGTGCCAAATGACGAAATCTATAGAAAAATATATGTAGAATCTTTTGCTAGTAACAGTTTTTGACTACAGTTTGTTTTAAAGCAAATTTAGTTGTTAAAACTCGACAATTACGTAACAATTTTAGACGTAAAAACGCGCCCGTGAATTTTCGACGTATTAAACAATTATTCTGATAGTGCCAAATGACGAAATCTATAGAAAAATATATGTAGAATCTTTTGCTAGTAACAGTTTTTGACTACAGTTTGTTTTAAAGCAAATTTAGTTGTTAAAACTCGACAATTACGTAACAATTTTAGACGTAAAAACGCGCCCGTGAATTTTCGACGTATTAAACAATTATTCTGATAGTGCCAAATGACGGAATCTATAGAAAAATATATGTAGAATCTTTTGCTAGTAACAGTTTTTGACTACAGTTTGTTTTAAAGCAAATTTAGTTGTTAAAACTCGACAATTACGTAACAATTTTAGACGTAAAAACGCGCCCGTGAATTTTCGACGTATTAAACAATTATTCTGATAGTGCCAAATGACGAAATCTATAGAAAAATATATGTAGAATCTTTTGCTAGTAACAGTTTTTGACTACAGTTTGTTTTAAAGCAAATTTAGTTGTTAAAACTCGACAATTACGTAACAATTTTAGACGTAAAAACGCGCCCGTGAATTTTCGACGTATTAAACAATTATTCTGATAGTGCTACATGACGAAATCTATAGAAAAATATATGTGGAATCTTTTGCTAGTAACAGTTTTTGACTACAGTTTGTTTTAAAGCAAATTTAGTTGTTAAAACTCGACAATTACGTAACAATTTTAGACGTAAAAACGCGCCCGTGAATTTTCGACGTATTAAACAATTATTCTGATAGTGCCAAATGACGAAATCTATAGAAAAATATGTGCAGAATCTTTTGCTAGTAACAGTTTTTGACTACAGTTTGTTTTAAAGCAAATTTAGTTGTTAAAACTCGACAATTACGTAACAATTTTAGACGTAAAAACGCGCCCGTGAATTTTCGACGTATTAAACAATTATTCTGATAGTGCCAAATGACGAAATCTATAGAAAAATATATGTAGAATCTTTTGCTAGTAACAGTTTTTGACTACAGTTTGTTTTAAAGCAAATTTAGTTGTTAAAACTCGACAATTACGTAACAATTTTAGACGTAAAAACGCGCCCGTGAATTTTCCACGTATTAAACAATTATTCTGATAGTGCCAAATGACGAAATCTATAGAAAAATATATGTAGAATCTTTTGCTAGTAACAGTTTTTGACTACAGTTTGTTTTAAAGCAAATTTAGTTGTTAAAACTCGACAATTACGTAACAATTTTAGACGTAAAAACGCGCCCGTGAATTTTCGACGTATTAAACAATTATTCTGATAGTGCCAAATGACGAAATCTATAGAAAAATATATGTAGAATCTTTTGCTAGTAACAGTTTTTGACTACAGTTTGTTTTAAAGCAAATTTAGTTGTTAAAACTCGACAATTACGTAACAATTTTAGATGTAAAAACACGCCCGTGAATTTTCGACGTATTAAACAATTATTCTGATAGTGCCAAATGACGAAATCTATAGAAAAATATATGTAGAATCTTTTACTAGTAACAGTTTTTGACTACAGTTTGTTTTAAAGCAAATTTAGTTGTTAAAACTCGACAATTACGTAACAATTTTAGACGTAAAAACGCGCCCGTGAATTTTCCACGTATTAAACAATTATTCTGATAGTGCCAAATGACGAAATCTATAGAAAAATATATGTAGAATCTTTTGCTAGTAACAGTTTTTGACTACAGTTTGTTTTAAAGCAAATTTAGTTGTTAAAACTCGACAATTACGTAACAATTTTAGACGTAAAAACGCGCCCGTGAATTTTCGACGTATTAAACAATTATTCTGATAGTGCCAAATGACGAAATCTATAGAAAAATATATGTAGAATCTTTTGCTAGTAACAGTTTTTGACTACAGTTTGTTTTAAAGCAAATTTAGTTGTTAAAACTCGACAATTACGTAACAATTTTAGATGTAAAAACGCGCCCGTGAATTTTCGACGTATTAAACAATTATTCTGATAGTGCCAAATGACGAAATCTATAGAAAAATATATGTAGAATCTTTTGCTAGTAACAGTTTTTGACTACAGTTTGTTTTAAAGCAAATTTAGTTGTTAAAACTCGACAATTACGTAACAATTTTAGACGTAAAAACGCGCCCGTGAATTTTCGACGTATTAAACAATTATTCTGATAGTGCCAAATGACGAAATCTATAGAAAAATATATGTAGAATCTTTTGCTAGTAACAGTTTTTGACTACAGTTTGTTTTAAAGCAAATTTAGTTGTTAAAACTCGACAATTACGTAACAACTTTAGACGTAAAAACGCGCCCGTGAATTTTCCACGTATTAAACAATTATTCTGATAGTGCCAAATGACGAAATCTATAGAAAAATATATGTAGAATCTTTTGCTAGTAACAGTTTTTGACTACAGTTTGTTTTAAAGCAAATTTAGTTGTTAAAACTCGACAATTACGTAACAATTTTAGACGTAAAAACGCGCCCGTGAATTTTCGACGTATTAAGCAATTATTCTGATAGTGCCAAATGACGAAATCTATAGAAAAATATATGTAGAATCTTTTGCCAGTAACAGTTTTTGACTACAGTTTGTTTTAAAGCAAATTTAGTTGTTAAAACTCGACAATTACGTAACAATTTTAGACGTAAAAACGCGCCCGTGAATTTTCGACGTATTAAACAATTATTCTGATAGTGCCAAATGACGAAATCTATAGAAAAATATATGTAGAATCTTTTGCTAGTAACAGTTTTTGACTACAGTTTGTTTTAAAGCAAATTTAGTTGTTAAAACTAGACAATTACGTAACAATTTTAGACGTAAAAACGCGCCCGTGAATTTTCGACGTATTAAACAATTATTCTGATAGTGCCAAATGACGAAATCTATAGAAAACTATATGTAGAATCTTTTGCTAGTAGCAGTTTTTGACTACAGTTTGTTTTAAAGCAAATTTAGTTGTTAAAACTCGACAATTACGTAACAATTTTAGACGTAAAAACGCGCCCGTGAATTTTCGACGTATTAAACAATTATTCTGATAGTGCCAAATGACGAAATCTATAGAAAAATATATGTAGAATCTTTTGCTAGTAACAGTTTTTGACTACAGTTTGTTTTAAAGCAAATTTAGTTGTTAAAACTCGACAATTACGTAACAATTTTAGACGTAAAAACGCGCCCGTGAATTTTCGACGTATTAAACAATTATTCTGATAGTGCCAAATAACGAAATCTATAGAAAAATATATGTAGAATCTTTTGCTAGTAACAGTTTTTGACTACAGTTTGTTTTAAAGCAAATTTAGTTGTTAAAACTCGACAATTACGTAACAATTTTAGACGTAAAAACGCGCCCGTGAATTTTCGACGTATTAAACAATTATTCTGATAGTGCCAAATGACGAAATCTATAGAAAAATATATGTAGAATCGTTTGCTAGTAACAGTTTTTGACTACAGTTTGTTTTAAAGCAAATTTAGTTGTTAAAACTCGACAATTACGTAACAATTTTAGACGTAAAAACGCGCCCGTGAATTTTCGACGTATTAAACAATTATTCTGATAGTGCCAAATGACGAAATCTATAGAAAAATATATGTAGAATCTTTTGCTAGTAACAGTTTTTGACTACAGTTTGTTTTAAAGCAAATTTAGTTGTTAAAACTCGACAATTACGTAACAATTTTAGATGTAAAAACGCGCCCGTGAATTTTCGACGTATTAAACAATTATTCTGATAGTGCCAAATGACGAAATCTATAGAAAAATATATGTAGAATCTTTTGCTAGTAACAGTTTTTGACTACAGTTTGTTTTAAAGCAAATTTAGTTGTTAAAACTCGACAATTACGTAACAATTTTAGACGTAAAAACGCGCCCGTGAATTTTCGACGTATTAAACAATTATTCTGATAGTGCCAAATAACGAAATCTATAGAAAAATATATGTAGAATCTTTTGCTAGTAACAGTTTTTGACTACAGTTTGTTTTAAAGCAAATTTAGTTGTTAAAACTCGACAATTACGTAACAATTTTAGACGTAAAAACGCGCCCGTGAATTTTCGACGTATTAAACAATTATTCTGATAGTGCCAAATGACGAAATCTATAGAAAAATATATGTAGAATCTTTTGCTAGTAACAGTTTTTGACTACAGTTTGTTTTAAAGCAAATTTAGTTGTTAAAACTCGACAATTACGTAACAATTTTAGACGTAAAAACGCGCCCGTGAATTTTCGACGTATTAAACAATTATTCTGATAGTGCCAAATGACGAAATCTATAGAAAAATATATGTAGAATCTTTTGCTAGTAACAGTTTTTGACTACAGTTTGTTTTAAAGCAAATTTAGTTGTTAAAACTCGACAATTACGTAACAATTTTAGACGTAAAAACGCGCCCGTGAATTTTCGACGTATTAAACAATTATTCTGATAGTGCCAAATGACGAAATCTATAGAAAAATATATGTAGAATCTTTTGCTAGTAACAGTTTTTGACTACAGTTTGTTTTAAAGCAAATTTAGTTGTTAAAACTCGACAATTACGTAACAATTTTAGACGTAAAAACGCGCCCGTGAATTTTCGACGTATTAAACAATTATTCTGATAGTGCCAAATGACGAAATCTATAGAAAAATATATGTAGAATCTTTTGCTAGTAACAGTTTTTGACTACAGTTTGTTTTAAAGCAAATTTAGTTGTTAAAACTCGACAATTACGTAACAATTTTAGACGTAAAAACGCGCCCGTGAATTTTCGACGTATTAAACAATTATTCTGATAGTGCCAAATGACGAAATCTATAGAAAAATATATGTAGAATCTTTTGCTAGTAACAGTTTTTGACTACAGTTTGTTTTAAAGCAAATTTAGTTGTTAAAACTCGACAATTACGTAACAATTTTAGACGTAAAAACGCGCCCGTGAATTTTCGACGTATTAAACAATTATTCTGATAGTGCCAAATGACGAAATCTATAGAAAAATATATGTAGAATCTTTTGCTAGTAACAGTTTTTGACTACAGTTTGTTTTAAAGCAAATTTAGTTGTTAAAACTCGACAATTACGTAACAATTTTAGACGTAAAAACGCGCCCGTGAATTTTCGACGTATTAAACAATTATTCTGATAGTGCCAAATGACGAAATCTATAGAAAAATATATGTAGAATCTTTTGCTAGTAACAGTTTTTGACTACAGTTTGTTTTAAAGCAAATTTAGTTGTTAAAACTCGACAATTACGTAACAATTTTAGACGTAAAAACGCGCCCGTGAATTTTCGACGTATTAAACAATTATTCTGATAGTGCCAAATGACGAAATCTATAGAAAAATATATGTAGAATCTTTTGCTAGTAACAGTTTTTGACTACAGTTTGTTTTAAAGCAAATTTAGTTGTTAAAACTCGACAATTACGTAACAATTTTAGACGTAAAAACGCGCCCGTGAATTTTCGACGTATTAAACAATTATTCTGATAGTGCCAAATGACGAAATCTATAGAAAAATATATGTAGAATCTTTTGCTAGTAACAGTTTTTGACTACAGTTTGTTTTAAAGCAAATTTAGTTGTTAAAACTCGACAATTACGTAACAATTTTAGACGTAAAAACGCGCCCGTGAATTTTCGACGTATTAAACAATTATTCTGATAGTGCCAAATGACGAAATCTATAGAAAAATATATGTAGAATCTTTTGCTAGTAACAGTTTTTGACTACAGTTTGTTTTAAAGCAAATTTAGTTGTTAAAACTCGACAATTACGTAACAATTTTAGACGTAAAAACGCGCCCGTGAATTTTCGACGTATTAAACAATTATTCTGATAGTGCCAAATGACGAAATCTATAGAAAAATATATGTAGAATCTTTTGCTAGTAACAGTTTTTGACTACAGTTTGTTTTAAAGCAAATTTAGTTGTTAAAACTCGACAATTACGTAACAATTTTAGACGTAAAAACGCGCCCGTGAATTTTCGACGTATTAAACAATTATTCTGATAGTGCCAAATGACGAAATCTATAGAAAAATATATGTAGAATCTTTTGCTAGTAACAGTTTTTGACTACAGTTTGTTTTAAAGCAAATTTAGTTGTTAAAACTCGACAATTACGTAACAATTTTAGACGTAAAAACGCGCCCGTGAATTTTCGACGTATTAAACAATTATTCTGATAGTGCCAAATGACGAAATCTATAGAAAAATATATGTAGAATCTTTTGCTAGTAACAGTTTTTGACTACAGTTTGTTTTAAAGCAAATTTAGTTGTTAAAACTCGACAATTACGTAACAATTTTAGACGTAAAAACGCGCCCGTGAATTTTCGACGTATTAAACAATTATTCTGATAGTGCCAAATGACGAAATCTATAGAAAAATATATGTAGAATCTTTTGCTAGTAACAGTTTTTGACTACAGTTTGTTTTAAAGCAAATTTAGTTGTTAAAACTCGACAATTACGTAACAATTTTAGACGTAAAAACGCGCCCGTGAATTTTCGACGTATTAAACAATTATTCTGATAGTGCCAAATGACGAAATCTATAGAAAAATATATGTAGAATCTTTTGCTAGTAACAGTTTTTGACTACAGTTTGTTTTAAAGCAAATTTAGTTGTTAAAACTCGACAATTACGTAACAATTTTAGACGTAAAAACGCGCCCGTGAATTTTCGACGTATTAAACAATTATTCTGATAGTGCCAAATGACGAAATCTATAGAAAAATATATGTAGAATCTTTTGCTAGTAACAGTTTTTGACTACAGTTTGTTTTAAAGCAAATTTAGTTGTTAAAACTCGACAATTACGTAACAATTTTAGACGTAAAAACGCGCCCGTGAATTTTCGACGTATTAAACAATTATTCTGATAGTGCCAAATGACGAAATCTATAGAAAAATATATGTAGAATCTTTTGCTAGTAACAGTTTTTGACTACAGTTTGTTTTAAAGCAAATTTAGTTGTTAAAACTCGACAATTACGTAACAATTTTAGACGTAAAAACGCGCCCGTGAATTTTCGACGTATTAAACAATTATTCTGATAGTGCCAAATGACGAAATCTATAGAAAAATATATGTAGAATCTTTTGCTAGTAACAGTTTTTGACTACAGTTTGTTTTAAAGCAAATTTAGTTGTTAAAACTCGACAATTACGTAACAATTTTAGACGTAAAAACGCGCCCGTGAATTTTCGACGTATTAAACAATTATTCTGATAGTGCCAAATGACGAAATCTATAGAAAAATATATGTAGAATCTTTTGCTAGTAACAGTTTTTGACTACAGTTTGTTTTAAAGCAAATTTAGTTGTTAAAACTCGACAATTACGTAACAATTTTAGACGTAAAAACGCGCCCGTGAATTTTCGACGTATTAAACAATTATTCTGATAGTGCCAAATGACGAAATCTATAGAAAAATATATGTAGAATCTTTTGCTAGTAACAGTTTTTGACTACAGTTTGTTTTAAAGCAAATTTAGTTGTTAAAACTCGACAATTACGTAACAATTTTAGACGTAAAAACGCGCCCGTGAATTTTCGACGTATTAAACAATTATTCTGATAGTGCCAAATGACGAAATCTATAGAAAAATATATGTAGAATCTTTTGCTAGTAACAGTTTTTGACTACAGTTTGTTTTAAAGCAAATTTAGTTGTTAAAACTCGACAATTACGTAACAATTTTAGACGTAAAAACGCGCCCGTGAATTTTCGACGTATTAAACAATTATTCTGATAGTGCCAAATGACGAAATCTATAGAAAAATATATGTAGAATCTTTTGCTAGTAACAGTTTTTGACTACAGTTTGTTTTAAAGCAAATTTAGTTGTTAAAACTCGACAATTACGTAACAATTTTAGACGTAAAAACGCGCCCGTGAATTTTCGACGTATTAAACAATTATTCTGATAGTGCCAAATGACGAAATCTATAGAAAAATATATGTAGAATCTTTTGCTAGTAACAGTTTTTGACTACAGTTTGTTTTAAAGCAAATTTAGTTGTTAAAACTCGACAATTACGTAACAATTTTAGACGTAAAAACGCGCCCGTGAATTTTCGACGTATTAAACAATTATTCTGATAGTGCCAAATGACGAAATCTATAGAAAAATATATGTAGAATCTTTTGCTAGTAACAGTTTTTGACTACAGTTTGTTTTAAAGCAAATTTAGTTGTTAAAACTCGACAATTACGTAACAATTTTAGACGTAAAAACGCGCCCGTGAATTTTCGACGTATTAAACAATTATTCTGATAGTGCCAAATGACGAAATCTATAGAAAAATATATGTAGAATCTTTTGCTAGTAACAGTTTTTGACTACAGTTTGTTTTAAAGCAAATTTAGTTGTTAAAACTCGACAATTACGTAACAATTTTAGACGTAAAAACGCGCCCGTGAATTTTCGACGTATTAAACAATTATTCTGATAGTGCCAAATGACGAAATCTATAGAAAAATATATGTAGAATCTTTTGCTAGTAACAGTTTTTGACTACAGTTTGTTTTAAAGCAAATTTAGTTGTTAAAACTCGACAATTACGTAACAATTTTAGACGTAAAAACGCGCCCGTGAATTTTCGACGTATTAAACAATTATTCTGATAGTGCCAAATGACGAAATCTATAGAAAAATATATGTAGAATCTTTTGCTAGTAACAGTTTTTGACTACAGTTTGTTTTAAAGCAAATTTAGTTGTTAAAACTCGACAATTACGTAACAATTTTAGACGTAAAAACGCGCCCGTGAATTTTCGACGTATTAAACAATTATTCTGATAGTGCCAAATGACGAAATCTATAGAAAAATATATGTAGAATCTTTTGCTAGTAACAGTTTTTGACTACAGTTTGTTTTAAAGCAAATTTAGTTGTTAAAACTCGACAATTACGTAACAATTTTAGACGTAAAAACGCGCCCGTGAATTTTCGACGTATTAAACAATTATTCTGATAGTGCCAAATGACGAAATCTATAGAAAAATATATGTAGAATCTTTTGCTAGTAACAGTTTTTGACTACAGTTTGTTTTAAAGCAAATTTAGTTGTTAAAACTCGACAATTACGTAACAATTTTAGACGTAAAAACGCGCCCGTGAATTTTCGACGTATTAAACAATTATTCTGATAGTGCCAAATGACGAAATCTATAGAAAAATATATGTAGAATCTTTTGCTAGTAACAGTTTTTGACTACAGTTTGTTTTAAAGCAAATTTAGTTGTTAAAACTCGACAATTACGTAACAATTTTAGACGTAAAAACGCGCCCGTGAATTTTCGACGTATTAAACAATTATTCTGATAGTGCCAAATGACGAAATCTATAGAAAAATATATGTAGAATCTTTTGCTAGTAACAGTTTTTGACTACAGTTTGTTTTAAAGCAAATTTAGTTGTTAAAACTCGACAATTACGTAACAATTTTAGACGTAAAAACGCGCCCGTGAATTTTCGACGTATTAAACAATTATTCTGATAGTGCCAAATGACGAAATCTATAGAAAAATATATGTAGAATCTTTTGCTAGTAACAGTTTTTGACTACAGTTTGTTTTAAAGCAAATTTAGTTGTTAAAACTCGACAATTACGTAACAATTTTAGACGTAAAAACGCGCCCGTGAATTTTCGACGTATTAAACAATTATTCTGATAGTGCCAAATGACGAAATCTATAGAAAAATATATGTAGAATCTTTTGCTAGTAACAGTTTTTGACTACAGTTTGTTTTAAAGCAAATTTAGTTGTTAAAACTCGACAATTACGTAACAATTTTAGACGTAAAAACGCGCCCGTGAATTTTCGACGTATTAAACAATTATTCTGATAGTGCCAAATGACGAAATCTATAGAAAAATATATGTAGAATCTTTTGCTAGTAACAGTTTTTGACTACAGTTTGTTTTAAAGCAAATTTAGTTGTTAAAACTCGACAATTACGTAACAATTTTAGACGTAAAAACGCGCCCGTGAATTTTCGACGTATTAAACAATTATTCTGATAGTGCCAAATGACGAAATCTATAGAAAAATATATGTAGAATCTTTTGCTAGTAACAGTTTTTGACTACAGTTTGTTTTAAAGCAAATTTAGTTGTTAAAACTCGACAATTACGTAACAATTTTAGACGTAAAAACGCGCCCGTGAATTTTCGACGTATTAAACAATTATTCTGATAGTGCCAAATGACGAAATCTATAGAAAAATATATGTAGAATCTTTTGCTAGTAACAGTTTTTGACTACAGTTTGTTTTAAAGCAAATTTAGTTGTTAAAACTCGACAATTACGTAACAATTTTAGACGTAAAAACGCGCCCGTGAATTTTCGACGTATTAAACAATTATTCTGATAGTGCCAAATGACGAAATCTATAGAAAAATATATGTAGAATCTTTTGCTAGTAACAGTTTTTGACTACAGTTTGTTTTAAAGCAAATTTAGTTGTTAAAACTCGACAATTACGTAACAATTTTAGACGTAAAAACGCGCCCGTGAATTTTCGACGTATTAAACAATTATTCTGATAGTGCCAAATGACGAAATCTATAGAAAAATATATGTAGAATCTTTTGCTAGTAACAGTTTTTGACTACAGTTTGTTTTAAAGCAAATTTAGTTGTTAAAACTCGACAATTACGTAACAATTTTAGACGTAAAAACGCGCCCGTGAATTTTCGACGTATTAAACAATTATTCTGATAGTGCCAAATGACGATATCTATAGAAAAATATATGTAGAATCTTTTGCTAGTAACAGTTTTTGACTACAGTTTGTTTTAAAGCAAATTTAGTTGTTAAAACTCGACAATTACGTAACAATTTTAGACGTAAAAACGCGCCCGTGAATTTTCGACGTATTAAACAATTATTCTGATAGTGCCAAATGACGAAATCTATAGAAAAATATATGTAGAATCTTTTGCTAGTAACAGTTTTTGACTACAGTTTGTTTTAAAGCAAATTTAGTTGTTAAAACTCGACAATTACGTAACAATTTTAGACGTAAAAACGCGCCCGTGAATTTTCGACGTATTAAACAATTATTCTGATAGTGCCAAATGACGAAATCTATAGAAAAATATATGTAGAATCTTTTGCTAGTAACAGTTTTTGACTACAGTTTGTTTTAAAGCAAATTTAGTTGTTAAAACTCGACAATTACGTAACAATTTTAGACGTAAAAACGCGCCCGTGAATTTTCGACGTATTAAACAATTATTCTGATAGTGCCAAATGACGAAATCTATAGAAAAATATATGTAGAATCTTTTGCTAGTAACAGTTTTTGACTACAGTTTGTTTTAAAGCAAATTTAGTTGTTAAAACTCGACAATTACGTAACAATTTTAGACGTAAAAACGCGCCCGTGAATTTTCGACGTATTAAACAATTATTCTGATAGTGCCAAATGACGAAATCTATAGAAAAATATATGTAGAATCTTTTGCTAGTAACAGTTTTTGACTACAGTTTGTTTTAAAGCAAATTTAGTTGTTAAAACTCGACAATTACGTAACAATTTTAGACGTAAAAACGCGCCCGTGAATTTTCGACGTATTAAACAATTATTCTGATAGTGCCAAATGACGAAATCTATAGAAAAATATATGTAGAATCTTTTGCTAGTAACAGTTTTTGACTACAGTTTGTTTTAAAGCAAATTTAGTTGTTAAAACTCGACAATTACGTAACAATTTTAGACGTAAAAACGCGCCCGTGAATTTTCGACGTATTAAACAATTATTCTGATAGTGCCAAATGACGAAATCTATAGAAAAATATATGTAGAATCTTTTGCTAGTAACAGTTTTTGACTACAGTTTGTTTTAAAGCAAATTTAGTTGTTAAAACTCGACAATTACGTAACAATTTTAGACGTAAAAACGCGCCCGTGAATTTTCGACGTATTAAACAATTATTCTGATAGTGCCAAATGACGAAATCTATAGAAAAATATATGTAGAATCTTTTGCTAGTAACAGTTTTTGACTACAGTTTGTTTTAAAGCAAATTTAGTTGTTAAAACTCGACAATTACGTAACAATTTTAGACGTAAAAACGCGCCCGTGAATTTTCGACGTATTAAACAATTATTCTGATAGTGCCAAATGACGAAATCTATAGAAAAATATATGTAGAATCTTTTGCTAGTAACAGTTTTTGACTACAGTTTGTTTTAAAGCAAATTTAGTTGTTAAAACTCGACAATTACGTAACAATTTTAGACGTAAAAACGCGCCCGTGAATTTTCGACGTATTAAACAATTATTCTGATAGTGCCAAATGACGAAATCTATAGAAAAATATATGTAGAATCTTTTGCTAGTAACAGTTTTTGACTACAGTTTGTTTTAAAGCAAATTTAGTTGTTAAAACTCGACAATTACGTAACAATTTTAGACGTAAAAACGCGCCCGTGAATTTTCGACGTATTAAACAATTATTCTGATAGTGCCAAATGACGAAATCTATAGAAAAATATATGTAGAATCTTTTGCTAGTAACAGTTTTTGACTACAGTTTGTTTTAAAGCAAATTTAGTTGTTAAAACTCGACAATTACGTAACAATTTTAGACGTAAAAACGCGCCCGTGAATTTTCGACGTATTAAACAATTATTCTGATAGTGCCAAATGACGAAATCTATAGAAAAATATATGTAGAATCTTTTGCTAGTAACAGTTTTTGACTACAGTTTGTTTTAAAGCAAATTTAGTTGTTAAAACTCGACAATTACGTAACAATTTTAGACGTAAAAACGCGCCCGTGAATTTTCGACGTATTAAACAATTATTCTGATAGTGCCAAATGACGAAATCTATAGAAAAATATATGTAGAATCTTTTGCTAGTAACAGTTTTTGACTACAGTTTGTTTTAAAGCAAATTTAGTTGTTAAAACTCGACAATTACGTAACAATTTTAGACGTAAAAACGCGCCCGTGAATTTTCGACGTATTAAACAATTATTCTGATAGTGCCAAATGACGAAATCTATAGAAAAATATATGTAGAATCTTTTGCTAGTAACAGTTTTTGACTACAGTTTGTTTTAAAGCAAATTTAGTTGTTAAAACTCGACAATTACGTAACAATTTTAGACGTAAAAACGCGCCCGTGAATTTTCGACGTATTAAACAATTATTCTGATAGTGCCAAATGACGAAATCTATAGAAAAATATATGTAGAATCTTTTGCTAGTAACAGTTTTTGACTACAGTTTGTTTTAAAGCAAATTTAGTTGTTAAAACTCGACAATTACGTAACAATTTTAGACGTAAAAACGCGCCCGTGAATTTTCGACGTATTAAACAATTATTCTGATAGTGCCAAATGACGAAATCTATAGAAAAATATATGTAGAATCTTTTGCTAGTAACAGTTTTTGACTACAGTTTGTTTTAAAGCAAATTTAGTTGTTAAAACTCGACAATTACGTAACAATTTTAGACGTAAAAACGCGCCCGTGAATTTTCGACGTATTAAACAATTATTCTGATAGTGCCAAATGACGAAATCTATAGAAAAATATATGTAGAATCTTTTGCTAGTAACAGTTTTTGACTACAGTTTGTTTTAAAGCAAATTTAGTTGTTAAAACTCGACAATTACGTAACAATTTTAGACGTAAAAACGCGCCCGTGAATTTTCGACGTATTAAACAATTATTCTGATAGTGCCAAATGACGAAATCTATAGAAAAATATATGTAGAATCTTTTGCTAGTAACAGTTTTTGAC